>JACYFF010031959.1:95985318-96003233 GCA_017589665.1 Selenicereus undatus
CAGCAAACTCCCTAAGTATATATTGACCTCCCAATGCCTAGTTATTCTCATTAAGTATTGACCTCTCAATACCTAGCTACCCTAGTAAGTTTCCCAACTTAGTTGTTACAATTCCCTTTTAAATATTCAATTGAAGAACTATTAGATGATAATAATCTGCACTTGAGCTCTTTTCATGATGTAATTTGTTCTTGTGTTTTGCAACATGCTTCTACTCTCCTTTATAACGATTTGAAACATTCTTCACCGTTGGAGCTATTCTTGTCAACTCTTCAATGTATTTTACCTAGAATCAATGTCACTGATCCGAACCTTGATGTTTCCAAATTGGCACTTGATTGACGATTTTACTGGATCTTGATTGCTGAGAGAAAACTTGGATTTGATCTCAAAACATCTTACCGTAATCAATCAGAATAATTTACAAATGAACTCAAGATTTATTTATTACAATTTCTGAAACTAAAGCAAAAAAAATCTTTACAAGATCTGAGAAAATAGGTTATGATATATTGCATCATATGATATAATCCATTCAGACATAAACAAAGGATTATTTCTAGAATTATTAATAACAATATATCTCAAAGAATAAACCAATATATCATAGAAGTCGTTTTTACCAAAAATGATTCTATCACAACCAAAGTCAGTTAATCTGACTTTGATATTCTATTCTTGTATAGTCAAGATCTGGTTGGCGTAACCCAATGCATTCAAATGAAGCTTTTGTCTTTCACTCAAAACACCCAATGTCCTTGAGCTGTAGCACTGAAATAGTCAATGATATTGCTAATAATATTGAGCTGTGGCACTGAAATAGTCAATGACATTACTAATAACTTCTAGACTCAATCTACTAATTTCGATCCTAGCTAATGTTTCTAAGTTTAGCAAATATGCTCCTTTTTGGCATAGCAGAGTTTTCGACATCAAAAAATCCTCCCATTAGAACACTAGCCATTTCATGCAAGATTTGAAATCAGAATTGATCACTTTACAAATCAATTCCTTAAAATGGAAAAAGCATGTGGGGCCAACAAGCGAGAATTAGCAATATCTTATATGAATACCTTGACAATAAGTACTTTCATTTATATGTTAAACAAAGTGCGAAATTCCACCCAGGCCATTGAGGCTTTGCTTAAACAGAATGCACATGAGATAGAGAACATTGGTCCCAACCATGCCTTCTGGACGAATAATCGAAGAGAAATTTTGATGTTCTTCGTTGAGTGGCTTGATGCCCTCTTTTCGTTTTTCTTGATGTGTATTAAACGCCTCTTGGGGGCACAAATAAAAATACCATGCAACCCTAAACAACCGTAACTACTTGTGCAAGCTTGCTGCAAATATTAGGAAAGAATAACTACAATCATCACAATAATATATATATTCTGTAATACTCCTCCTTAAGTTGGGGCATAAGGATTTATCATGCCCAACTTGTCACGTAAATGAAGAAACAGTTTGATACCAAGTACCATCGTAAACATATCCGTTGGTTGCTGATTAGAGGGATGATAACACCAAATCTCCACTAATAAGTCAGTCACGCACAAAGTGACAATCAATCTTAATGTGTTGAGCCCCCTCATGAAACACTGGATTCTTGGAATTATGCAATGCCACTTGAATATCATAAACCAATTTCATGCGTTGATCAGGTAAGACTCTAAGAGAGGTCAAAAGAGACTTTAACCAAACTAACTCACTTGTTGCTGCAGTCATAGATCGATACTCTGTTTCTGAGGATAAGCGAGACATAGTAGTGTGTTTCTTTGTCTTCCATGAAATAGGTGGCCCGCCAAGAGTCACAAGGTAACCAATCAATGATCATGTGCAAGTGGGCAGACACCACATTCAGAATCGAAGTAGGCGTATAATTGTAAGTTACTCTCTCCACAAAAGCAAAAGGCCAAATCCTGGGTTGTCTTTTAGATAATGGAGCATAGGTCTAGCGGCAAAGTACTGAGTCTGTGGGGCTTGCACGATTTGTAACAAGACATGAATGACATAACTAAGTTTTGACCGAGTGATTATTAAATAAATAAGTATCTAATGAGCCTCATATATTGTGTAGGATCATCAAATAACTCTCCTGAAGCAAGTACCCATTTATGATTTTCTTTAGCAGGAGAAGCAATCAATTTACCACCAAACAATCCCCATTCATCTACGATCTGCAAAACATATTTTCGTTGACATAAGAATAATCTGATGGCCACTTCATTACCAAGGAAATACTTCAAAGGCCCAAGATGATCTGAAAATAAGTATTCAGATCTTCTTTGAATTGTTAACAAGTGAGAGTATCATTGCAAGCAAGAATAATATCGTCGACATACACAAGTACCCTATGAAAACATTTCCTTTTCTATAGGTGAACAGGGAATAATCAATACAAGAGCGCACAAAACCATAAGCCTCTAGCTTGCTAGATAACTTGGGAAACCATTGTATGTCCAAACTCATATACAATCGCATAAAATTATAGAGAGCAGTAGGTCGCTTGAACTCCTATTGACTTAACTTCTGCTACGTTTCTGAGTTGATCAGATGGTCACCCCGAGGACATTACCAAACACCTCCCTTACCCTACTTTCTATATTTTCTTTTTCTCATTTTAATTTTCTTTTGCATTTTTATAAAGATGTAATTTTTGGATGGTTAATTTAGTCAGCCTTTATGTAAAATATTATCTTTTCCCTTTTTGTTGTTCTTTTGTTTGACATTAGGTTATAACTTTACTTCTTGTATTATTGACAATAATATGATGTATGTATGCTTTTCAAACTGTAACTTTATTTGTTTCTAGGCTTGATCCATAGAGGTTGTCATGATGACAAAGTGGTGTCTGGATGCATCCCGTCCCAATATTGTACCTCTGCACCCTGATGTATCCCTCAAGGGATCCAAGCTAAAACTCAAATTAGGAGTGAAAGCTTAAAACCAAGAGAGAATACATTCAAGGCAAACTCAAGGAAAGTGGGACGTTAAGGACTGGTTGTGAGGCAGCAGCAACGTGAGGTGGGATGGAATTTAGAATCAAGGGATTCTAAATGGGAAAGTAAAAGGAACTTGATGTATCTTCAAAGGATTAGATGAAAACTAAAAACCAGAATTCAAGCATACATGGATTAAGTAAACTGAATTCTAGCTAAGCTGACATTAAACCGTGAGATAATCAAAGGTAGATGGATAGTCTAAACCCTCACTTAGACACAAAAACACCACTAAGTTTGAGTTTAGGGCCCTTAACCTCAATTAGGATACAAAAATACCACCTAATTAAGAGTTAAGACTTACTTGATCACCACCTTAATCGACCTAATTAAGGATAAGCAAGTGAACTGTTTAAGAGGAAACAAGAGCAATGCTTCCAATTCTAATTTTTGATTCAAAGTTGGATGATATCTTACATATGGGCTTGCATATGCTTAAATACAAGTCAAGCAAGCAAGCTAGCTAGCTAATACTTACCTAGACCTTACCCTCCTAGTGAGGAAAGGTATTAACTTAAGCTAATCCATACGGTTAGTGCTAACCCTGTACTAACCTAGTTTTAACTTAAATAAACTACATTCAAAACATTAAATAAAGCTAATACAAGACATTTATAATATAACCATGCTTATTTAGTCCTAATACAAGCAGCTTATCTAGCAAAGAAATGTGATTGGCCAGCCGTAAAGTAGCTTCCACTTTTCGACTAACCAATTAGCTTCAAGAGACATCTTTTGCTGCATTTGTTTGCATTGGACGTTCTTTTGAAGAGCAACCCTTTTGCAGCTGATCATCGGCCTCTAAAGAGCCTTGGGACGTGTGCCACTCAGCATTGGAAGGGAGGAAACCCTCTAGACAAGGTAAAGTTTAACTGTGCCCTTAAACTGGGTTTAGGGCAGTTTCTGGCCGGTTTTCTAGCTTCTGTAAACCTAACCTAAAGTGAGCATAATTTTGTTTTCAAGCTATGGGGGGGAAACCTTAGGGTGTGTACAACCCCCCCCCCCCCAACCAAAGAAATCAAGGTTAAACCATACTTAAATAGGTTAACTCTACTAAAACATTTAACCGTACAGTTTTGGACCAAAACTGGCAGGTTTGACAAAATGACTTGATCTCTTTGGTTCCTTTAGGTATGATTGGAATTCAATGCTTAGACCTGAAAGTGGATATCTTGGGGATTCCAAAAAGGTAAAAACCCAAGACATAAACCACCATTAAGCTTAAGAAATCATATACCCAAAACCGGGTATATTCTGGTTGAACTGGAAGTTTGTATATCTTGGTTTTATTGGTTAATTTGAGAGGGTAAATGAAGTCCAAATAGGATGAAACTTGATTTTCTGGAAAGTTGACTTTTTGAACTTCAATCCCAATGCAAAATATTGGACTTAAACCTTAAAGAGGTTTAAGTAATTAACCTCTCAAAAATCGGGTTTGCTGCTGGAAGCAAACCATGACCTACTATTTTAGGTCTTAAACAAAATAAGGATGATTTATTCATCCTTTAGGTAGCAAAATAAAATTACCTAGCTTGATTTGATTCTTTAAATCAAGGGCATGGAGGGATCTCCATCATCATCCCTTTGTTAAAAATATTTGTCCACAAATCAGATTAGGTAATGATCTCCTCTTCGTACTTCAATTCTGGCAGAAATTAAATCAGCAATGCAAACAAGTCTCTTTTGATCTTAGAGACTCTTTTCTTTTCTTTCCCTTTGCTGGTTTGAAGAATGTTTGTAGGGGACTCTTTGGACTTGCTTTGAACCACTTCTTCAAATGCCCTTAATTTAGAATTAGGAGCTTTTAGCAATGGTTCTCCACATTCAGTAAGTATCTCCTTAGGAATCAAATGACAGAAGTTTTGTATGAGTGCTTGCGCTATCGGGTAAATGTGTATAGGATTTGCTGGTTCATCTTTCACTCCCTTTTGATGACTTGGAACTCTTCTTAAAACCAAGAGTTCTTTTTCTCTAGCCTCTTCCACGACCTCCTCTTGAGTTTTCTCAAGTTCATGAGCACGTTCATCTTCATTTTTCTTTTCATTTTCTTCCTCCATGGATGCTTTCCACTCAGCCAAGGTGATTATTTTCTTGTTGGGGCAATCCGAGGATGTGTGACCAAAGCCTTGACACTTAGAACACCTTTCCATGCTCATAGGGGCAAGGTTAGGGTGGTTTGGAGGCACTAGGCTTTTCCCGAACATCAACTCATGCTGCCACATGAGTGCATCAAATCTCTCATTCAAACTCACGCTAGTACTCATGATAGTAGTAGCTATGTGGCTTTAAACAAGTGAAATAACACGGAATAAGGGTGGCACGGTCATGCTATGATGGCACGGGGTGACCGTGTTGTATTTCTGCCTAGCACGGCTGAAAACAGCAAGCTTTGCGGTTTGTGTTTGGGAATGAGTTTGGATTTGTGTTTTGGGGAGCGTGGGGGCGAATACGAGGCCAAGGAGAAACTTGCTCTGATACCAAAGTTGATGTATCCCTCAACGGGTCCAAGCTAAAACTCAAATTAGGAGCGAAAGCTTAAAACCAAGAGAGAATACATTAAACTCAAGGAAAGTAGGACGTTAGGGGCTGGTTGTGAGGTAGTAACAACGTGAGGTGGGATGGAATTTAGAATCAAGGGATTCTAGATGGGAAAAGAAAAGGAACTTGATGTATCTTCAAAGGATTAAATGAAAACTAAAAACCAGAATTCAAGCATACATGGATTAAGTAAACTAAATTCTAGCTAAGCTCACATTAAACCGTGGGATAATCAAAGGTAGATGGATAGTCTAAACCAACACTTAGAAACAGAAACACCACTAAGTTTGAGTTTAGGGCCCTTAACCTCAATTAGGATACAAAAACACCACCTAATTAAGAGTTAAGACTTACTTGATCACCACCTTAATCGACTTAATTAAGGATAAGCAAGTGAACTGTTTAAGGGGAAACAAGAGCAATGCTTTCAATTCTGGTTTTTGATTCAAAGTTGGATGATATCTTACATATTGGTGTGCATATGCTTAAATACAAGTCAAGCAAGCTAGCTAGCTAGCTAACACACACCTAGACCTTAACCTCCTAGTGAGGAAAGGTATTAACTTAAACTAATCCACACGGTTAGTGCTAACTGTGTACTAACCTAGTTTTAACTTAAACAAACTACATTCAAAACATTAAATAAAGATAATACAAGATGTTTATAACATAACCATGCTTATTTAGTCCTAATACAAGCAGCTTATCTAGCAAAGAAATGTGATTGGCTAGCCGTAAAGTAGCTTCCACTTTTCGGCTAACCAATCAGCTTCAAGAAACATCTTTTGCTGCATTTGCTTCCCATTGGATGTTCTTTTAAAGAGAACCTCTTTTGCAGCTGATCACCGGCCTCTAGAGAGCCTGGGGACGTGTGCCACTCAGCATTGGAAGGGAGGAAACCCTCTGGAGAAGGTAAAGTTTAACTGTGCCCCTAAACTGGGTTTAGGACACTTCTGGCTGGTTTTCTAGCTTCTGTAAACCCAACCAAAAGTGAACATGATTTTGTTTTCAGGCTATGGGGGGGAACCTTAGGGTGTGTACAACCCCCCCCCCCACCAAATAAATCAAGGTTAAACCATGTTTAAGTAGGTTAACCCTACTAAAACATTTAACCGTGCAGTTTTGGATCAAAACTGGCAGGTTTGACAAAGTGACTTGATCTCTTTGGTTCCTTTGGGTATTATTGAAATTCAATGCTTGGACCTGAAAGTAGACATCTTGAGGATTCCAAAAAGGTAAAAATCCAAGGCTTAAACCACCATTAAGCTTAAGAAATCATATACCCAAAATCGGGTATATTCTGGTTGAATTGGCAGTTTGTATATCTTGGTTTTATTGACTAATGTGAGAGGGTAAATGAAGTCCAAATAGGATGAAACCTAATTTTCTGAAAATTTGACTTCTTGAACTTCAATCTCAATGCAAAATATTGGACTTAAACCTTAATAAGGTTTAAGTAATTAACCTCTCAAAAATCGGGTTTGCTGCTGGAAGCAAACCATGACGTACTGTTTTAGGTCTTAAATAAAATAAGGATGATTTATTCATCCTTTAGGTAGCAAAATGAAATTACCTAGCTTGATTTGATTCTTTAAATAAAGGGGCATGGAGGGATCTCCATCATCCTCCCCTTGTTAAAAAGATTTGTCTACAAATCAAATTAGGCAATAACCTCCTCTTCGTGCTTCAATTCTGGCTGAAATAAAATCAACCATGCAAACAAGTCTCTTTTGATCTTAGAGACTCTTTTCTTTTCTTTCCTTTTGCTAGTTTGAAGAATATTTATAGGGGACTCTTTGGACTTGCTTTGAACCACTTCTTCAAATACCCTTAATTCATAATTAGGAGCTTTTAGTAATGGTTCTCCACATTCAGTAGGTATCTCCTAAGGAATCAAATGACAGAAGTTTTGCATGGGTGTTTGGGCTATTGGGTAAGTGTGTATAGGATTTGCTGGTTCATCTTTCACTCCCTTTTGATGACTTGGAACTCTTCTTAAAACCAAGACTTCTTCTTCTCTAGCCTCTTTCACGACCTCCTCTTGAGTTTCCTCAAGTTCATGATCACGTTCATCTTCATTTTTTTCTTCATTTTCTTCCTCCATGGCTGCTTTTCATTCGACCAAGGTGATTATTTTCTTGTTGGGGCAGTCCGATGATGTGTGACCAAAGTCTTGACACTTAGAACACCTGTCAATGCTCATAGGGGCAAGGTTAGCGCTGTTTGGAGGCACTAGGCTTTCCCCGAACATCGACTCATGCTCCCTCATGGGTGCATCAAATCTCTCATTCAAACTCACACTAGTACTCATGATAACAGTAGCTATGTGGCTTTAAACAAGTGAAATAGCACGGAATAAGGGTGGCACGGTCGTGCTATGATGGCACAGGGTGACTGTGCTATATTTCTGCCTAACACAGATGAAAACAGCAAGCTTTGTGGTTAGTGTTTTGGAATGAGTTTGGATTTGTGTTTGGGAATGAGTTTGGATTTGTGTTTTGGGGAGCGTGGGGGTGAATACCAGGCCAAAGAGAAACTTGCTCTGATACCAAAGTTGATGTATCCCTCAAGATGTCCAAGCTAAAACTCAAATTAGGAGTGAAAACTTAAAACCAAGAGAGAATACATTCAAGGCAAACTTAAGGAAAGTGGGACGTTAGGGGCTGGTTGTGAGGCAGCAGCAACGTGAGATGGGATGGAATTTAGAATCAAGGGATTCTAGATGGGAAAGGAAAAGGAACTTGATGTATCTTCAAAGGATTAGATGAAAACTAAAAACTAGAATTCAAGCATACATGGATTAAGTAAACTGAATTCTAGCTAAGCTCACATTAAACCGTGAGATAATCAAAGGTAGATGGATAGTCTAAACGCTCACTTAGATACAGAAACACCATTAAGTTTGATTTTAGGGCTCTTAACCTCAATTAGGATACAAAAACACCACCTACTTAAAAGTTAAGACTTACTGTATCACCACCTTAATTGACCTAATTAAGGACAAGCAAGTGAAGTGTTTAAGGGGAAACAAGAGCAATGCTTTCAATTCTGATTTTTGATTCAAAGTTGGATGATATCTTATATATGGGCATGCATATGCTTAAATACAAGTCAAGCAAGCAAGCTAGCTAGCTAACACACACCTAGACCTTACTCTCCTAGTGAGGAAACGTATTAACTGAAGCTAATCCACACAGTTAGTTCTAACCGTGTACTAACCTAGTTTTAACTTAAACAAACTATATTCAAAACATTAAATAAATCTAATACAAGATTTTTATAACATAACCATGCTTATTTAGTCCTAATACATGCAGCTTATCTAGCAAAGAAATGTGATTGGCCAGCCGTAAAATAGCTTCCACTTTTCGGCTAACAAATCAGCTTCAAGAAACATCTTTTGCTGCATTTGCTTGCCATTGGATGTTCTTTTCAAGAGAACCTCTTTTGCAGCTGATCATTGGCCTCTAGAGAGCCTTGGGACGTGTTCCACTCAGCATTGGAAGGGAGGAAACCCTCTAGAGAAGGTAAAGTTTAACTGTGCCCTTAAACCGGGTTTAGGGCAGTTTCTGGCCGGTTTTCTAGCTTCTGTAAACCTAACCAAAAGTGAGCATGATTTTTTTTTCAGGCTATGGGGGGAAACCTTAGGACGTGTACAACCCCCCCCCCCCTCAACAAAGAAATCAAGGTTAAACCATACTTAAGTAGGTTAACTCTACTAAAGCATTTAACCGTGTAGTTTTGGACCAAAACTGGCAAGTTTGACAAAATGACTTGATCTCTTTGGTTCCTTTGGGTATGATTGAAATTTAATGCTTGGACCTGAAAGTAGACATCTTGGGGATTCCAAAAAGGTAAAAATCCAAGACTTGAACCACCGTTAAGCTTAAGAAATCATATACCTAAAACCGGGTATATTCTGGTTGAACTGGAAGTTTGTATATCTTGGTTTTATTGACTAATTTGAGAGGGTAAATGAAGTCCAAATAGGATGAAACTTGATTTTCTGAAAATTTGACTTCTTGAACTTCCATCCCAATGCAAAATATTGGACTTAAACCTTAAAGAGGTTTAAGTAATTAACCTCTCAAAAACCGAGTTTGCTGCTGGAAGCAAACCATGACCTACTATTTTAGGTCTTAAACAAAATAATGACGATTTATTCATCCTTTAGGTAGCAAAATGAAATTACCTAGCTTGATTTGATTATTTAAATCAAGGGGCATGGAGGGATCTCCATCATCCTCCCCTTATTAAAAAAATTTGTCCACAAATCAGATTAGGTAATGACCTCCTCTTCTTACTTCAATTTTGGCTGAAATAAAATCAGACATGCAAACAAGTCTCTTTTGATCTTAGAGACTCTTTTCTTTTCTTTCCCTTTGCTGGTTTGAAGAATGTTTGTAGGGGACTCTTTAGATTTGCATTGAACCACTTCTTCAGATGCCCTTAATTCAGAATTAGGAGCTTTTTGTAATGGTTCTCCACATTTAGTAGGTATCTCCTTAGGAATCAAATGACAGAAGTTTTGTATGAGTGCTTGGGCTATCGGGTGAGTGTGCATAGGATTTGATGGTTCATCTTTCACTCCCTTTTGATGACTTGGAACTCTTCTTAAAACCAAGAGTTCTTTTTCTCTAGCCTCTTCCACGACCTCCTATTGAGTTTCCTCAAGTTCATGATCACGTTCATCTTCATTTTTCTTTTCATTTTCTTCCTCCATGGCTGTTTTCCATTCAGCCAAGGTGATTATTTTCTTGTTGGGGCAGTCCGAGGATGTGTGACCAAAGCCTTGACACCTAGAACACATTTCAATGCTTATAGGAGCAAGGTTATGGCGGTTTGGAGGCACTAGGCTTTTCCCGAACATCAACTCATGCTACCTCATGGGTGCATCAAATCTCTCATTCAAACTCACACTAGTACTCATGATAATAGTAACTATGTGGCTTTAAACAAGTGAAATAGCACGGAATAAGGGTGGCACGGTTGTGCTATGATGGCACGGGGTGACCGTGCTGTATTTCTGCCTAACACGGCTGAAAACAGCAAGCTTTGTGGTTTGTGTTTGGGAATGAGTTTGGAATTGTGTTTTGGGGAGCGTGGGGGCGAATACTAGGCCAAGGAGAAACTTGCTCTGATACCAAAGATGATGTATCCCTCAAGGGGTCCAAGCTAAAACTCAAATTAGGAGTGAAAGCATAAAACCAAGAGAGAATACATTCAAGGCAAACTCAAGGAAAGTGGGACGTTAGGGGCTGGTTGTGAGACAGCAACAACGTGAGGTGGGATGGAATTTATAATCAAGGATTCTAGATGGGAAAGGAAAAGGAACTTGATGTATCTTCAAAGGATTAGATGAAAACTAAAAACCGGAATTCAAGCATACATGGATTAAGTAAACTAAATTCTAGCTAAGCTCACATTAAACCGTGAGATAATAAATGGTAGATGGATAGTCTAAACCCTCACTTCGATACAGAAACACCCCTAAGTTTGAGTTTAGAGCACTTAACCTCAATTAGAATACAGAAACACCACCTAATTAAGAGTTAAGACTTACATGATCACCACTTTAATCGGCCTAATTAAGGATAAGCAAGTGAAGTGTTTAAGCGGAAACAAGAGCAATGCTCTCAATTCTGATTTTTGATTCAAAGTTGGATGATATCTTACATATGGGCGTGCATATGCTTTATTACAAGTCAAGCAAGCAAGCTAGCTAGCTAACACACACCTAGACCTTACCCTCCCAGTGAGGAAAGGTATTAACTTAAGCTAATCCACATGGTTAGTGCTAACTGTGTACTAACCTAGTTTTAACTTAAATAAATTACATTCAAAACATTAAATAAACCTAATACAAGATGTTTACAACATAACCGTGCTTATTTAGTCCCAATACAAGCAGCTGATCTAGCAAAGAAATGTGATTGGCCAGCCGTAAAGTAGCTTCCATTTTTCGGCTAACCAATCAGCTTCAAGAGACATATTTTGCCGCCTTTGCTTGCCATTGGACGTTCTTTTCAAGAGCAACTCTTTTGCAGCTAATCAGCGGCCTTCTAGAGAGCCTTGGGACGTATGCCACTCAGCATTGGAAGGGAGGAAACCCTTTGGAGAAGGTAAAGTTTAACCATGCCCTTAAACCGGGTTAGGGCAGTTTCTGGCTAGTTTTCTAGCTTCCGTAAACCCAACCAAAAGTGAGCATGATTTTATTTTCAAGCTATGGGGAAAAACCTTAGGGTGTGTACAAACCCCCCTCCCCCCAACAAATAAATCAAGGTTAAACCATGTTTAAGTAGGTTAACTCGACTAAAACATTTAACTGTACAGTTTTGGACCAAAACTGGCAGGTTTGACAAAATGACTTGATCTCTCTGATTCCTTTGGGTATGATTGAAATTCAATGCTTGGACCTGAAAGTAGACATCTTGGGGATTCCAAAAAAGGTAAAAATTCAAGACTTAAATCTCCATTAAGCTTAAGAAATCATATATCCAAAACCGGGTATATTCTGGTTGAACTGGCAGTTTGTATATCTTGGATTTATTGACTAATTTGAGAAGGTAAATGAAGTCCAAATAGGATGAAACTTGATTTTCTGGAAAGCTGACTTCTTGAAATTCAATCCCAATGCAAAATATTTGACTTAAACCTTAAAGAGGTTTAAGTAATTAACCTCTTAAATATTGGATTTGCTGCTGGAAGCAAACCATGACCTGCTGTTTTAGGTCTTAAACAAAATAACGATGATTTATTTATCCTTTAGGCAGCAAAATAAAATTACCTAGCTTGATTTGCTTCTTTAAATCAACGGGCATGGAGGGATCTCCATCACACCCGGATCTAAGTCTTTGGTTCGAACTAATGGAGTCAAAGGATCTCTAGACTATGGACTATCCAGGGACCTTTCAAAAATCCTCTTGTATTAAAGCGTATGTCCCTTTGGTTTAGGGCTTGTTAGAAGAGGAAATTTTTAGTTTTCTTAGTTTTTTCTGAAAAAGCTCACTCTGTGACTGTACTTTTAATTTTTTGGGGGGAATTAACCAAATTTTCATAGATTGGCTAAAATTGAGGCAAATTGGTTCAAGAAGCAACCATGGTCATTGATCCAAACTAGACCTAATCAACGGGTCGGGGACCCGTTTGACCCGACGCTAAAAAATGAGGGTTAGGGTCGGCTTTTTTTTGTCTCCGACCCGCCCTGATCCTCAAATTGAGGATACCCGACTATGATGAGGGTCGAGCTTGGATAAAGGTTTTGACCTGTTGACTCGACCCGTTGACCCTCACTTTTTAAAAAAATAAAAATAAAAATAAGATACGTTCGGTTTCATTTGTTCAAAATTGTTTCGCTTTCATTTTCCCACCTCCCTTGAGCATCTTCCCCCCATTTACCTCACCAAATCTCACTGGTACGTAACCTTCTAATTCTGGCTCTCTGATGTTTCGAGTAGACTTAGTAGTCATTTTAGTATACTAATCGTTCTATTGGTTTAATGACTAACTTACACATTAGAGTATTTGTAGTTGCGATACTCTTCAGCGGAGCATTTTATTATCGCTTTACTTTTTATTTTGTAAGATGTTTAATATTGACCTTTATAATAAAAAGAAATCTTAGTGAAAAATCTTATTTTTTATATCGGGAGGTTAGAGGGTCGGGTCTGACTTGATAACCCGAGTGTACCTGCATGGTCATGGTCAGAGTCAGGGGTATGCTGACCCGCATGAGGGTTGGGTAGGGTCAGGGTCAAGAAAATCCTGTCTATCGACCCTCATAACTTGACCCTTAAGCCGCCAATTTGATTGGGTCTAATCCAAATAGTGCTCATTGTTTGGACTAGTGAGCACGAGCATCCATTGGTCCAAAAATCACAGATGTGCTCATCTAGGCTAGAAGATTGTTGAATTACTGGGACTGACCCAAACAGTTAATGTTGTTTGGGTCAAAAGCACAGACGTGTTTTTTAAACCGCAAGCTCAATCTTCAGCCTTGATTCAAGAATTGCTTTGGGACAAATGATAAAATTTTAATTAAGTCCACCTAGTAATGAGCGAATCCATTCATGAGGGACCAGGCCTATGGTTCAAGGCATAGTTAATTGCACTAAGATGAAGAAAAGGATATAATAGAAATTGAGGTTGTGTAAATCAACTAAATGTATTTCCTCCTTCTCATATAAAATTATTTTCTAGTATTAAAATGATTTCAATTACTTGCTGTGTCAAACAACAAAAAAAGTAAAAATTATTTTTCAAAAAACCATTTTTGCAGTGAACACACTCCCAATATGTGTTCCTTTAACCATTTTATAGGAATATATTTTGAATAGACAAATATGCAACAAGACAATATATAAGATAACGTACTCCGGAAAGAGAAATTTGAATTAAATCTTGTAGGTGTTTATATTACATTCTTCTTTCATTATTTAAATTAGAGATTGCAAATTCATAACACACTTTGACAAGCACGATGAGACAAGAATAGTCATACACAAATATAAGTGCAACAAGCAACAGCTACATTACATTCTTAAGCTATATATTATTGAACACTTCAAACTAAGAATAGATTAATTACTACCAAACCGAATGCTCATGACCTCATTGATGAATATCTATCATCAATGAATTGATCATATAATTTCAACGGGATCGACAAGCAACAAAACAAGGTAGCGCTTGGTGTTGATAGAAAAACTATAGCCATCTTCGACCTTGTAAAGCAGCTCCATAACTCGAGCATAGTTGAGGATACGCAAAAGAAGAGGCATGGGAGGGCTTTGAGGATCAAAAAATGCAGCGTTGAAGTCCTTCCATGCATCTTCAATTTGCTTGTTGAGCTCCCTACATGCCTCCTCTTCTGAGACTCTGCTCTCCTGAATCATGCATTCTATTGCTGAAGGTATATGTTGTCTTTGCTGCTCAAACTGCATGCAAATTAAGTATAAATCATAGAATATTCTACACTTTATGGGCATGTTGTTTTCAACTTATGAGAACTTATTGTTACTTATTGCTGAAACATGTTAAATTGTGCTCAAACATATTAAATCATTGAAGAAAATATAACTAGATGTTTTCACAAGTACTTAACAGTACTAAATTGTGTTGAATTGTGCTGAATGCTTATGATAAGTACTAGCCAAAAAGTCGAAAACAATATGACCTATAACATAATTGATGCTTACATCTTAGTGTACTTAGATTTTTTACCTGATGTGAAACTATATCATCCATGAACCTGCAGATGAGACATGCAGCTCGTAGCATTTGGGGTTTAACAATCAACCAATCAAAGGCTTGCTCCGTTGCAATCTCTCCCATTCCGACAAATGATGCCATTGTAAGCATAGGATAAGTAGTGCTATCAAATGCAATTTTTGTGTACTCTTCCATTGTAGGTGCCAACCTCTTATTTTGATAGTCTGGCAGCCATTTTGATTCCTCATGATAGGTCTTCACTAAGTCTTTCATCTGCCCATAAACGACATCAAGTTTTCTTTTTTTTTTCCCCTTAAGTAAAGTACCCTCTAAATAAGATTTATGTACGACGATCTTGCTCAAGACTTATACATTTTTCCGTACCTGTACATTTGATTGAAACACAGGCTTTGCTACCCTTTGTCCAATCCTATGTAGCAAATTATTAAGGTCTGAAAACTCCTAACTTGATAGAAAACCACATTCTAATTTTTGGGACATAGCATTTTTTTAAAAAAATTTGTAATCAGAATTAATGCTGAATAAATGATTTGGTGTTGTCATCCCTCTAAACTATTTGAATTTTTATAGGTCCAAAAAATTATTGTGTAAAAACTAAATGGACTAAAATATAACTTTTTGCTCAATAACAAGTATCAATATACTTACTGCATTTTTGGCATAGCTTACTGTGGATGATCTCCCAATTGCTGCTAGTTCTTTTGCCATTTCGTTGTACACTTCGAGTAATGCTTGAAACCAAATCTTCATGTACACGGGCAGTTCATCCATGGCGTTGATATCCCACCTAGCAAGGTGGTCCAAATTCAAACAAGTAACAATGACGAAAATTCTCTTTTGAAAACTTGATGTCAATGAACTATTTCCAAGTCAAATTAAAATCAAAGAAGTTTTCTTTTTTGCTTTTTTCGGGGGGAGGGGCAAGGTAAGTTGTTAATCCATACATATAATCCACAAAACTGTATGTACATGCTCAAGTTTATATATATGCTCAAGCGCACTGTCACACTCCAACAGATAATTTATATGGAGATCAAACAATATTACCTTTGAATTGCATGGGTGAAGAGCTCTAACTCTGCATGAATGCCAGAGACGTTGTCAAAGAGGTCATCGAGAATTGTAGCTAAGGCAATTATTTTGGTGACGAACTTCCTTCCTAAGGCGTATTGAGGTTCATGGTAAATTCCAACCATCCAAAAGTAGCATTCCGATATCCTGTCTCTTGAAAATGGGAAGTTCACCACCACATCTACCTTTTTCCACCATCTACAATTTGAGGGTTTTTTGGGGGGCAGGGGCAGGGGGGCGATAACATTTATTAAATTTGTTGCTGACAAATATCATAATTGATAAAGTCTATTCCACACACATGAGAGCACATACTCTCAGAAGACACATCAATAAATAAATATTAAAAAATAGAATATATAATAAATACACCCGAAAAAATATGTATAAATAGAATGCGAGAGCACGTACTTTCGGTTGTACGTAATAATTTGCCCATAATTGATGATATGTAAGAACCCTATAAGTTTTCATTGTCTTTTTAGGTAAGTCCTGAGATTTGGTATTCAACGCACGTTTTGTATTTCTTTACTTGATCTCTTAGGGCTAAGCCCTTCAACCAACGTTGTGTGTTTCTTTTCTGGGAAAAAAATGCCAGACTTATAAACGAAGTTAATATGAATTTCTATGAAAGCTATGTGATTCTTTACTGTCAAGGCTAAGCCCTGAGGTCTGGTATTCAACCGATATTATGTATTTATTTTTTTGGCCAAAAGATGCCAAGTTTATAAAAGTTCATATAAATTCTTTTAAAGTGTAGGAAATAAATTCAGGACTAACCTGGATGCGGAATTGTACTGTCGGTAATAGTCCACAATAAGAATACCAGTTCTTCAATAATAATAAATCCAAGCGGCTACTAGAGTCGCTTTATAGATGTCCACGTCCTAAACCCGAATACCCGGTAGTGATAGTAGGGTAACCGTGAGGAGAGAGAGGGGGGAGTGTTCTATTGCTTACACTTAAGGCTAACCCCCTTAAACCCCTTTATATAGGTTAGGGGGTAGTTAGGGTTGTCGCCCTAGGCGACTTAAGTGGCCGTCACGTCCAACATAAAGTAATGTGATTCTTTACTATCAATTTCCCTTTTTAAAAGTGTAACCTTTTTGCCTTCTATCAGGCGTGCCTTGTATGGTACAGAAGTTCCTATGTATGGGGAGTCTGCCGGTCTTTAGTTCCATTCTCAAGTTTGGAAAGGCTTGACAATTTGAATTGTCGCATCAATTAATAATTAATTGGATTTGAATCATAATGCAGAATATCATAGATCAACAAAGTGCTCTTGGGAACTGTAGACCACCTATAAAGGAAATATTTATTATTTGATCCATGTCGATCCTGACATAAGAAATCCAATTGGAGCGCCAAATAGAACCCGTTTTTTATTTGAGATATTGATAGGGTGAACGGTTATGCCGGTTAGTATAATGCAATTACACATGGGAAAGATAAGGGGGGTAACTAATAGTCCTAAGAAAAAATAACTAACGAATTTTCGAAGTAACAACATTATTCTTCCAAGTAGATTGATGAAGTAGCGTACCTTGAAATAATGCTCAGTTCTTGCTGGTGTTGCCTTTGTAGTATGTTGAAATCGAGCTTTGCAAATTTGAGTAGAACTTGATCATGAAACTCATCTCCTTGATAGAAAGACATAAATTCCCTTGCATACATTCTCGGGAGGGCTTTGAGCACAGGTCGTGATAGAGCATGTAGGACTTGTTTGGCTAGAGAAGGGTCAAGATGAAGTACCAATTCCTTAAGTTTAGTTTTAGTGAACTCAAGAG
Organism: Selenicereus undatus; assembly: GCA_017589665.1. NCBI lineage: Eukaryota > Viridiplantae > Streptophyta > Magnoliopsida > Caryophyllales > Cactaceae > Selenicereus > Selenicereus undatus. Next base: position 96,002,951 of record JACYFF010031959.1, read on the forward strand.
CTTCTTCTAAGATGTCCTCTCCATGCACCCTTAGATATGTTGCTTCATACAAACTTAACAAGTCTTGTGCATTCCTTGACATCAATCCATCCCTAAAACTATTCTTCTCATCTTTGAATTTGGTGAATACATCTGCAAAAGCACCCTGTAAGCTGATATACAACTATACTCCCTCCGTCTCAAAAAGATCGTCCAATTTGATAAATTTGACCATTAATTTATGACAAATTATAGTGATTCACAATACAAAATCAATACCATTAGAATGCTACTTTAAAATGTC
>JACYFF010031959.1:96003633-96020790 GCA_017589665.1 Selenicereus undatus
TATGATGATATGATATATGATTTTGCAGGTTTGATCCTAAACTTGCACAAATTAATTTCTTTTTTATTAGTTTTAAACAAGATAAAGAAATATCATTACCTTGTCCTTTGATCAGTTTTACAATCATAAATTGTTTTATTGTGCTAGACGTTCCAACTTCCAACTGTATTTGCATGGATCTAACCGTCATGTCTTGGCCACTTTCGCGTTGTTATATCAGTATGGCTATCTAAGTTTTCAAACGTTTGATATAGGTCAAAAGAAACTAGTGGATTCCACTTTCCTCGAAGTAAAGGTCTAAATGCATGTTGTCTTACTCTTACAGACACTTATGTGAGTAGCAAGACCGTTTCAACTGTTGTGTATGTGTATATTGGTGTATTTAGATGGGTGCTGGTCAGTTCAACTAGTAAAACTGTTCGAGTAGTAACTAACTAGAAGCCTAAGTTTGAATCTCCCTCATATTAACCTTTGCATATGTTTTCGTACCAAAATATGTGTGCGCTTTTCGTACGTAGAAGGGTCAAAATTCAATGTTATATATAGTAGTTTGGATAGTATGTGTCTTACCACTAGAAGCAAAGAAGCTATGTTGCCTCAAGAGACGAAATCTGAGAGAAGCATAATAGAGGTCATCCTCATAGAGACCGTTTTTCTTGTTAGAGTTGTCATGAAATTGTTGCAGGATGTTCTTTATTTCGTCTTCAAAGTGGTATGCCACCCCAAGCCGCTCTATTGCATCTATGAAGACGAGTTTGTCCCTTGGATCCTCAATTGCAGTCAGAAGCTTTTTTCTCACTTCTTTTTTGAGCTCATCAAGTTCAAGCTCTTCTTGGCATAGGATGTCCTGTATTATCATTAAGAACATAATCCAAATTGATAAGGAGAACTCTCCAAAGTTGAGAAAATGTTGAAGCAATGATTTTGGAGAACAACGCTCTCTGAGTCATCGTGCTGCAAGAACAGGGTTGTTGGGTCGGTCAGAAGTATATTTATCATTAGCTTGTTGAAATAGGAATCTGTTTTGGTACTTTAGATTTATTCTTAATAAAAAATTAGTGTTTGTGTGACTTTTCTTTAATGAACTTCCATCGTCTATTAAAAAAAAAATTCTAAGTTATTGTAATATTGTTGGTGCACCCGACTGAATAATTTCTAGTTCCGCCTAGAGTTGGAAAAGTCTAACCCAACATGACAATCAGCCTGAAGTTACTGATAGAAAACCCGACCTCGATGCGAACAGAACCGATTTCAACTCGAATCGACACGATTTGGCCGTTTAGTTTGAAAATATGCTATTTGTCAATTTCAAGTAAACCTAAACTATTTACAAAACTGACATAAAATTGACCCATTTATTAAATGAGTCAACCCGAACCGACTCGTTATTCAACTCTAATTCCACCCCGCAGGAGACCCATTCTTATTACCTGAGGAGGCGGTGTGTAGTTGAGGAAGTGGTCACCCCAGAGGTCTGGATGATACTGAGCAAAGGGACAATTTTTGATCTCCTTTGATGAAGCATTTTGGCCAGCTGCTCCAGCAGAGTTTTCCATGATAATTCAATATAATTTTGCTTTGAATTTTACGAGGAATTATATTGCTTAAAGGCAGGCAGCTTCCTTGGCGTTGATGTCCTTTTATACTTGGGTGGATGGAGAATGGCAACTGATAATCAATTGTACTTAACTGTTAATGTTCAATCATGACACTATTGATTACGCACTCCTTTCATTTCAAATTACTAATCTTGTCTAGATAATATAAATTTTTAACAAAAGATCATTTATTACAATATTTCTTATTATTTTAGAGGAGATTAGATTTTTAATATTAATAATATAGTAAAAAGAAACTTTAATTAGGGATCGAAGAAGTATTAATTCTTTCCCAGGAAAGTTAAAGCAATTAACTAATCATTCAGGACCTAATCTGGGGGCAACGGAAGTAAGTTCTTAAGCATTAATTAATATAAAAGAGGGAAAAAAAATCAGTCAATTACTTACATTCTTCATATTTCACCAGAATATGCTTCAAAAATACAACACTAAAATTTCCATTATGCTAAAATTAAACTCTGAAATATCAACGTCATACTAATTGATTTGTGAAACTTTAGAGGAAGTCAGGGTAGAATACCCCAAAATAAGCCACATTTACTTGATGAAAATCTAGTAAATCACCAAATTATTTTATTCAAATACTATTATGTTAATTTCGAACAATACCTCAATTATACTGATAATAATAATAACAATAATAATAACAATGATAGCAGTAGTGCGTGGCAGTAGTTGCAATAGTAGCAATAGTGGTGGTAGTAGTAGCAGCAGTAGCCGTAGTAGTAATAGCAATAATAATAATAACCTTAGACAATATTAGAGCTAAATATTATATATTCTATAACTTTATTTGTCTTACTTTTGACTAGTAAAATAATATAATTTTAGGATTTTTCACTTGTTTAATTTATTTTTGTCGGTAACAAATTGAGCCACATAAGTGAGGGAAATTTGGACTCCAAAAGTAAGGAAAGTGAAGAAGTTGAGCATTGTCCATTCGCGCTAGCTCAATCAAGCATTGCCGCCACCAATGTGAACTTGCCACAACCCAGGATCAAATCCAGCCAGCTTTTGCCACCACCAAACGCATGGGCGGAGCTACATGGGAGCAAGGGGGTTCATTGACTCTTCAACTTTTTGAAAAAAAAAATTAAATATGCGATATTTTTGTGGATAAAAAAAATAGATATATATTAATTAGGTCACAAGCACTTTGTAAATGTGTGCTTAGTAAGATGATTTGTTGCTTTTTACTTGTTTCAAGAGGTCACAGATTCGACTCTCAATAGTCTCCTTCTGCGGTGCCTTATATGTTTTTTTTTTAAGCTTGCTCATTCATTTTTCTTAATTTCTGTCTCTCGACTCTCTAGTCTTACTTTGTTTTCCTCCTCATACGCTCTCTCTCTCTCTCTCCTGCCCAGCCCACTGTCCACACTAGCCAGTGTCTTCTGCTAGAACACGGACGTGTTTTGCACTAGAGCACCGGTGAGTTTCAGATGGCGCGGCTGTCTGGTGTTTCTCGTTCCTTGCTACTGTACGTTTCTGTTCTAGGCTACCGACACTGATGCCCATGCTGCTCCCGACCCGTCAGGCTTTTTAAGCGACTTGGGATGATAGTTTAATTAAAGGGGCTTTTGGAAGATTTTCTAGGGCTTAGGTTATAGGTTTCGGATAGCCATGAAAATCTCATTAGGAAGGAATAAAGTAGGCCGATGAGGATCAGTTTAGGTTGATTTTCTTGTGTACTTACTTGGCTAACCTTATAAAAATAGCTGGTTAGGCAAATTGTGCTACGCCATGACCCTTGAAATAGGGTTGGGTGAGTTTGGATGATACAACCAATCATCTCTAGACGCCAATATTGGTTGAGGCAAGTTAGGGCTTCTCTTGGTTAGTTTGCCTGTTAATTTGTCAATTCACATCCCAAACCTCTTGTTTATTATTTTCTTAGTTAGTTTTCTTTTCAAGTTCATCACCTTTTTGTTACCCATTTTAAACACTTGAGTTATTTTTGGTACTTGAAATCACAACTCCTTGTAGACAGTCCATACTTTCTGGATAGCTAACCATAACTATATGCTGTGTACTTATGGGTACAAAATGTACGACTTTTTCCTAACAAATAAGCCATGCCCACCTTGAGCCCTATGCATGTCAGGCTTGCACTTGATTTTTCCAAGCTTGCTGAGGTACGAGTACTACACAAGCCCAAATTCAATCTCACAAGCTTAGTTTCAAACTTCGTAAGCTCAGGCTCAACTCTGCTCAAATACACCCCTTGAAGTGTCGGAGATTAATCTTGATATTTATTAAAATTTTAAAAAGCCATATATTTGTATTATTAAACTATCCTGAATGATTTTAATGCATAGCAAAATATCAAAATATTTTGATGGCAAGTATCACCCTATGGCATGTGGGGCAATAAACTTCCCCTAGAGGGGTTTTTCATTCACCACACTGTATTAAGATAATTCCAATAGATAAAAAAAGTACCAGATATTTTATGGTAGGTATCACCTTAAAATAAAATGTAAATAGTTATTAGTTGCAATCCCTCAAATGTAGGACAACAAGCTCGCAATTCAAAAGAAGAGCGTGTCGATAAGAAATTTCAATCCAATAATGTCTGTCCACTTTACTTTCACCATGCTTCCGAAATTTCAACAAACCGCATTCATATTTCAAAAAGTGTGGCATCCTCTTTTTTCCTAAGTAATAGGATAAAATCCAAGATAATATCATGAGGCATATTCAAGAATTATCTCAATCAAAAGTTTAAAGTGTGGCTGTTATAAAGGTTCCTCTTATATTGTGCAATAAATCAATATGGGGCTGTTGAGATTCGAACTCAAGATATCTCAGTCAGAAAGATTCTGATACCATGTTCAAGAATTATTTCAATCAAAAATTTAAGCAAATAATTAAAGATTTAAGAATAGATTTATACTCTAATAATACCAATACACAAACAATAACTAAATTGTACATACAAAGCTAACAAACAAGAAAAATAGATCTCTCAATCCCAGCATATCAGCTGGTGAGGAAATCCAAAAAACAACTGTCATGACAAACAACTACTTGGCTGGTCGCATTGAAACAAACCAATCAATTCGTCATATCATTATTGCTTGGTTTCAAATTTCTTTATCCTTTCTCCGTGCAGTCATAGCACTCTAATTAAGAATCTTAATTATGTGATCAGAAAATCTCTTTCCCGAATTGGCAAACAAGGATGGTGGGAGAAAAGTTGGATAATAGGTCGTGTCGGATCAGATTCGTATTTGTGTCGAACTTAAATGGGTTGAGAATTTCTTAACCTGAACCTAACCTGTTTATTAAACGGGTTGAAAAATCTTGACCTGTACCCATTTAACTTTTAAACGGGTTGACCCACTTAACCCGTTTAAGATAAACAGGTCAAGTTTAGTCGCTTAATTGACTATTTACGCATTTAATATTTTCAACTAATACGTAATTACAGTGTTAAAAATTAGGTTTACATATCACATTAAATAATTACTCTTTGAAATTCCCCAGATTCATCATAATTCATAATTTCTAAAAATTTTTATATTCTTAATTATCTAATAAAAAGTAAATGGATAAATAAAAAATGAAAAAATGAGTTGACTTATTTAACTCATTTAATTAAACGAGTTAAATAGGTACTTTTTCGTATCGAGAATCTCGACCTGAACCTAACTCATTTAATTAAACGGGTTGAACGTGTCAACCCATTTAATTAAACGGTTCGAAAATTTATATCCAAACTCACTTAACTTCGTGTCAGGTTCGGATCGATAATCGTGTCGGGTCAGCTTTTTCTAACTCTAGGTGCGAAGAATGTTCATTATGGTTTGTTGGCCCCCACACTTTTTTGTTTCCTTGTCTTGTTTTTTTATTTTATTTTATTTCTGTGATGTGATTTCGATTACGTGTAAACATTCTTAGCATTGGATATGTGTGAAGCTTTTCACGTGAAATGCATGGTAAGGATCCCTCTCATTTCTCAGTTTTTAGTGTAATCATTGTCCTCCATGGCCCCCACATAAATCCCAACTTTTCACAAAGATCTGTTCCAATTTCACTATTCACATATAGAAACTAAGCACATTGAATTATTTTTGTCGTTTTTATAGTTATAGTGGTAGATTTTTTTGGGAAGGGGGGACAGGGAAGTGATAAAGATAAATGTCAGAATTAATATAGGTGATTGAGCCACCAATCAATGTCCGTCTAATCTGCACCTGATAGGAACTATTCAAGAATTCAATTGACCATAAATTTGACCTAATAATTGAAGGTATAAAATTTAACAGTGACTACCAACACTATCCACTTTTATCGTAGGAGGAAGAGGCGCTTTGTCAAGTTCCTTGATAAATTTTACGGTTTTTGAATTCTAATAATTTAACTTGTGTGGTATTAGGCGGTAATATATTAATTTTTTGTTCTTGGATCTCAACAAACTGATCTTTTAGGGTAGGTATTTTCAACATATAAGCATCGAGTATTGGATATTATGAGCCTGTTCTATTTTGCATTTTAAATAGATAGATAGATGTAAAGAGATGTAAGGAATTGTGAGAAGTTGTGAGTTGTAAGGAGCTGTAAGAAGATGTAAGAAGTTGTAAGGATATGTAAGGAACTGTTAGAAGTTTTAAGCAGATGTAAGAAGTTGTAGAAAGCTGTAAGGATAGATGTAATGAGTTGCTGAATGTTATACAAAATATATATGAGATGTAAGGAGATGCAAGAAGATGTAAGAAAATATAAAGATTATGTTAAGAATGTAAGAAGCTGTAAGAAGATGTAAGAAGCTGTAAGGAGATATAAGCTCTTAACTAAATCCTAAAAAATACAAAATATAATAGGGCCTATGGCTCACTGGAAAGCTTGCATAATGAATAGTTTTAAACCTATGTATGGTGTTGGTCATAAATTATTGAAATCTTTCCTTTTTCTGTGTATGTAAGCAACTTAGATTGATACCTGCTCATTGCCTTTCCGTTTTCCTTCACAATTTGCATTGCTTACATGTACAAAAAAAATGAAAGAAATCAATTATTTATTAATTAATACAAGCACAAAACACGTTTAGGAAAAAAAACCGCCACATATGCTTTCCAATGAGCTATAACGTCCACAACTTGGTGGTACATAGTATGTTGAAAACAACTACCCTAAAAGGTCAATCGGTTAAGGCCCAGAGAAAAATATTGGTCTATTACTATCCAACACCTCTATAATTTGAATTATATGGTATTACCATCCAAAGATCCTCAATCCCCTCCCCAGCTCTCCCCCCCCCCCCCCACCAAAATGAGAGACTGGGGAACACGTAACACAAACGACGGTATAACAAGATTCAATGACGACAAGGATAAATTTCATCATTATGTCAAGCTTATCTTCACATTTTGTTGTTGTTGCTGTATAAGTAAAAATGAGGAAGAAAAAGTTATCACTTCATTTAAACTCTTCGCACTGTGTACATATATATATCAAAGAAAATTATTGATATAGGTTTGGCTCACATAGATAGGTATTTTTTTCTATTTTGTCAAAGCTTTTATAGTCTTATGTAATGTAAAAAAATTTGTAACAAAAGAGTTTTATTTTTTATAGGTTAATAGTAGTTCAGCCAACGATGATAGAGAATCAAAGACTAAAAAAAAAATAATTGTATAGAGAACAAAAACGGGGTGAAATAGATCATCATCAGGGTGCCAAGTGTTAAAAGTTTGTGTCAATTCATTACCGACAGGGAACCCCTTCGAATTAATATTAGGTGAACGAACCAACAATTGCTGTCGCCCATGCCCTTGGGACCCCACTTTGCCATCGACGCTTTCCATCTTTGTCAATTTAACGAAACATAAAAACAAATTAGGAAGAGGAAGTTTATCCAAATTTTAAACCTAAAAATTTTGCGTGTAGGTGGATCGGATATTACAGTTTTATTTTTAAATTATAAAATTATAGATAGACTATTTTTGTTTAACTTAAGGTTTAAAAACTGTAGACTACTTACTATTTCACAGAAACTGAATAAAGAAAGTTTAGAAAAACATTTTACTTTAGGCTCTGTTTGGTCCTTAGAAAATTTGGTGGAAAGAAAAGTTGAAAGAAAAAAAAAATTGGAAGAAAGTGAGTTTTTTCTCTTATTTAATTGAATTGAGGAAAAAATATAAGAAATTGAATAAGAAATTTGAATGTTCATGAATTATTTGAATCACATTGATGTCATCTATATAGTGCAAGGTTGGATGAAGATAGAAATTCTTTTGGGAACTTTTCCTAAACTTTTTTCATAATTTTATAAGGAAAATTTTATCACTTATTTCTAACAGTTTTTCCACCAAATTTTTCTCCACCTTTTTTTCTTGGTGATTTTCTCTAAACCAAATACAAGAAAAAAAGTTATTTTCTCAAATTTTTTTCTTTCCACCAAATTTTCCAAGATTCAAACGAAACCTTAGTCTATACACAGTGACGAAGTCAGAAATTTCATAGAGGGGTATTGAAAATAATAATAATACGCAATAGTTAGCCGATCCATTGGGTACATCATGCCGAACACCTCGATAACTTCAACCCAGTGTTGGGTTTGCTTGAAAAGCCCCAAAACCGAATTGATCTCGAAATCTCCAAATACATGTCAACGTCGAAGCCTTCCAAAATCACAAGACAAACATAACATCTCAATTCATATCCCATGTGTGTAAAAACGAATAATAAACCAAATTAAAACGAATAATGAATGAAATTAAATGCGACAAAAACAAAAAAAACGTGTGTAGCAAGATTCGAGTTGCGACCTCATTCCCCATTGATATAAGAAGCACATTCCAATAGCCTAGGCAAGCAAATCTTCATGCAAAAACAAACGAACACAACTAAATATGAAGAAAAAACCAAAAACACTATATGCAAGCTCGAACATCAAACCTCAAGGCGCCCTTCCTCTTGACATATAAACCACACTCCAACTACTTGGGCAACCCAATCCTCACATAACTATTTGCCATATTTGTGCTTTATAATAAACTTATTAGTTTTTAATTTCTATCATATGCTCTTTTCTTTTTTGGGATGTTGGGTGACACCATTGAAGTATTGAACCCAGGCTGGATCTGCCCTTGTCTATACAATCCAAGTTGAAAAATAGTCTAATTTTTCTTTTTTGGCTACCAGATTTCAAACAAATAATGTAAATAGATATATCGATATATTATGAGTAAGAGGAACAAAAATTAAAAAACTTTATATGTAACTTGTGAAAATATATGTTTCATCGATTGTGTGCATTCTAATTTTGAATTAAAAGATTATGTTTCCAGTGTTATTGTCATCATTTATTTATACTCTTTAGTGAACTCGATAGAGCTAGGAAATTAGGGTTATTTATCAATCGCATTCGATTTTGTCTGATCTACATTTTTTGAATTAATTATGGATTGAAGGGGAATAACATCCCACCATTCTTGGATAATTATGGATTGAAGGGGATTTTTTTCTAAAGGTGGGTAGGGTGAGTAACACATACATTTCAATCAGGTGAGGGGCTAAAAGTAGAAGAAGACAAGTTTGGAGAAGGAAGGGATATTAGTCCAAGGACAAATGATGATTAATGTTATAGAGGATGTCACAAGAATCATATTGGGTTGACTACAGTTCGATCAAAAAAATTAAATACAGTTGATTATGAGATATTACTCAATACGTTCAACCATTGAATTCCCAAATAACTTCTAAGAAAATTAGTTTACTTGAATGGTTATGTATCTTTGAACTACTTAAAATTTAACATTGATTAATATAGTTATAATATTTCCTTGTACATATGAAAGACAAACACTTATATGGTAACCAAAATAATTCACAATTAGATATTTAAACTTTTCTGAGCGAGTGCAATCAAACAATTTTTCCTTATTTTGGTTGCCAAAATGATATTCTCAACCCTGCATTTATATAACTTAGATAAAGTATAAAATACATACTCTATTCATCCCATTTTTATATTTCTAAAATGAAAAAAATACACATATTTTAAGAAAAAATTATATGCCAACCAATATGTAATTACTATGGTAGAAATGATGTTGTTTAGCACTGCATTTAATGAGTGTTTTGAACATAATTTTGCAACCAAATAAGTGTTGATTAGGAAGATAAAAACGGGGATGAGGGAAGTACCTCGTTTGTCATTTTAGATATAGTTACAAAATAGATAGGACTACAAAATAGGAAAATGAAGGACGGGTAAACACATATTGGAAGAGAGATTGGGGAGATAAAAAAAAAAGAAACAATTTTTGATGTGTCTAATTAAGGAAAACGGAGGTAGAGAAAGAGTAATAGAGATGAGAAAAGATTAATTTTTTTCTTTAATAAGTAACTTATACTATATTTAGTCTTGATGTTTATATATATATATATATATATATATATATATATATATATATATATATATATATATTATAATGATGATAGATTATTAAAAAATATAACATTCTAAAGGTATGAGTAGCTAACATTTAAACGGATTAATAGTAATACATATATCAACAAAAGTACAACTCATGTGATGAGGGACCAATTTTTAAAAACTCCATAGCTAAGCATGCTCAATTTGGAGAAATCATAAGATGTGTGACATTATGAGAAGTTAAGTGTTAAGTATACTATAAAGGCTTGACATAATAGGTGCGCCTTGTTGGCAATCCAAAAAAGGTTCCATGTATAGCTATGAGAGGGCTAGGAATTATAATTATTTTTGTTGAGAATAAAATTTCATTTACCTAAATGTGGAATGGGACCGGAAAAAAAAGTTTTGCATTTAGCTTGAAAAAGTTACACTTTGATTGACAAAGTGTTGAACTTGGGTAAATGAAATCTTCCATATGTCATTGCAAAAAGTGTTCCATTTGCTAGACCGACACCACAATTACCATAAGTGTTGCATATTTCTAAGAAAGTGTTGCAACAGACTAATGCAATGAAACCTAAAGCAGCATTTCAAAAAGTGTTGCATTATAATTATGCCACATTTTATAGTGCCATCCAACACTTGTAGAGAGTTGCTATAAATTTGTTTTGTTGTAGTGAGCACACTAAAAGGCATATAACTTGTTAATAATATTGCTATTTTATAACCGTTGTCATTAGTTTTGATAAAAAAAAACTATTAAAAACTTTATTTGGAACTGGATTAGGAGTTACAAAGTCTTATTGGTTTGTTAATTAAATAGAATCAGAAAGAGTTTGAATTTTTTTTATCTTTTTTTTTTGTTATAGTTATGTTTGATCCACATGTAATACATAAGTTAGTCATACGATTTGATTTTTTTTATGTGTCAATTAGTGGTGATTCTATTTCCTTTCGTGGCTATTTTAGAAAAATATAACATAACAATGAAGACATTTTGTTGAAATTGTATTTACTTATTAGAATCTCTTGAAAATATTTTATATTTTATTTCTTGTGTTGTTAACATGTTACAATAGTCTAACTAGAGAAAAGACAAAAAACACGCATTTAATTACATATTAATTATGATAATCTAAATATAACTTAATTTTCTTTTACAGTGTAATATTAATTAATATTTATCATGGCAGTAAATTATTTAAATTTGGAAATAGATTAGCAATAATCAAACCTCTCAAACTTTGTTATTTAGGTATGATTCTCCTGTATGTACTTTTTTTAACACACACACAAATATATATATATATATATATATATATATATATATATATATATATATATGTGTGTGTGTGTGTGTGTGTGTGTGTGTGTGTGTGTGTGTGTGTGTTTACGTGTGCGTGAACGCATATGTGTTTCTTTTTCAATTGGCTTCGAAGAAACTAGTTTTAATGATAAATTAAAGAATACATTTACGCATGGAAATCTTCAATTCGAAGTTGTCTCGGGGCTCCTAACCTAGCAAAGGAAACCCTTATGGTGCATCCCGAGACTGAGGCCCTATTCTTTTCGTTGAAAAATTGCAGGTGCGGGAAGGGTGGGAATGGAAAAGGAGGGGAATGAGTGGGTGAGAGTGGGTAGGAGTTATATTTTTTTTTTTAAGTGTGGAAAAGGGGGAGAAAGAGTGGGAAGAAGTGGAAGGAGTTGAATGAAATAATGTAGGTAACGTATTTTGTTTTTTTAATGTTATCTTTTATTTATGATAGTAATTACTGATGAGGGAAAAAAAATTAGACTGAAAAAAATATTTTTCTGTGTTAACTCAGGTACGAAATATTGTATCGTGACTGTTGTTACCTAAAAAAATTGTAATTTTCGTTATTCATAAAACAAATTACCGATGTTTTTTTTTCTTCATATATTAATCAAATACGAACAACGAAAAAAATACACATATGTTCAGGTCTTGTTCTTTTTGTTGGTAAATCCAAAATTACTAACCTCAACCAACTTCAACTTACATCAACACACTTCACAAACTTCAATAAAAAAATATCAACTTCAACCAACTTCAGCTCACTTCAGCCTACTTCAACCAACCTCAACCTATTTCCCACTATTTTAATCAACTTTTACCTATCATACAAAAAAAAAAAAAAATTCCACTCATTTCAACCAACTTCAACCTATCTCAACCGACTTCAACCCACTTCAACTGAAAATATCTACTGCAACCTACTTCAACCTACTTTAACTTACTTCTACTAATTTCAACCAATTTCACCTATTTCCCAACCCCTATTTCCCAACGAAAAGAACGAAAAACAATCATCTGCAATTTGTGTAAACAACTTCTAATATTTTGTTACTCATAAACACAGAAAAAAACTATCTGCTCAAAATACACATACAATATATTTGCACATTTGCACATCTTGTCATGAAGTACAAACAATGCCAAAAAAATTTACACATTCTTTCATTATGCCGGAAAAAACATCTACAAATTCGACCCCAAATTACGATGAATGAAAAATAAATATGTTATACATACAGCAACAACTATCCACGCTTTTGTGACCTATAACAAATATTTCGTAACCAACGCAAAAAGAAAATTAAGCATCTTTTCCATATACGGAATCAAACCCAAAATTTCTATCAATCACAAAAAACCAACATATGCTTAACAAAGCAGAAAAAATTATTATTTCTTCTATATATATAACAAAAATTACGTCATCTAAAATTTTCAGCACGACTAATAAATATTTTCATAATATCTGAAAAATAAATAAAACTTTCTATAATTATTATCAAACTATTCGTACACACAATTACATAAATTATAAAAAGTTTTCAAAATATGAAAAATAATAGTTATATATAAGAGTGGAAAGGAGTTGGTGAAAGTGGATGAGAGTAAGAAGGAGTAGTAATTTTTTTAAAGTGTAGAAAGATGTAAAAAATGAAGAAAAGAGTGGATAGGAATGAAAAAGACTAAATTGAATTTATTAAACTATAAAATGAACAAAGCCTTAGAAAGGATGAATGAGGATAAAAACTTTAAAGTAGGATATTTGAGATAATAAATGGGGGAAAGTGACCGCTATTATCATTGCACCGTGGATTTTTGGTCATGTATTGAATGTTATGGCTGAAAAGATTGGGGCTACTTCATAGTTACTGCGGCTGAGGAGCCCATTTTTTCTCGACATCATTTAGCCCCCCCGCCCCATTCTGCCTGTGCCGCTTCCCGGGCAAGCGAGAAGACGTGGTATGATGAATGGGGCACTTGCCCATATTAATGCCTTGGCTGTTAACAACAATAAATGCTTATCTACAAATAACCAATTATAATATTAACAATCAAAATGTTATATCTACAAATAATTAAATTGATTATAGGATATTTGGTAACATAACTGTTTACAAAAAATTGTTTAGAGAAACTTTAATTATTTTGATTGAGTCAAACAGTTAAAGAGGTATTTGGTAAACAGCTGTTTAAAAGAGTTATTTTATCTCAAACAACTCTTTTTCAAACAACTATTTACATGAACCTTTTTAGGAATAACTATTTCCAAAAATTACTATGTTACCCAAAAGTTTAATAAAATTACACATATGACATTAATATAAACCATATTCCTAGTTTCTTACCTTACCTCAATCTTAGACAACTTTTACCTCTTATTTCTTCTACTCGATCTCTCCACCTTCATTTCTACCCTCCCTATTACTGTTAATAAATTATACTCCCCGTTTTCTTTGGGTTGATGAAGATCAAATCATTTAAACTCCATACATATTTCAATTCATAACAAAAATATAGTTATACGTTTATATCAATTTTAATTCATAGAAAAATAAGCATCTCTAAAAAGGACAAAATAAGTTCATAAAATGTAGGCATTACATAAGTGAACATTGAAAACAAAAGAAAATAAGTAATGAATATAAATGATTTGAAATTAATAAAAAATAAAGTCCCAAGGATGAAGTTCATTTGTATATATATAGCATAAATTTAATTTTTAAAATAAAATAAGATGATCAATAAATAAGAACTTATTCAATTAAAAAGTACTTTAGAGAAAGAGCATCAAAAAAAAAAATTACCAAACATGTTTTCTGGAAACAACTAATTTTATGAAGCACTTTTTCTAGAATAAACTAATTCAAACAGCTAATGTAAACAGTTAATTTAAACATCTAACAACTAATGCAAATAGCTAACACTTAATAGTTGATTGCCAAACATGACCTATAGCTCTGTCAGATAAATGCACATTTACACTTATAACGTTAACTTTATCTTCATACGAGATAAATGCTTACCTGAATATCAAAAATGTTTATCTAAATACAAAATAGATGTTTAATTCTCTCTCTGATAACAACCATTATCCATTTGATCTTATGAGCATGTTTTACGGAAATTAATAACATATCAACTATAATATTAGCAACAAATATGCTTATCAATAAACAACCAAGTTGATTATATCTTTATCAGATAAATGCTCTAGTTATAAATTCATTTACAATATTTTTATCCATACTAAATGAATTCTTATCTAAATATCAAATAATGGTTATATAAATATCAAATTCATTTACTCTAGTTACAAGTATTAATAAACAACCAAGTTGAAAAAAATAGTTTGGGTTGCACGGACTAAAACAAAATACCTATGAACTTCCTCTGCTTGGTTTCGGTGGAGTAGTAGCTAGTCTACAGTTTTTAAATCTACGGCCAATCGAAATCAATCTCTGTATAATTTTGGAATTTAGGGTAAAGCTACTACGTCTACCCCGCACCTCGCCTGTTGTTGGAATTTTTGGGGTGTTAGATCGATTTGAAGTTGGAGATATATGTGTGTGTGTGTGTGGGTGGGTGGGTGGGTGGCAGGGGGGTAGTTCATTATTCGGTTCGGGCCCGGACCGAACCGAAAATCGGGCTGGACCGAACTGGACCGAATAAGACCAAATGAATTCTGTCTGATCCTCGGTCCTAGGTTTTGTTTTATTCGATCTTTGGTCCGATTCAGGTTTGGACCGAATAGACCGACATACCGGACTGGAGCCGGATTAAAAGTTGGGGTTTTGTTGTTTGGCCTCTCACTCAGTCTCTCACGCGTCGCCATGTGAATTTCTCCATATATGAGTCAACGCCTCACAGTCTCTCTACATCTTGCCTTCTTTATTGTGGCGCAGCATGGCCAAGGCAGCGGTAGAAATAATTTCACATCATGTGTCGGGTATTAATATGATGTTTGCTTCTTGCCTTCTTGACGCCTACGCCTAGCACTACAGTACAAATGCTCCTTTGCGTTCTTTGTTGATACTCCAGTTAGGCTCCGCTACTTATGAAGCATTTTTTAAAAGACTTTTCTATTTTTTGGTTATTGATTGGGTATTGAGTCATTGAGCCAAAGCCCAACAACATATAATCATAATGCTTCTGCTTGGTTCATATTATTGGAAACCCAACTGCAACTAAAGCAGTGGCATAGCCATCGTGGTGTCAGTGGGGTCACCCGACCCCTCTCTCAAAAAAAAAATAAAAAAAAATAAATATATGTCAGAAAATTAAAAAAATTCGAAGTTGAGGATATGTATTATGTTTGTTGAAGAGGAACATGAAAACTGTGATAGCTGAGTGGTCCAATGCTTGGCTTTGTGTGTTGGCAGTCGCAGGTTTGAGCCTCTCCCTTCCCATATTTCTACTTTTTTCATTTTTTTTTTTTTTTTATTTTAATCCCAGAACTGGCCTGTTTTTCGATCTTTGCCGCTGCTTGCTTCTGTGCTTCGCCCCTGGCTGCTACTGTTCTTCGCCACCCACGTTAATCACCACCATTCACCAATCCGGCCACCGCCCACGGCCCACCTACACCGCGTTGACCACTCGCCGCCCACGGCCTCACATCTCTCTCCATTCTTCAAATTGGTAAGTTCTCAAATCTCAATTTGTAGCTTTCATTTCAATTGTATTGTAGGTTAAATATGAATTTGTAGATTAGTTTGATACTTTGATTTCAATTCTCATGTTTGATGCTTGAAGCAAACACCGTGGGTAGGTTTTGGGTTTGCTTTGCTTGGTTTTAGGGTTTTGCCATTTATTTCAATTGTTGGATACTTGGATGCAATTGTTGGATGCAATTGCAGTGTTTTTGGTCATTTATCTTGTATGCTAATTGATCATTGATTATAGTTTAGGGGTCTCATAAGTGTTTTATTTATATGTTTAATTTTAATTGTAGGTCAAAATGCATAGATATTTCAAAAAGATAGGTAAGGAATGCTCGTCGTTACCTTCAAGTTCGAAATCCGAAAACTCGCCATTGTTCAATTTTATATTGTGTGCTATTAATTCTGACCCCCCTCTCTGAATTTCCTGGCTTCGCCCCTGAACTAAAGAAGCTATAATACTCAATTTCACTTCATAATCATATACATCAAATATTCATTTCTCAATCAAATATACACAAATAATATGCTTGCCATTAAAAGAGAGCTAAACCTTGCAACATCATTAGAACCCTAGTTTATGGCCAACTTGAACTCACCTTCAACTCATTCCAAATCACCAAAAACACTATCATAATCATCAATAAGACTAAAGATTATAAAATCATATACAAAACAATCCAAATCCATTACTTGACTTAAGCCAACATGATCATGGCAAACCCCTAAACCCTAGCATGCTTCAAGCTCAATCCATAATTAAAAACATCAAAATAACTCTTGTTCCCTTCCAAAGAACATAATCAAAACCTAAATCACAAAAACAAAAATCAAAATGAAAAGAATCCAAGTTGAGATCACTTACTTGGAGCTTAAAAAGAGAGAGAGAGGAGAGAAGATGGGTGTGTGTGGGTTTTACTTGGTTAGAAATGAATCAATACAATTTGGATAGTATTTAACCACCCATAAAGGAGCTTTTTGGCTAACCAAGGTTAAGTTTAAGGTTAGATTTAAATCATGGTTAATAATGCAAGCTCCTTGGGCTATAATTGGCTTATACGGTTTAGGCCCGGGAAGGGAAGTAAACCGTATGCAATTGAATTTTCGTAGCTCAAAATTCAATTTTTGCGAGGTTATAATAATAATAATAATAATAATAATAATAATAATAATAATAATAAT
>JACYFF010031959.1:96028381-96074086 GCA_017589665.1 Selenicereus undatus
AACAACAACAACAACAACAACAACAACAACAACAACAACAACAACAACAACAACAACAACAATAATAATAGTAATAATTTCTTAAACCATAATTATCGATGCATACTATCAATTCACCTGATATTTAATCAATCAATGAAACTTGAATTAACAATCAATGAAACTTGAATTGCAAAATAGGACCCAAATAAAGTATCCTCTAATCGGGATGATTAAATACGATAAATGAAAGCAGAAAATTTAAATGGCGTAAGGTAATTTGGTAAATATATAACTTGAGTGTAATTGAATTAATAAACATGATTTGGTTAAACAAATAACCATGAGTGATTAAATCAATAAATATGATTAGTTAAATGAATAAACAAGATTAATTAAATAAATAAATATGCTTTAAATAAATAAATATGGGTTAGGATTGGGTTATCACAATTTTTTAGAACATGGTATTTATTTTCGAAAATCCTATCCTGAAACCCAAGCTCAAAACGGTGTTGCTGAACGTAAGCATCGTCACCTCAATGAAATCGCTCGTTCGTTTCTCGTTGAGGCTCACATGCCTAGAACTTTTTGGGTTGAAGCCATTCAAACTGGCGTGTTTGTTGTCAATATACTTCCTACACCTACTCTTCAGGAACAGTCTCCTTTTGAAAAATTATTTCGATGCTTACTTGATTATATTTTCTCAAATCTTTTGGTTGTGCATGCTACCCAAATTTTTCAGCCACTTCTACAAATAAATTGGCACCAAGATCCACTCGTTGTATTTTTATTGGCTATGCCTCACACTACAAGGGATATAAATGTCTTGACCTTCTCACATCTCGAATTTATATTAGTCGCCATGTGGTGTTTCATGAACATGAATTTCCTTACTTGGAATTTATTCAAAATCCTAACTCCACAATTTTTCGGTCTAGCTCCTACCCCTTCGCTTGAATGCCTTGTTGAGCTGTCTTCTCCCACTCTCACCATCCCTTGTGCAACTCAACCCACAACCATCCCTAGCCCAACCCCTACGGCCCCAAACCAGGATCACCGTCCTCTTTCCCACCCTCATTATAATCGTGTCCAGTCGGCTTCTTCCCCCCCTCCGCCTGTCTTTTCCTTGGCCTAATCCCTCAGCTCAGCTTCCCTTTCACTAGTCTGTCTTCCCCGGTCCTTGCCAACCTAACCTCAGCCCAGTTCATTCGTGCATCTATCCATCCCGAGCCCACGCCAACTGCACCTTCGTCTAGCCCCTTCTCGAGTCCGGTTCCCAACATTCCCACATCCACTTCTATTACCTCGTTCGTGCTTCTCTCCCTGTCTCTTGTTTCGGATGCCATGCCGTCATTCTCCAAGCCCATCAATGATCATCCCATGATAACTCAAGCTAAAAGTGGCATTCGCAAGCCCAAACAGTTACTGTCCCTTGACACAAACATTTTTGGGCTTGAACCCACTTCATTTAAACAGGCATCTAAGGACCCTAAATGGCAAGAGGCTATAACTGAGGAATATACTGCTTTGATTGATAATGACATATAGGAGTTGGTTTCGTATCAACCTGCACAAACTCTTATTGACTGTAGATGGGTTTATAGGGTTAAATTTAATTTTGACGGTTCTGTTGAGCGGTACAAGGCACCGTTGGTTGCTCTTGGCAATCGCCAACAACCTGGTATTGATTATCATGAGACTTTTAATCCTATAGTCGATCAAACATGCTATAATTCATCTTGTTTTGTCTCTAGCCCTCACTTTTGGTTGGTTTATTCGTCAACTTGATGTTAAGAACGCCTTCCTTCATGGTGTCCTTACAAAGGAAGTTTATATGTGTCAAACACCTGGGTTTGTTCATTCTCAATTTTCTAATCGTGTTTGTAAGCTCAACAAAGCTATTTATGGGCTCAAACAAGCCCCTCCATCCTGGTTTCATCAGTTCAGTAGCTTTCTTCTTACTCATGGTTTTACTTGTTCCCCTTCTGATACATCCATGTTTGTTTATCACCATGGTTCTACCACTTTGATTTTACTTCTTTATGTTGATGATATTATTTTGATTGGTAGTTCCTCGACTGTCCTTCATAATTTTATTTCAGTCTTACCCCGTCAATCTGCTATGACGGACTTGGGTGACCTACACTATTTTTTGGGTGTACAAGTGGTGCGAACTTCTACGGGCATATTTTTGACCCAACAAAAGTATGTCTGTGACCTTACTCATAAATTTCATACGCATACTGCTAAGCCTGTTTGCACTCCCTTTCTTTCTAGAACCTCCTTGACCCTTACCGATGGAGAGTTGCTTGCCGATCCCACTGAGTACAGAAGTATGGTAGGGGCATTGCAATACTTAACTAGGACTAGACCTGATATTGTCTATGCTGTTCATGTTGTTTATTAGTTTATGCATGCTCCTCGTACTACTCATCTGCACGTTGTCAAGCGTATTTTTAGATATTTGCAGCGTACATGGCTTGTAGCTTTGCCCTGCCTCTACTCCATCTGTTATCGTCGCCTATTCTGATGCGGACTAAGTCGGGTACAAGGACTCTTGTTGTTCTACTACAAGCTACGCCGTGTTCTTAGGCCCCAATCTAATCACCTAGCGTTCCAAGAAGCAGCCTACAGTTTTCAAGTCTTCTACTGAAGCAGAGTATCGAGCTGTCGCTTACACTGTTGCTAAAGCCATTTGGATTCACAAACTTCTCCATGATCTTGGCATCTTCATCACCTCTCTCACTCGGGTCTACTGTGATAACATCAGTGCCTCCTACATGGCTATTAATCCAGTTCAGCATGATTGCAGCAAGCACATTGCTGTTGATTAACATTTTGTTAGGGAGCGGGTTGCTCATAGGGATCGCACTATCCATTATATTTCCACTAAGCTTCAGTTAGCAGACATATTTACCAAAGGGTTGTCTTCTAAGTTGTTCGATTTTTTTAGGGACAATTTGTCAGTTCGTGCCTCCGTAACAGATTGAGGGGGTGTAATAGTATACAAATGACAATTATGTAATTTTTGTACTCTCTGTTTATTATATATATGTACATGCCTAGGCTCCCTAATTGGGGCAGAGCCTGACATTACGTTCACATGGTGGATTAACTGGTGAGAGATAGGTAGATGAATTAATTAGGAGAGAGAAAATGCTTAGTGGAAGCTGAAATGGAAGGAGGGCTACTTTAGGAAAGTTAAAAAATTATTTTTAATTACGTTGAATGTTGCTGTGAGAATTGTGTTGTTGAGTGCATTAAATAATTCTTAACCATTGTCCTTAGGGCAATGGTTGGCATTTCCCTTATTACCCTTATTATTTGTTGCTCATATTACAACAATGGATGGATCCTCTATGGCTCTATCTACTCACTTACATTACTCTTCTATATCTTTCTTCTCTTTGTATTCATGTAGCCAGCCATGGATGCAAATATATAACACTTTCTGCAAAATCTTAAAAATTTAGAAGTAAATTAAAATTGATTTTAAAATTAACCAAATTTTAATACAATGAAAGTAGATTTCTTAAAATATTAATAAGACAAATTTTTAATAAAAATCTATATTTGCAAAAGTACTTAGTCAATAATTAACACTAATTTTTATTAAAAATAATTAACTGTAATTTTTAATAACTCAGAGTCAAATATATTTTATAAAATAACTGATATTACATTTAAGTTGACGATATTGTAAGAAAAGCTAATTAAAAAAACCCTAGATGTAAGGTATAAGATTACTCCGCTTGTTTATAATTCTTTATTCTTGTAAATATTTTAAAGTGAAAACTCTTTTTTTCGCCATACTTGATAGAAAATTTAAGCTCTTTTTTTTCCTAATTTTAAGTGAAATATATTAAATATTATCTCCACTATTTTTTTCTTGATATAAATAAATTAATTTTAACAATTTTTTGTCTGATTTTAAGCATAAGTTAAAAAATTTAAATTAAAAATTATATTGTAGTTCATTACTAAAAAATGATCATTTTTTAATGTTTATTTAATATTTTAATTTTATTAAGTTTAGGATCGATTCATTTACTTTTACGTAAGAAACATATTTGTTATTACTTTAAATGAAATTTGAGGTTTTCCTTGTATTCTGAAAAAAAGGTTTTCGTATTGTTGAAATACTTTTTCTATTTTATTGCTATTTTCTTCAAATTTTTCTTACCTTAGAGTCATTAAAAAATGTTAAAACATATTTTAAACCCTGACCGTAAACTGTTACTGTAAAGCCCCAACCCCCTCCTGGGCCAGGACAACGACAACTATTAGGAACGACTTTAAGGGTCGTTGACTTGCCCCACAAATCATCACAAACCTTTCTAGTGTGCTTCGCCCTCGCTCACACATTTCCTAGGAAACTGCCTAGGAGGTCACCTATCATAAGATTTTTTCATATCAAGCATGCTTAACTATGAAACTATTAAGAATCGGCTTCTTGAAAAGAAAGGTGCACCTTTGGTGATATAAATGATCGCATCAAATCATTTAAGCTACTTATGGGGTACACTTGAAGCGCACAATGTTCTCATTATACCTCGTTAATCGACCAACTTACAAGTCATCTTTACCAGCGGTCTATCCCGGTATCTTTGCCCTGCTAGGTAACTGTCCAGGGCTCTCCTATCCACTAGAGCAGTTTATGGTCGTAGGTTAGTTCTGATACCATTTGTAACAACCGAGTCCCCTCTCTGGCCAGGACAACTATTGGAAACGACTTTAAGGATCGTAGACTGGCTCTACAAATCACCACAAGCCTTTCTGGCGTATTTTGTCCTCGCTCACACACTCCCTAGGAAACTTTCCAGGAGGTACCTCATCATAAGATTTTTCCACAGCAAGCATGTTTAATTATGAATTTCTTAAGAATGGGCTTTTCGAAAAAAAAAAAGGTGTACCTTTAGTGATATAAGCAGTCACATCAAATCCTTTAAGCCATTTGCGTGTGTTACAGTTGCCCTAAACGCTAAGCCCTTAATCCTAAGCATTAACTACTCAATTCCAAACATAAACCACAAAAGCTGAACCCTAAAATCCTATTTGTTGATAGTTGAGCTATGAAGTTCGGCTTAACCATAATCTCTAATTATTAAAGTACAAATGTTGTTATTTCATATCTTGTTTGTTTGTATCATAATAGATGTTATGTCTCATACTTATAAATCTCACAACTAATATGAGATTATGTAACTTTTGAGTAATTTCTTGATGTAATAGCACAAACAAAAAGTACTCTAAATTTCTTGATCTAATAGCACAAACAAAAAATATATTCTAACTCGAATAATGAAAATTGGGATGACCAATAATGTTTTTTTAACTTTTCTTTTCTTTTGTTGTTAGTCTTTCTCCGTCAAATAAGACAACCACCTATGTAATTTTAATATTTAGAGGAATTGAAATCATATTGAATAACTTTATCAAGTGACGAATAAATTATTTTTCTCTATTTTTAAGGATTTCATACAAAGAGAAACCAAAACAAGGAGTAATAAATAAAGGGACATGGAGTAAATAAAGGAAAGTTGGAAAAATTAGCCAATCTATAGTTTTGGGATAGGGTTTATCATAGAAACAAATATGATACAAAATCCTAAGTTTTATCGTTTAAAATTTAGTGCTTATGGTTTATGTGTGAACTCTAAGATTAGTGTCAAGAATTAAGGTTTTGGTGTAAACTTTATAACTAATATCAAGAAAGCAATATTCATTGTTAACTAGATAGACCCGTAAGTGTGGGGGTTGTCATTGACTATATTAAGCCTTGGATCCATTTGGTCTTGAATTCCTCTCATCTTTCTTTCAAGTAAACTCGATTTTTTCTTTGGTTAGAATTCACACAATCTCATCAAAAACACCAGACACAAATATAGAGTAGAAAAGGTATACAAAAACTCTAACTTATGCAGCAAAAAACCTGAATAATTAACAACTAAACCCTTAAAATACTATGGAAACAATTAATATATGCTTTGTTAACTTAATTTCATATTATTCTAGTTATAGTTGAACCAAAATAGTGAGTCGTGCAAAATTCGTTAATTAAAAATATTTTTAACTCATTGTCCTAAACCTTAATTTTTGATAGTTAATTGACACTTAGGTTTGACCATGAATACTAAATCATAAATCATTAAAGTTGAACCCTAATCCCTCAAGATTTATGGTTACTGTTTAGGGTTTATGTTGAGGATTAAGATTCATCATATTTTTGTTGTTAGAAGCCAAAATCTTGGGATGCAATACACACACACACACACACAAACACACACACACACACACATTAATGCATTAGATAAGAAATTAAAATGTTCATAAATAATAACATGATTGTAATATATCAATGAAATAATAAAATAACCTAATTTTCTTGTTTAATATAGTGGCATGGTCAAAATCATATTGAATGAAAAATAAGGGGGAAAATGGCACAAAAAGAAAAGAGGAAAAGAAAAATGTACCCAATACCCACTTCATAATTATAACATCCTTGTGAATTAATTTGTATTTAGTTATTTTTAGTTTCGTATTAAGCATATGGGTATGGCTTAAGTCAAATGTATGGTCACGTAAAATTACAACACTGTCAAAAGCTTTGTATAAATATGAGTTATTTAACGATACAAATAATTCACTATGGATTTTTATTATTTTTTTTACAATGGTAAAATGGGCCCTAGCCCATCAGGCACCTATCTTTAGAGGTACGCAATGGGCCTTAACAGACCAAGGGGTAGGGGGTACCAAAACCCAAGCAAACTGTTTAGGAACCTAGCCCAACTGTAAAGTTTTGTGCACAAAGCACAGTATTCGCATCCCCCCCGAGTCGAACCCGGGTGGAAAGTGTGGGAAAGGCAGCAGTGGCCAACTAGGCCAACTGTTCTTCAGTACACTATGGATTTATGTACACACATGAATAATGTAACTTCTGAAGGAAGGGCATATCGGGCGCCGCATGGCTACGATTACCTTGTGAATTTAACATTGGCTGATAGAAAAGAACACGTATTTGTGAAAGACAGAGCACCAGCCCTAGACAGTTTGAAAAATAACACAACACCTATAGGTAATTTTCCATCATTTATTTGGTTATCGAATGGTCAACGCTCGCTTCCCACGCGTCCATGTTTTGATAATGAAAGTAATGCTTATCCGATATTCAGGGCGGCGGCGGCGGCCCGTGATGGTGGTTGGTGGCTATTTCCTCACAGCCAGTGTCAACTTTGCAAGACAAATAAAAATATGGCAAATGGCAAATGGCAAATTGCAAATGGCAAATGATAAATGATAAGTTAGAAGAATATGCAAATACCAAGTGTTGTAATCAATGGAATTAATATTTTAAACGGTCAAAAACTCAAAATTTAACAATATGTAAATAATTAAATTACACTTGCATCATTTTTTAACTTTCCTTAATACATTCTCTAGGTCGTTCCGTAAGTTCCTTCGCTTCCCAAGTCCCAAAGATGAAGTGCCATTTGTAAGGCTATTAGTAAACTACAAGGACTAAGGATCACTTACAATTTTTTGAAATTTATTTTATATTAGTATGACCCTCCATTTGTGTCCTAATGGCTGATTTAAAATGGTCATATTTTCAAAGTTATTAGGGTCTTTCATTTTTGCTATCAAATTCGTGGGTCTTTCATGAACCTTCAACTTATGTTGATAAGTTTCTTCTATTTCTTTTCTCATTACTAAACTTAAATGAAGTTATAGATTAGAGAAAATTATGCACTAATGGACAATAAGTTGATTACAAGGAGACATCTACTACCTTTATCAGTTCAAAACAGACAAGTTGAGATCACCAAAAACCCAATACCACCTAGGGTATATAGTAATGGGCAAGAAGTTGGTGAGCGGGACGAGATCGGGGCTGATCAGGTCAAGCGGATCAAACAGGAAAGAGGAAGAGTTTTGTTTATTAGGCTTACACGTGAACGCGTCACGAGGAGACATCTACTACCTTTATCACTTCAAACAAGACAAACTAAGACCACCAAAAAGCCGATACCACCTAGGGTAAAATACAAATCCAACTAGAAACAGACTAAAATGCAAATCCAACTCGAAACAGACTAAAATACAAATCCAACTTGAAATACACGAGACCACGTAAAAAAATTCAACACCATGCCAAAGCTAAGCATCCACCTAATCTATAAATTAGATACCACCCGAGAAACGATTGAGAGCATGATCCCTTTTTTTCTTTCCAGAATCTATATGCTTAATTTGAATTATAAGTGTGGCTCTCAAGTTTGATTTCATCCATCGTTTCCACCCACTTGCACGCGTTTCAGGGGAGGCCCAAGTTTCAACAGAAGTGGCACTTGGCCTTGCCAACACATGAGCAATGGGACTAGGCATGCGGGTAGAGGCGAGAGTCCGCTCCTCCCTTATTCTAGTGTTTTTTGTCTTTTTTTTTATTTTTTATTTGTTTTTTCCTTTTTTTGCTAAAAAATTATTTAAGTAGTTTAAAAAAAACATTGTGTACTATGAAGTGGGTCCCTAAAAAAATATTTTATTGAATTATTTAAATTAGAATTCCAATGATTGAAAAAGTGATAAAATATGAGTTTCAAATTAGTGGAACTTTTGCTAATGTGAAAAATAGAAGTTCCAATTTTTGGAACACAAGCTGAGAATGCTTTAAAAAACTTAAGTCCTCATCCGTCCACACAACGACACAATTCAAATCAAAAATTTGATGGAATAAGATAACCCGGAAACTAATTAAAACAATAGAAGATATTCGGGATTCACCATTGAGACTAGAGTTGGAAAACGGGTCGGATTGGGTCGACCTATTTAATAAAATGGTTAATTTCGTGTTGGTATTAAAAATAGTCTAGACTTGCCTTAAATTGAAAAATAACATGTTTTCATGTTAAACGGTTTAATTGTGTCAACTTCGGGTCGAAATCGGTTCGGTTCGAATTTCTCTTAGTAACTTTAGGTCGGGTTCGTATCGTGTTATCACGTCAGGTCACACACTCCTAGCTCATAGAATTCAGCACCATGATCAAAAAGTGATCAAAAAGTGGGCCCCAAGCTAAAAGATGAGCAAGAAAGTAAAAAGATAGGATGAAAAGGGGAAATTTTGAAAGACGAAATATTATTTTATTAGAGTATTCTCAATTAGAGTTTTAAATTTTGAAATTGCACTTCATCATATCGGTAAAAATTTCACTTCACATTCTTTCACTTCTTCAAGTCATGGAATTCTAATTAAAATTACCAATAAAATATTTATCATGGACCCACCCCATCACATACGAACCTTTTTTTACCCACTAAAATAATATTTTTGAGGAAAAATAAAAGGAAATAATAAAATAGAATAACAAAAAAGACAAAAAAAAGTTGGAATGCATGGAGAAGCGGCTAAGTGTTCCTCAACGCGTATCAAAAACAAGCAACTTAATTATGGAAGCAACATGTGGGATGAAGGCTCTGCAAATAGCACGCGAGTCTTAGCGCCAAAGCTTATAGTATATTCCTAAGAGCATTCGCAGCCACCGGTACACGGGGCAAGTATGGGGCCCGTGTATCTGTGGCATGTCACATTTTGCCTCCTCAGCCACAAGGAAACGTGTGTGACACGCGAGGGAGCACGCATGTGCGTGTCTCCCCGCGTGTCACTGTTCACCGTTTTAATTTTTTTTTTGGTTTTTTTTTTAAGTAAGTGTATAATTTTTAAATGATTTAAAAAATAGGTTGTGTGTTATAAGGCGGGTTCATGATAAATATTTTTATAGGATGATTAAAATTGAGTTCCATAGGTTGGAGAAGTGATGAAATGCAAGTTCCAAAATTGTGGAACTTTTACTGACGTGGCAGGGCAGAGTTCCAAAATTCGGAACTCCCACTGAGAATGCTTTAAGAGTAAATACTTCTACAAGTCATGTTAGTGTTATATTAAAAATGGTCTATATGACAAATACATGCAAGGAAAATATATATATGTAGCAAACAAAAATATACACTCCTAGGTGTATGATATACATTACCTTTTGACATTGCGGGTGCTTTTAATTAGTACAACGTTTAATAAAACTGTTAATTGATAATGTAGAGTATCATGTACGTTAGCTTTTTTTAGTAAGTTATCTTATTGTTGATTCATGCCCGAAATAAAACAAGCAAACTTCAAAAGATGGGATTCAACAATTCTTCATTCTTCACAACTTGATACCTCTAAATCTACAAAACTTTCTCAACTGTTCAATAATACAACTATTGATCATTTATATATTTACAACAACAACAACAACACCTCTCAGTGTGGGTCCCGCTTTTGTAGTGTCTGAGAAGATCCAGATATAGACAGTCTTACATCTACCGGCATCTCTGCCCGTAGAGTGATCATTTATATATTTAGTATGTAAGAATTTCGACTTCTTAACTCTTTAATAATTCAAATATAATTTTCACCATTGTCGATCTACAAAAGGCCAATCTCAATGACTCTTGAATAATTCAAATGTATTCTTTACATGTTATTATCACATGTTTCTTTCTACCCAAAAAATTAAAAAACCATATATTTCTCCATGAAATCGCGACCATTTAAGAAAACGTTTTACCATTATTATTATTATTATTATTATTATTATTATTATTATTATTATTATTATTATTATTATTATTATTATTATTCTTCTTCTTCTTCTTCTTCTTCTTCTTCTTCTTCTTCTTCTTCTTATTATTATTATTATTATTATTATTATTATTATTATTATTATTAAGGGTTTATTCTTTTCGTTAGGAAATATGAGTTGAGAAATTGGTGAAGTTTGTATTTTTTTTAATTGAAGTAGGTAGAGGTCGGTTGAAGTGGATAGAGGTGGGTTGCAGTGGGCTAAAGTTGGAAGATGTTGGTCAATTTTTTTATATGATGAGTAGAAGTTGGTTAATTTTAAAAGAGATGGGTTGAAGTTGGTTAAATTGGATTACAGTTGGAATTTTTTTTTATTAAAGTTGGTTGAAGTTGGTGTGATTTACAAACGAAAAGAATAAGCCCTAATTAAGGAAAGGAAAAGCTTGGTCCTATTTTGGCATTTGCACAGTGGCGTAGCCACCGTGGGGTCACCCGACCCCCTCTCCAAAAAAAATAAAAAATAAATATATGTCAGAAAATTAAAAAAAATCGAAGTTGAGGATATGTATTATGTTTGTTGAAGAGGAACATGAAAATTGTGATAGCTGAGTGGTCCAGTGCTTGGCTTTATGTGTTGACGGTTGCGAGTTTGAACCTCCCCTTTCCCATATTTCTATTTTTTTCATTTTTCTTTTGATTTTGTTTTTAAGCCCAGAACTGGTCTGTTCTTCGGTCTTTTCCGCTGCTTGCTTTTGTGCTTCGCCCTTGGCTGCTACTGTTCTTCGCCACCCACGTTACTCACCACCATTCACCAATCCGGTAATCCCCCACCGGCCACCGCCCACCTACACCACGTCGACCACCTGCCGCCCATGGCCTCACATCTCTCTCCATTCTTCAAATTGGTGAGTTCTCAAATCTCAATTTGTAGCTTTCATTTCAATTGTATTGTAGGTTAAATATGAATTTGTAGATTAGTTTGATACTTTGATTTCAATTCTCATGTTTGATGCTTGAAGCAAACACCGTGGATGGGTTTTGGGTTTGCTTTGCTTGGTTTTAGGGTTTTGCCATTTATTTCAATTGTTGGACACTTGGATGCAATTGTTGGATTTCAATTGTTGGATGCAATTGCAGTATTTTTGGTCATTTATCTTATATGCTAATTGATCATTGATTATAGTTTAGGGGTCTCATAAGTGTTTGATTTATATGTTTAATTTTAATTGTAGGTCAAAATGCATAGATATTTCAAAAAGATAGGTAAGGAATGCTCGTCGTTACCTTCAAGTTCGAAATTCGAAAACTTGTCATTGTTCAATTTTAGATTGTGTGCTATTAATTCTGATTTCCCTCTCCGAATTTCCTGGCTTCGCCCCTGCATTTGCATAGCTATTTAAATCTAACCCTCCAAATTCTATCACCGGACGAGATATGGGATGTCTGAGTAGCTGTTCCCCAACCACCAAAGCTTACCCCCTGAGTACTATAAAAGGATATGCTCGGAGTCATTTTGTTTAATAAAACAAGTCACAATTAATTGATTGAATTACCATTAAAAAAGAAGTGAATGGCAACCTCTCTTGCAGCTTCTGTTTCTGCCCTAAACGGGTGCTCGTCAAACTCAAAGGACGAGGTGACACGGTGGCTTGCGCTTTTTCATCCAAACGTTTGGGGCTAGACCTGGCAAAACTGACCTGAGACCTGAAACCCGAACTGAATGACCCTGACCCATACCCGACCCAACACCCGAAGTATGTTCACCCGAAAGTGGACCCGAAACCCGAATAGACCCGGTCCGAACCATACCCGACCCGAAATTTTCAACAAAGTTGCTTGTTTTGGCATGACGAGCATATTTCACCAAAAATTGGTTGACCCGAAATCGACCCGACCCGAACCATACCCGACCCAAACCGAAACGACCCGAAATGTTACTTAACCCAAATATGACCCGACCCGAACTTAAAACGACCCGTACTCGAACTGAATGACCCATTTGCCAGGTCTATTTGGGGCGACCGCTTCCTCAATTACAGACCTCCTCCTCAGGTACCTACTCTTATACATGCTTGTCCTCTTTATTTTTCTTTTTATTATTATTATTATTATTATTATTTAAAGTGTATATGAAATGCAAACATCGATTTACGCAGGATGTTTAAACTTATATTTTTAACAAACTGTGCTGGTTGTATTGGTCTTGTTTGAAGTAGGGAAAATAAAGTTGTTAGAGTATACAACCAATTCTTAGGCATTCAACAATCAACTTAAGCTTTTGATTGAGGTGGTTCTTCAATATGGTATCAAAGCCTTTATGAGTGGGAAGTTTAATTTGAGTTTGAATCTCAATAGCGCGCAAGATATAGAGGGCCTTCGCAACATCAATAGTTCAAGCTCAAAGGACATTCACGTGAGAGGACTTGTTAAGATTATAAAACCAATTTTTAGACTTTCAACCATCAATTTAAACTTTGGATTGAAATGATTCTCGAACAAAAGTCATCCATTTCGTTGTCCGTTGACCAGCATAACGACATGGCCTTTTTCCTGTGAGTTGAGTTGAAGTATTTTGTTTAGATTTCTAACATGAAAAAATCTAGATACTTACGCTTGTTTCTTCATATTTTCATAATTAAATTCATCATATTTTTAATCAAAATTGGTTCACTGAAAAATTATGTGGCATTCTGATCCTATAAAATTTTAAATTATTACACAATCAACCGAATAATTTTCCTTTGACACCACTTATGATGAATATGTATTGTATATTTTGAAACAAAGCACAACCCAAACTCGCCATGAGGATGGCTAGCAATGGGCAGGTTTAAGGGCGGGTTTAGCAGCACTCTTACCGGCCATTTCGAGTTTAAACATTCATATCAATGTCTATACATATTTCACCTCACAGTTTTATTAGACATAAATGATTCAACTTTTTTAGGAGTATTGAATGAAAATATACATAATTTTTTTCTTGGAAACCAATAATATGATTTTAGAGATAGTTGATATGTCGGATAATTTTGAACCATATGTATGGTGGTAGAAGGGACTAACTTAATTTGAAGTTAATTTTGAAGTATAAATTGTGATTATTTGAAGCTAACCTAGGTTTCAAATTGTAATAATACTTGTTAAGTTTAAACAACCAGATAAGCAAAGTTTTTGGTGAGTTCTAGTGTTTGAAAAACAATGACAATTCATTACCAAAAAACTACCCCTAAAGGTCAAACCCTTGGCGTCCATGAAAAATGATTGGTATATTTGTGTCAAATACCTCCAACAATTAGATTATTTACCCCCAATGTTCCTCGTTTTTATTTTTAATTTTTCGTCTTTTCGCCTTTTCTCTTTTCTTTTTTCACCTTTTTTTGGCTGCGCAACTTTTTATTGTTTGTTGATTTTAGTATTTAGTCATTTTTGATTTTTAGGATTATAATAGTAATATAGTCATTTCATAGAAACATAATATCATATATCTTTTCATTACTAAACGTTATTTTTCTCTCCAAAAAAAGCACTGCACTTAACAAAAAAAAGGGG
Source organism: Selenicereus undatus (assembly GCA_017589665.1). Lineage (NCBI taxonomy): Eukaryota > Viridiplantae > Streptophyta > Magnoliopsida > Caryophyllales > Cactaceae > Selenicereus > Selenicereus undatus. The sequence continues at coordinate 96,042,537 of JACYFF010031959.1, forward strand.
GAATTTTAAGCGCCACAAACTTAAGGAGATGTGCCACCAGGGTTTGGGCTTGCTCAAACACTTCTGCAACCAGGGTTTGAGTTGATGAATAATCCAACTCAAGGGAATTTGGGCAAGCATATGAGGCAAGATAGAAAGGGAGAAACCAGAACAACCCTCATGAAGAAGATTGAGTCAGCACAAAAAACAAGGCCCAATCACAATTTGGAGAGTGAAAGTGTTGAGACTATAAAGAGCCAAAAACAGTTAGCCAATGAATCATTGGAGATTGGTAAATTGTTGGGTCTTATAGTGGTGGATAATGAAAAAACAGGCTTTACGAGAATTACCAGATCTCTAAAGAAGTCACAAAAAGCTAATGCAAGCAAAGATGAGGATTAATTCTTAGTGGGCATTGTTGAATCCTAGGGATTATTTGATGTGCTCTGAGTTGATAATGCATTTGGAGGTGTACTTGTAGCCTGGAACATGGATTCATATGCAAAAGGTTGTCTACTCAGGGTGATTTCTAATGTGGAGTAATTAAATGAGTTTGCCTTGTTCGACCCTACATCTACGATTAAATTAGTAGGGAGTAAGGTTCTGGAAATCTTAGAGTTAGAAATTGCCTCAAAAATTTGCAAGGAAAATCCATGAGTATTGTTGCATGAGTTCTGGAAATTTTGGAGTAGAAAATGCATTCTGATAGAAAGTTAGCATGATGAAGGTTTGGCATATGGAGCTAGATAAGCCACCTGACTACGTTGTTGTGATGGCTTGACCAAGGTTGACAAAAGGTCTTCCACAGTAAGACCTCATGTGCAGGATAATGAGCAGGGCCTTTCCCCTCTCCACTTCCCCCCTCTTCACTTTCCTCCTCTATATTGTCATTTACTCATTTTGCATCCATAAGTACGTGGACTTCTCACCTTGGGCTGGGATGTGTAATGAGCAAGTAGATAAAATGGTTTTGATAGGTGTTTTAGGTGAGTCAAGCTGGTCAAAAGAATTGAATATTAGGAAGCCTGGTGGAAAGTACATATAGTATAAGGCAAAGGCACATGTCATCTCGGTCAAAGCATGGATGGAGCAATTCAATGGGAAGGCATGCATGCTACACCTTTGAGCTTAAAGTGATGGAAAAAGGACCAGACTATACGTTACTTTCTCTGTTCTGCTTTTTGATGATTTTTCATAATTTGGTAGCAAATTACATTGTTCCTAGTATTGCTTTTTGGACTTTCTTCATAATTGATGTAATTGGTGGATGCTTGTTGTACACCTTTGGCTACTTAAAGCATCAAATAATCGAAAAAAAAAAGAATCTACTACAACTCATTTCAAGTTAATGAAATTTTAGTCCAACCCTTGTCCAATACTGTCAATTCTTTGTTTAATAAATTTTCTTTCAAAATTCCAACAATATTTATTAGTTGACAAATAAATTTTTTTTGGCAAAATTAGTCAACAAATATTCAAGTCAAATTACTGTTAGTTTTTTTCTATGTTAGATCTCGAAAACGAAAGTGTCTTATTTCATATTTGAGATAATCTAGCTATTTTTTTAAAAAGTGATAAGATTCATGGTGGAATCAACTCTTCTAGAGAGAGAGAAAGGAAAATGAACTTGTCATTCCATTATTGTTACTAAGTAATACAAGAAATGCCTTATATACAAGGCAAAAATTGAAATGAATCTTTCCCGCCAATAGCCTAATAACTAGCCGTTAACAAAGGAAGAGAAAATTAGTTACAGCATGTAACAAACTCAGCTAACTAACTGTGCAGGTTGGCATTCTTGCTATCACTGCTTGGCATAATTCTAACACACCCCCTCAAATTAGAGGGTGTAAAAACCCCCAATTTGGACATAATGGAGTGATGTTAGATGCTTGTGAGAGGCTTGGTCAGGATGTCAGCTAGTTGTTGTTTGGTTGGAACATGTTGTAAGCTGACTAGGCCTTTCATGAGCTTGTGTCTGACAAAATGGCAGTCAATCTCTATTGTAACATACTGACATTTGGTTAGATGTAATTAACATTGCAATGCAAAAAAGTTTGTAATTGTGTTTTCATTACTTTGTTTGGTTGTATGAGAGTATTGCAATAAAAAACCTATATTGTAATTATGATTAATACCACAAACTAAGCAATTATGATTATGTTGTAAAATTGATTACATTACATCGTTATTGCATTGCATGCAACCAAATATTACATATGTGTTTAGTTCTCTTATGGAACACAATTCTTGGCAATGTAGATAATAGCTAGATTGTCATATTTCACAGGTCGGGTGTGACAGAGGTGATGGTAGCTTCATACAATAGTCTACTGAGCCAAGACAATTCAACAACAAGTCTTCTCATGCTTCTATACTTAGCCTCAGCAGAAGAGAGAGAGAGACTTTAACTTATTTCTTTGATTTCCACTGCAATTAATGTATAACCAAAAAAGACAACAAAACCACTCATTGATCTCCTACTGTTAGGGCATGAAGCCCAATCTGCCTTACAGTATCCTAAGAGATCAAAAGTGGGACTCTTGCTGAGAAGAATGCTAATAGAAGGCTCACGCTTCAGGTATCTAAGCATATACTATGCGGCTTACACGTGTGGTTCTTTAGGCTGTTGAAGAAACTGACTTAAATGTTGAACTGAAAATGCAATGTCTAGTCTAGTATTAGTGAGGAAGTTAAGCTTTCCAATTAGCCTTCTATATATGCTAGGATCTTTCAATAAGGCCCTTTCATCTGGGGTTAATTTTATGCTATTTTCAAGAGGACATATGACAGGAGAGCCTTGGCTGCAATCAAATTCTTGTAACAAATCCATAGTGAACTTTCTTTGTGTAAGGAGAAAACCTTGGTTTGGCTGGAGTATTTCAATGCCAAGAAAATAATGTGCATACCCTAAGTCCTTGATCTTAAAGCTTTTATCAGGGAAAGACTTGAGTGATGCAATTTCTGTATTATCATTCCCAATTAGCAAAATGTCATCTACATATACTGCTAAAAATACCATAGAATCCCTATTGTTTTTTCAGAATAGAGAATACCCATTCTCTGAATACTTGTAACCCCTTTGATAGAGAACTTGGTTGAGTTTAGCATACCAGTGTCTGGATGCCTGTTTGAGGCCAAATAGAGACTTTCTTAACCTGCAAACTGCACTGGGAATCGAAAAATATAGCCCTTGAGGTAGTTTCATATAGATCTCTTCATGTAAGTTACCATAAAGGAAGACATTATTCACATCCGAATGGTATAAATTCTTTCCTTTCTTGACAACTACTGTCATGAGAACTCTAATATTTGTACAACAGAGGAAAAGGTTTCAGTGTAGTTAATGCCTTCTTTTTGAGTAAAACCCTTGACTACAAGTCTTGCTTTCAGCCTTTCAATGCTTCCATCTACTTTGCATTTAACCTTGTATACCTACTTGCAAGCTAGCTATGGGTTTCTTTCCTTGAGCTAGTGAAACTATCTCCCAGGTTTTGATCTACTCCAAGGCCTGTAATTCTTTGTCCATGGCCAGCTGCCAACTTGGATGTAAGGCTGCTTGGTCATAGCTCCGTGGTTCAGTGAAGTTTAAATTTTTAAGGAGTTGTTGACTAACACTGCTGAGACATTGATAGGACATACTAGGTGGCTGTATGTTGAGGTTAGTGAGAGTGGAGAGGCAAGTTGATTCACTTAAGTTGGTGCATACATAATCACTCAAGAAGGCTGGTGTTTTATGGGGTCTCCCTGACCTCCTGTGCTTTTGATGTTGATTGGCACTTGTAGTGACTTCATTAGGCTGTTGATGTGGTTGTGACACAGGTTTGTCTAAGGGATGTATTATGTCTTGACAATCAAGAAAAGTCTCTAAGATGGTGGGAAATAAAGCCTTTTGTGTTGAAGTAGAAAACGGGAAGATATCTTCATGAAAAATAATATCTTTTCGTGTATGAAACTTGTGATTGTCAAGTACCATAGCTTTGTATGCCTTTTTTTCATATGGATACCCAAGAAATACACAGGGGACAACCCTTTCCTTCAGCTTATCTATGCCTTGTTTGCAAGTAGACATATAACACAGACATCCAAAGACTCTAAGATGTTCATATGATGGCTTTTAATTTGACCATGGAGTAACTCAAATGGTGTCTTATTCTGAAGAAAAAAAACAGTAGGTATTCTGTTGATTAGTAAGTGCTTGTCAATACACTCTCTCCCCAAAATCTTAGGGACAAATTAGAGTGAAATAACAAGGCTTTTGACACTTCAAGCAAATGTTTGTGTTTCCTTTTCACAACTCCATTTTGTTGTGGAGTTTGGACACAACTAGTTTGATGTATAATGTCATTGTAGCAAAGAAGTCTAAAGCAACATTCCTAGTGCTTAGCTCTAGGCATTATTTGACCTAAGCACCTTGACAGTGGCAGAAAATTATGTTTGTGTCATCTTGACAAAGGATTTAACTAATCCCATGGTTGTATCCTTTGTTACGTCAAGTGAGTCCAAGTAGCTCTTGTGAAATCATCTATAATGGTTAAGAAAAATCTATATCCTACATATGTCTTTGTATGATATGGACCCTATGTATCTAGATGAATGAGCTCAAAAGGAGAAGTGGTAGATATGTTGCTCAGTTGAAAAAGCAATCCATGTTGCTTTGCTTTTGGATAAACATCACATGGGATGTCTTATTATACATCCTTAAATCACTATTTGAAGGTAACTATCGCATTTTCTTATAAGGTGTATGTCCAACCCTTTTATGCCAAAGATCAAAACTCAATTGCCTTGTGGCATGATTGCAGCATGTCCTAGAATTTATGTCATCACCGGTGAACACATTATTACAATCAGAAAGTAAAGGCTAGATAAACTTGACATCCTTCATCAGTGTCTGTTAGGCGATAATTTGTCGCCTTTTACATGCCTTTTTCGCCTAATCTTAGCTCGTATAATAACGTAATCTTTAGAGTTTTTCTTGTTTTATTCAGTATTCTTTGAGATTTTTACTTGTTTTGTCTATTTTTGCAGGTAATAAGTTGAACCAAGCAATTACCGCGAAAACGGGCGAAAAAGGGTCGAAACAGGCAAAAAGACGGAAAAACGAGAGCCAGCCGGCAGAGCCGGCCAGCAATGTGCCACGTGGCACGACCGTGCCACCTTGGCACGGTTGGACCGTGCCACGTGGCACGACCGTGCCACCTTGGCACGGTTGGACCGTGCCACTTGGCACGGTTGGACCGTGCCACTTGGCACGTCCGTGCCTCCCCTCCTGTTCGCCGTTCGCTCGGGTTTTTTCTATTTAACCCTCCTTCGTGCGTTTTTGTGGGGGTCGTTCGGGGTTCGCTTGGGCTTCTCTCTGGCGATTTCTAGGATAGTTTAGTTTAGGTTTTAGCCAATAAAAACTCCATTGAGGAGATTAGATTAGGATTGTATTCGATTAATTTTGGATTCAAGCACTTGGATTTCAAGTTCTTCGCTTCAATTCATAAGTCTTCTTGTTCCCTCTCTCTTTATTTCACGTTTTTGTTCTTGTTTTGATTTTTGTTAGTTTAATTCTTGAATTCGATTTGTTTAGTTTTGATTGTTAATTCATGTTTTATTTGGTTGTTAGATTTCATTCTCTTTCCTTCAGTTCATGTTTATTTTGTTCTTCGTTAGTTTAGGTTTAGGTTTTTGTATTGTGTTAATGATTAGTTGTTAGAGGTTATGGACTTGGATTGTGATTAGCCTCTTGATGGCTAATTGATCTTGTAATAGGCCTCACCATACCCAATCTATGCTTAGAACCTAGAGTTTTTCCTCACGCCCGCCAAGTGTTCGATGAAATGCTTGAGAGAGCTTTCATCCATATTTTTGGGCGATTGACTTATGCTGAGAGGTGAGGTCAATTAGCTAGTGTGGGAGAGGGAATAGCCGAGTTCGGGACACGAAAGTAGTATCCGAATCGAGCTAGGTCCGGGGTTGCTAGTTTTGTGGTCTAATTCGACTAACCCCACGAAAGTAGGTGGTTACGCGAATTAGACTAGCTCATGACCCTTGAAAGAGGGCTTGGGTGGTCTTTGATGGTGCAACCGACCATCTCTTGTTCATAGTGTGGTTTGGGTAGGTTAGGGCTCGTCTTGGTTAGTTGGTTCATTCATTGGTAAAATCATAAACCCAAGTCCCTTTTTGTTTATTTGTTTTAGTAGTTTAGTCCTTCTCCCTTCACTCTCTCTCTGGCCTAGATTGAGACGCTTTAGTTAACCTCGGTAGTTGGAAACACAACTCCCTGCGGACGACACCCCAAGTACTCAACGATACACCTTACACTTGGGGTTTATAAATATTAAAACTGTGTGGTTTTTCCCTAACAGTGTCCTGTCTAAGATGTAGAGTCTATAGGTTTCTCTACCAATTGCCATTGGCCTCTTAAGAGAAGAGCCATGCAACAAGCGCAAACTCTATGTGAAAACCACTTCATAGTGCAATTAATGTACCATCTTCTTTACAAATAGTAAATTGTACTTGAAATGTGGCACCAACAGCACATGATTTAGTTCTAGTTGGTCATCCATCCTCAGTTTCCCATGATGAGTAACTTGGACCTTGTGTCTATTTGGTAAGGAAATCAAAACAAGACTTTCAAGTAATCTTAAGTCATGCAAAACACCAATATCAAAGCTCATGTGATCTCTAGCACCACAATCTAAAATCCAAGAGCCATTCTCCAATTTGGAAAGGCAGTATATAGCATTCGTGTTATATATGGTTGTTGAGGGAGGCATTATACCTACCATGTAAGCTCTAGCAGTATCCTGGTCATTATGCTTTTGTTGATTGCTGTTAGTGAGATTAGTCAGAAACAGGAACAATTGCTTGCCTTGCTCTGAACTCCAGGCAGGCAATATTGGGGTTTGTGGTTCAAGTAATGCGTCTAGCTGCTCACTCTCAGTCCAAGTGTTGTAGGCTCTTCTGTTTTGTGAAGTTGTATATCCTTTCTCTCTTTGCTCAGTGGCTTGCTTGGATATCCATGAATCTTATACCGTTTGTCTACTGTGTGTCTAGATCTTTTGCAATGATCATAAAATAGTTGTGATCTCCTTGAGTCATCTCTTTTCTGTCTAGGTTTCCAAGTCTCTTGTTGTGATGATTGTTTTCCTATAGCATTAGTTAGAGAAGCATTCTCATTGAGAAAATGTGACTCAGCTTTGACCTGCCTCTATTTCTCTTCTTGTACAAGTAATGAGTGTGCTTGACTCATTGAAGGAAATGGAGTCATCATGAGGATATTTCCCCTTACAGCAGTGTAGCTACTGTTAAGACTTATCAGAAATCGAATAAGCCTTTGTTCCTCACTATATTTATGCAATTTTCCATTTACTCCACATTCACATTTTGCACAAGTGCATTTAGGAATTCCTGGCACAGCATTGGACTCATCCCAAAGTTGCTTAGCTTTGGTGTAATAGTTAGCAATATCCATATCTCCTTGAGATAGACATGAATCTTCTTTTTGGACTTGGAATAGTCTAGCCTTATTTGACTGTCCAAATCTCTCTTCCAAATATTACCATAACTCTCTTGTTGTCTCAAAATACAACACACTATTCCTAATGTTCTCAGTCAATGAATTCAGAATCCAAGAAAGAAGCATTGCGTTGTTTCTTTTCCAGAAGGTAAAAAGAGGAGATGCTGAACCTGGATTTGAGTAGTTTCCATCAATCAAAGCCAATTTGTGCTTGGCTGATAGAGCCATGATCACTGACCTCCTCCAGTTGTCAAAGTTTTCTCCATCGAAGGGGTTTGGAACTAGAGGAATACCTGGATTATTTGAGGGATGAATGTAAAGAGGATTTGTAGGCTTAATCTATGGCATGTGATTTCCTTGGGCAGCCATGGCTTGGATTATCTGCTACTATGTTGAAGAATCGAGATGAATTGAAACCCTAGATATGTGATTCCAGATCAACAATTGATGGAAAGATTAGTTGAGGAATCAAATCAACCAATCGAATAGAAAGAAATCAGAAAGGGTGTAAGCTAGATCAACTGAAGAATCAATTCAGTTGATCGAATAAGAAAAAAAAATAAATGAATGAACAATCTGGAATCAGCACCTCTTGTTCTGATACCATGATAAGATTCATGGTGGAATCAGCTCTTCTAGAGAGAAAAAGGAAAATGAACTTGTCATTCCATTATTTTTACGGAGTAATACAATAAATGCCTTATATACAAGGAAAAAATTGAAATGAAGCTTTCCCACCAATAGCCTAATAACTAGGCATTAACAAAGGAAGAGAAAATTAGTTACAGGATGTAACAAACTCAGGTAACTGACTGTGCAGGCTGGCATCCTTGTTGTCACTGTTGGCATAATTCTAACAAAAAGTAATCAAAATCACTTCGAAATTTGCTAATGCATATGCTGATTATTATTAAATACTGCAAATATTCATCACGAAATGAAATAAGTGTTCCTCAATTTTAAATAGCAAAATAGCTTAACTAGATTTTCTCAAGTATGGTTTTAAAATAACTATATACTACGTGTTGGGTTTCGTATGGCCCAAATTCCGTTCTCCAGTCTACCACGGAGCACCAGAAGTCTTGACCACGTTCTGTGGCTAGGTGTGCTTCACCTGCGACCTTCCAGTGGCCTCCACGGGCCGTCCGTGGACTAGATCACGGTCTGTGGTGAGCGTAGCGTCTGTTTCTGCTAGGGTTTCCTCGATCTTAACCCTTTTATCTCTTTATAAGGGGATCAGCCTTGGGCTCCAAAGTATATCGAAAACACATCAAGAACACAAGCATCATTGAGCTATTAGTTCTCTTATTCTTGTTCTCTAAGAGAGCGTTTTGATTGATTTTGGAATCACTAATTTGATCTATTCTTAGGGCATATCGCTCCGAGATCAATTCTGTACTCTCCCATCGGCATAGTTGATTATTTGCTCATCGTCGCCTGCGGTTTTTCCCATTTAGGTTTTCCACGTAAATCTTGTTGTTTGTTTTCTTTATGTTGTTATTATTGTGTTTTGTTATTCATTGTTGCATACAATCAAACCTAACCGAACTTGCACAATTCCCAACACTACGTAAGTGCACGATTTGGTTACAGCTAGTTAATAAGTACATGTCTTTTCACACAAAATTGGGTTTTCAAGCATCCAAGTGATGCTAATATTTAAGCTAGATGATGGAGCATATATATATAGTTTCATAAGCTAAATTAAGCAAAGCTTTGAAATTTAGTACAGAAATCAGGATTATCATAATTAAGAGTATCAGAAGTACAAATCAACAAATCTGACTCTACCAAAAAAGCTGTATCTTCTATAATAAGAAAACAAATATTCAACTCTTCGTAGTTACATCAATTTATCTTGCAATATTAATTAATTATTTCTCCCTTTCTTATAATTTCCCCCCAAGAAACTCACTCATTTCGTTATTTCTCGTTGTTTACAGGACGCCCAGTTCAAAAAGAGGCAAGAGCTCGACAGGCTCAAAGAAGAAGTGAGGAAGAAGTTGGTGGCCATAGGTGCTGATCCAAAGGAAAGAATTATCTATGTTGATGCAATAGGGCAGCTTGGGGTAGCATATCATTTTCAAGAAGATATTGAGGCCATACTTCAACAATTTTATGATGAGTATAGCGAGCACGATTGTCTCTACGTCAACGATCTCCACTATGTTGCTCTTAGATTTCGGATCTTAAGGCAACATGGCTTTTTTGTATCATGTGGTAAGATCTATACGATCAATTGAGTTCATATCTTTGAAGAATTTTGGGATGTTCATGATATGAACTATATTGATAAGAAACTAATATGGACTGTTTATGTACTGGCTACTAGCTTCCAACTTTGACCCTTTTTCCTTCTAGCACCACATAACTCAGTGATGATATGTTAAACCTAAATGAGTCAACGTTCAAACTGCTGGTAGGCAGCAAGAAAGTTCATATTATTCTTCTTCAGTACCCCCAATACATGTATTGTCGGCATCCAAGAACCATGTCTTTGAACGTAAAACTTGGGACGATAACATAAATTGCCATACTATATGTTTATTTTTATGTCTTTAAACAGATGTCTTTGAAAGGTTCAAGAGCGAGGATGGGAGCTTCAAGGAATCGATGACCATAGATGTGCAAGGCATATTGAACTTGTAAGAGGCATCACATCTTAGAGTGCATGGCGAGAAAATCTTAGACGAAGCAAGGGAATTCACCGCATCTCAATTGAAATCATTGGTTGGAAAATTAAGTGAACCTCTTGCAACACAAGTAACTCAGGCCTTGAAGTTGCCCCTCCACCGTGGCGTTACAAGGCTACTCTCTAGATACTACCTAGACAATTATGCAAGCAATCCCTCCCATGATAAAATTTTGCTGAGGTTTGCGAAAATCGATTTTAATTTGCTTTAATCCATGCACTTGGAGGAAGTGCAGGATCTCCCCAGGTAATGGATGTAGGATTACCATCAGCTATTTCATATGCCTCTATATCATGCTACTTATTTTTTGTTCTCAAATGGTTAAGTTTGTTTAATTTATAGCTGCATTCTCATTGTATTCAAATTGAATCTATACTAAATGTTGTTGTTCTTATTATGGTTGGTATTTACATCACTAATCTGAAGTAGTTTCAAGTAGAATGTTGGAATCGTAAGATTATTATATCTGGAACTTTTCAGACCCTATGAAAGTAGCAGAACCTATACAAAGAGTTGTTGTCATCATTGTTCAAACAGACTGTTACGTTGCATGTTCGGTGCTGAGACCAACAGATTAAGTATGAACTATATATTGACTGCCTCTTATTCAAATTAGGTGGTGGAAAAGCTTACACGTCTCAACAAAACTACCTTATGCAAGGGACAGACTTGTTGAAGCGTATTTCTGGGTCTTAGGGGTTTTTTATGAACCCCAATATGCATTAGGGAGAGAAGTATTCACCAAAATATACAAGATGACATCCAGTCTGGATGATACTTATGACGCTTATGGGCTTTTTGACGAGCTTGGATTATTCACTGAAGCAGTGCAGAGGTTTGTGAAACACGTAAGTCTTGGATTTCATTATTCTATTTCTCTCCATTGCCAATTTTCTATATATGCTTGTCATGATTTAGTGATTAACAACTTAACTATTTGCACAAATGATGGGCCATAAGATGGGACAAGAGTTGCACCAACAAACTTCCTGACTACGGGCTTATTCAGTTTCTCATTTTAATAGATAGATAGATGTAAGGAGATGTAAGGAGTTGCAAGAAGATGTAAGGAGCTGTAAGGAGATGTAAGAAGATGTAAGGAGTTGTAAGGATAGATGTAAGGAGTTGTTGAATTGTTGAAGAGTTGTATAGTATAATTTGTTTTAAAATGAACGTTTTGGATGAAAAATAATAATATTAAAATAATATACTTATTGAAAATAAACAATTAATTAAGTTAATTACACAACAATAAAATATATTAATCCCCATAAATTTGGTGAATAAAATTTCATCCACTTGAGGTGATTTTTTATATGAACATTAGTTTGATCAAATAAGCAAAGTATAACAAAAAAAAATAAAATTTGTTGACAAAATTGAATACAACTCTTCAAATAAATTCCTATTTTAAGTAAATAATTTTTAATATAAATAAATGTATGGTCATCTATAATAATATATATTTCACGTCGAAACTCAAATATAATTTACGTCTTTATATTATGTTTTTATGTTTATGTAAATGTTGTGTTCATAAGATATTTATAAATTTTGTATATTGGTAGTATCATTAAAAAAATATACATATTTTTTTAACTAAGATAAATGAATGTTATAGAAAATCTATGAGATGTACGAAGATGCATAAAGATGTAAGGAGATGTAAATAAATGTAAGAAGATGTAAGGAGATGTAAGAAGATGTAAGGAGCTGTAAAGAGACGTAAGCTCTTAGCTAAATCCTAAAAAATACGAAATAGAACGGGGCCTACATGAAACTAGTATACGAGTATGTCCTCAATACTTTTGACGAAAGAACGAGATTTGGCGAAAGAAGAAACATCACATTTTGTATCGTACGTTTGACACACGGTGAGGAGACGTCCTAATTTAAAGCCCTTTTTCCATATGTATTGTACTAAATGTTCACTGTGAAGTTGTACGGTCAGAAATTCGATATTAATAGAACTAATTTTGTAGATAAAGGATCAATGCCAAGCCTACTTCCAAGAGGCAAAGTGGTTGCATGAAAAGTACATTCCAACGTATGATGAGTACATGGAAACTGCCAATGTGATTTGGGGGCCAATGTGAGTACTTGAAGATCGAATCCATAAGCTTGAAATCAAATTTAACCTTCTAATCTAACCTAATTTATTCACCCCTTAATGGGGTTTGGGAGTGAGAGGGGGAAACCTAAATCGCCCCCCTCAAGAACCTAGAAAAAATCCCCCCTTAAACAGATGCCCGAAGGTGCTTTTATTGTGAAAATTGGAGGGTGGCACGGTCGTGCCACCTGGCATGGGGTCCCCATGCTTAATTTCTGATCCGGCAGAAACTCTCCCCACTACTTCTCTGTTGGTTCCTAGGGCTTCTTCGACCTCTATTTTTCCTTGTAATTCATTCCAAAGCTGCCCTTTCTATCAAAACAAAGAGATTTCTCCTGAAAGTAAGACAAATAACTTTATAAGCACAATTGAATCAAAGGAAGTAAATTTGACCATTTCTCGTCTATATTTGACATAAAAACAATGAGAAATAGGGATCAAATAAGAGCTAAATGAGATAAAATAGGAGTTCATCAGCCAGTTCTAAAGAAAGAACTAAGGAGCAAACTTCTTCCACCTACGACGCAAGCCAAAATGTCGGCGACTTCCCTTAAGAAAATGCTAGCTCCTGGCCACCACAAAAAAAGGGCTCCTAACTCCTTAGAGATCTTCCAATTTTCATGTTTCAGTCGACTGGTTCTCTTCACCCTGTTATATTATATCCTAGGAATTTCTGAGCATTTTCCGGCAAGTTAAGCCTACTAAAATACGACCCAAGTTTGCTGCACATTCAGTGTGTGTTTATGGATTTAATAGATTACTATTACAGTACTCATCTTGATGCTTTGGAAATCTGGTGTTGTGCTTGCTGGTTGCTACCCCTCGCACCCTAATCAGTTTTCCTTTTAAGCTATCAGGAAGTTACTGCATATGGATTGAGTCACTTTCTTCCGAACAATCAGACGCTCTGGCCTCTAACCCATTGTTATTTTGACAAATTTCTTTATTTTGAATCAAACTTCGACGAGGCCATTGGATACATTCAGGCACAGGAGACGGCAACCATGACAACAATCACAACTTTTAGAGTTTCCGCTTTCACAAAGTTTAGGAAAATTTAGATTCAAACTGTCTTCTGTATATATTTATGTTAGTAAAGAGATTGATTTTAAGTAGACCTAGTAAAAATTAACCCGGCCCGAAAATCCGATCCGAACCCGCCTGGAAGTTTTGGGTTTTGAACACGATTTTTTCGAGTTCAACCCTTAACAAACCAAACCTTAAAAACCCGTAAATTCTGAGGTCAAACCCGACTCGGACCGGAACCCGCCTGTTTGACCCGAATATTATATACTTACTTTTTATTTTCTTTAATTTTTCTCCTCTAACAATAATAGTTTTTCATTATAGCCAATTGTTTACAGAGATGTTAATACATTATACAATTATCGCATCCCTTCGCAAATTAGACAATGGTTCTAGTTTTTTCCCATAAAACAACGTCATATACAACTTATAAATGATACAATTTTAGAAAATGGCCATGAAACAACTCTAATATTAAGAAAAACAATTTAGAATTAGATAAGTATTGAAAATGTGCGAGTCATACCATTATAATCTTAGCAAAATAAATACGTCTCATCGCATTTTAAAATATCTTGCTTGTATATAATATTCTTTTATTTGGATTCCTTCTAATTGGTCTCGAATCTGATGCAATGTTCGGCAATGGACAAACTTATGTTCGTGTTAGGATCGACGTATTAATAAAAATGCCCGATTAGGTAATGCTAAGTTAATTAACGAAACATCAAATTATTAAACAGGCTATTAACGGGTCGAACTTGAATCGTTAACATGCTTTAGATAGGCCGACCCATAAATGCCCCGACCAATTATTAATATTTTAATATGCGGGTCAACCCATCCAAATGTGACTTATTGTCTATAAACACATGAATTTCATATATCATGTTGAAAAGTTTGGATATTTTTGATATTCTTTGAAAAATTACAATTACAATGCTTGTTCATTAAATATAGACAATTTTAAGTAGTAAATTTGCCAAATTTTTGATTTTGACAAAAAAAGAAATAATTCACTAAAAAGGCGCTTTAAACTCGTTGGGTTGATCCAAAACCCGTAAAACCAAAATACACCTGTCCGTATTTTACCCAAACCCGAAATACATCCGACCCGTATTTTACCCGAACCCGAATACACTCGACCCATATTTGACCCATCCGCCCGAATGGACAAGTCTAATTTTGAGACATTTGAGCATGGGAGACATTCAGACATATCACATATAAAGCACATTGGTGTGAGAATGTTAATGTGAAGATTTGTCTAAGTCGTCAGTCGCTGTAACCAATCAATAATACTACCAGTCGTTAGCCAAGAAATAGCACTTGCTAAGGAAATACTGGCTTTATTTTTCACCATCTAAGAAAAAGACGTGCACTCAATCAGATTTTTCGCTGTTTTAGAAAATATGTGTGCAGTCCATCAGATTACGAGTGCCAAAATAGGATGATACATATGCTTTTTTTTGGTGCAATAGAAGGTCATTAATCAATTATACGTGACATTTTGTGCCCAAATAAACATGGACAAAACTATGTACATAACCACGTAGGTACATGGTTGTTTTTCGAGTATATATATAGAAGTTTTTATCGCGTATATATCTACATGATTATGTACATAGTTCACTTATAGCTATATGCATCCCATATAAATTCAGTTCACCTGGAGCCATGTACATAAACCATGTGGATATATATATGCGATAAGAACATGTATATTTGGATTCAAAAAAGAAAATTCTCTTTTTTCTGCTTTATCTTTTCATGTACCTAATTCACAACTACTTGGCGTGTCGCATTTCTCAAAGGGTTATCTGAGTTACCTGACAACAGTGGCCCTTATAGCTCAGTGGTAGAGCGTCAGTCTTGTAAACTGAAGGTCTGTAGTTCAATCCTGCATGAGGGCAGTTTTTTCTCACTTTTTTCCCCGTTGAGACCTTCCATTTCTAAAAAAATAGTAATTTATATATGCGTAATTATTTTTGTTTGCAGAAGTGAGAAAATGACAGAATACGAATGCAAAAGTAGGCATCAATAATCAAAGAAAAAAACGTTGTGTAGATAAGAAAATGTTGGAGTTCAGGTGGAACACGCAGTCTGCTTAGAAGGAAAAGCAATTTTGGAAAAACCTTCAACGAACCTTCTGTAGTAGTCGGCCATTCCTAAAAAGCTTTGCACCTTAGTTACGTTGGTCGGTCTTGGTCAGTTCACTATAGCCTCTATTTTCATCCGGTCAACCGAAATACCCTCCTTTGAAATTACATGACCAAGGAAATTGGCCTTGTCGAGCCGAAATTCACACTTTTTGAGTTTAGCGTACAATTGATGCTCTTTAAGGGTCTCCAAGACAATTCTGAGATGTTTGTCGCGCTCCTTTTCACTCTTTGAATAGATCATGATGTCGTCAATGAAAACTACAACAAACTCGTCTAGATACGGCCTAAAAGCTTGATTCATGAGATCCATAAATACTGCGAAGGCATAAGTGAGACCAAAGGGTAATACAAGGAATTCATAATGGCCATATCGAGTCCTAACTGATGTCTTAGGAACATCTTGTAAACTGAAGGTCTATAGTTCGATCATGCATGAGGGCAATTTTTTCTCGCTTTTTTCCCCCTTTCTCAACCTTCCATTTCTAAAAAAAAAGTAATTTATATATGCGTAATTATTTTTGTTTGCAGAAGGGAGAAAATGACAGAATACGAATGCAAAAGTAGGCATCAATAATCAAAGAAAAAAACGTTGTGTAGAAAAGAAAATGTTGGAGTTCAAGTGGAACACGCAGTGTGCTTAGAAGGAAAAGCAATTTTGGAGAAACCTTCAACGAACCTTCTGTAGTAGCCAGCCATTCCTAAAAAGCTTTGCACCTTAGTTACGTTGGTCCGTCTTGGTCAGTTCACTATAGTCTCTATTTTCATCAGGTCAACTGAAATGCCCTCCTTTGAAATTACATGACCAAGGAAATTGGCCTTGTCGAGCCGAAATTCACACTTTTTGAGTTTAGCGTACAATTGATGCTCTTTAAGGGTCCCCAAGACAATTCTGAGATGCTTTTCGTGCTCCTTTTCACTCTTTGAATAGATCATGATGTCGTCAATGAAAACTACAACAAACTCGTCTAGATACGGCCTAAAAACTTGATTCATGAGATCCATAAATACAGCGAGGGCATTAGTGAGATCCAAGGGTAATACAAGGAATTATTTCAATGGAAAAAAGAGTGGTATATCTCATGGGCTGGATAGCAAATAAAATGCAATCTATTTGCATGATGTTTATGTTTGGTCGATGACAAACAGTCCACAATCACTCTATAAATATATTGATTGAACTTGCACTAGTTTGATATTGATTTGTGTGACATGGAAAGAAGACCACGTTTCACACAAAAGGATAAGAAAAATTAATTATCTATATCGAAATAAGTTGCATAATAAAGTCTATATATTCTCAATGTGACTTTAATCAATGCAAATATATGTGTAGTATTGGGACATAAGAGAGTAAAAGAGACAGGAGGCTTCTCTATGAATTGAACTTCTTGCCAGTTATCAGAGTAATCGTAGCATTTTTGTTGCTTGAATTTTCTTCTTGTCCTAAGAGTTCAAAGTAGTTTTTAGCTAACTTGAAAATATTTATATGTTAAGTTGTTAACTCAACTATAGGGGCATCAAGCTGCTCAGCCACACTATGAAGTTGTGGGAAAGGGTGATTGAGAAAAGGCTGCGAGAGGAAGTAGAGATTTCAGAGAACCAATTTGGCTTCATGCCAGGCAGGTCGACGACTGAGGCGATCTACCTCCTCAGAGGGCTCATGGGCCTGTTCAGGGACAGAAAGGTGGATCTCCATATGGTGTTCATTGACCTGGAGAAAGCGTATGATAGAGTCCCAAGGGAGGTATTGTGGAGGTGTTTGGAAGATAAAACGGTGTCGCCCGAGTACATTCGTGTAATCAAGGATATGTACGAGGGAGGACGGACGAATGTTAGGACACCGGGAGGGGTCTCCAAGGACTTTGCTGTTAGTTTGGGGCTACATCAGGGTTCCGCCTTAAGCCCGTTTCTTTTCACATTAGTTTTGGATGAGCTCACTAGAGAAATCCAGGACGAGGTGCCTTGGTGCATGTTATTTGCAGATGACATCGTTCTTATCGATGTGACCAGGCAGGGGGTGAATGACCGGTTGCAGAGTTGGAGGCATACGCTGGAGGCTAGAGGCTTTCGGTTGAGTAGATCGAAAACAGAATACCTCCACTGTTATTTCAGCGAAAGGTTCGAAGAGGGGGGAGAAATCGTACTGGATGGGAGAGCAATACCGAAAGTCGCTAAATTTAAGTATTTGGGCTCGATCATCCAGCAGAATGGGGACATTGACGAGGATATTAGCCAGCGGATTAGAGTGGGCTGGCAAAAGTGGAAGTCAGCGTCAGGGGTGCTGTGTGACAAGAGAGTGCCCATTGGATTGAAAGGCAAAGTCTATCGGATGGTAGTTAGACCGGCTGTTCTCTATGGATCGGAGTGTTGGCCTCTAAAAAAGACGCAGGTCCAAAGGTTGATGGTAGCTGAGATGAGAATGGTCAGGTGGATGTGTGGGTTTACGAGATTAGACAGAATTAGAAATGGAATAATCAGGGGTTTAGCGGAAGTGGCCCTCATAGAGGAGAAGATGAGGGAATCGAAGCTCAGATGGTTCGGCCACGTGAAGAGGAGAAGTGCGGCCGCCCCAGTGCGAAGGTGTGAGATGATCACCCCCCCCGGTGGTAAGAGAGGGAGAGGTAGACCGAAGAAGAGTCTAGAAGAAGTGGTTAGAGAGGACTTGAGAGTTGTTGGTCTGACGGAGGACATGGCTCAGGATAGGAGGCGGTGGCGGGATAGGATTTTTGTCTCTGATGGTAGGGGTCTGGCTTCGTAGGTGGCAGGTTTTGGTGTGCTTGTCTGCAGGTCGGGCTTCTCTGGGTTGTGACGGCGCCAAGCACCCCCTGATTTGTTGAGATATGTCTCTGATCCCTCTTTATTTGCTATCCGGAACTTTTCCTCTTCCTCTTTCTGTTACTCGGTAAATGGTTTCGCAATCGTTTTCTCTATAAACCTTTTTCACAAAACTGTTTTTGTGGGTCTTATGGAATCAACCTCTCTATGGGTAGGAATACCGGTAGAGGTAAGGTTGCCTACAGTTGGATCTCCCCAAACCCCGCGAAAGCGGGACCCACTCTGGGAGTTTGTTGTTGTTTGTTGTAAGTTGTTAACTCAACTAAAAATTACTTTGTATTTTAAGCATAAAAGTTGCATGACTTTCTGTTATGCCATGCACAAAAATTAAACTTTTGAATAGTGATATCCAAATGCATGGCGTTGAATGAATATAGGATATATGTTTTTGACTTTTCAGTCATTAGTTAAGCTTTTGATAGAGTCATCTGTTAGAACCGTGTAGAATTTTCTGATTAACAGTTCATGAATTTAATCTAATAGCTCTGCTATCAAATTGAACTAAGAAACCTTTCTTTCTTTGTTTCTTTTAGTGAAAGGTAAACAGAAAGAACTTGTGATTGAATGGGTTTCATAACAGACAAATACCATGTCATTCAAAGGTGGAAAAACATTTTTTTCCTTTTTTTTTTGGGTGTAAGGTGAGGCACATAGGTCGATATAAGTGATACTCAAATCCAGATTTCTAACAATAACGTTTAAGACTTTACCAGTAAAACTACCTGACACTCACGTTGATTTAATGATCATGATTCTTTAAATTGCATATCTAAATTTTAGCTATTTTGCGTTGCACTCGCTCAAAGAAAAAGATACCAGATAGGAATCCCAAGTATAGAAATCCAAATTGAATATGTGATAAGAAAAACTCATGCTTAGCTTGCTCAACAGTCAATAACGTTGTAATCAAAGTTTGACATAAGCGACTGATTTGGACTCAGCAACACAACGCGGCACGCAACTACGTACTGAATTTCACCAATGCCTTTTTTCAGTATGAAAGTGGCTTTTCTCCTAACCAAAAATTTGTTACTACTTCATGAGCGTCGCAAGCGTAGATAGTTGCTTCTTCATGTCCTATCAAATACAAACTAAAGTAACATTAAATTTACACGGATTTAATGAAAATGTATGGTATTTTTAATTATATGTTACCTTAAAAACAAAAAATCAATGCAAAAATATTATATATTTGTTATCTTTACACCAAAAAAAAAAACAACAAGAAATAATTTTCGAACTATATATAATTGTTGTTGCATGGGTAATCTACGCATTGGTTGGATGCAATACAATGCAATCAAGCTCGTAATGTAATCATGATTGCAATTACATAATTTCTAAGTATAACAGTTATAAGATTGTTTCTATTTACAATACTTTCATACAATTACAAATTTATTTGCCTTTTACATTCAATCAAATATTACCTAAGTTTACTCATGCAAATCTAAACCTAAGAAGCCCACAAAACAGCTTAGGCTCAATGCTTATTAATTCGGCTCCAGCATTAATTATATACTTTCGTCACCACAAAACTTGAACTTAGAATATTAAATTATTAGATATAGATATATCCTTAATTAAGTCTACAATATTGGGAGCATTAGTATATTCTTATGATTCAAGCACTACGTGCAGCTTAAATTGTGGGCATAATTTTATTGTGTTTGGCTGTCATCCAATTGATTGATTAGATATAATTTTTTAAAAAGCTAATGGAGATCTCTCCATACCCCTTAATTTGGAAACTCAAATCAGCAAAGGTAATTATATTTTGAAGGCCAAAGGATGAATAAATCATCCTTATTTTGTTTAAGTAATAAAACAGTAGGTCACGGATCTAAGTCAGCAGCAAACCTGTTTTTGAGAGCTTAATTACTTAGGCCTCTTTGAGGTTTAAGTCTATTATTTTGCACTGGGTTTGAAGTTCAAGAAGTCATATTTCCAGAAAAATAAGTTTCATCTCATTTGGAATTCATTTACCCATTCAAATCAGCTATTAAATCCAAGCTATACAATCTGCCCAATTCAACCAGAATGTACCCGGTTTTGGATATATGATTTCTTAAGCTTGATTATGGTTTAACTCTTGTATTTTCACATTTTTGGGTTCCCCTAGATGTTACCTTTCAGTTCAAAGCAATAAAAACCAATCATGGTCAATCGAAGTGAAGAAATCGAGTCATTTCATCAACCTTGACAGTTTTGGTCCAAATCTGCACGGTAAAATATTTTAGCAGAAATCTTCTCCTTAAACATGATTTAACCTTGATTTCTTTACCAGGGGTCTTTGTACACACCCTAAGGTTTCCCCCCATGGCTTGAAATCAAAATCATACTCACTTTTCATTGGTGGAAACAAGGTCAGAAAATCGGGCAGAAAACTGCCTAGTGAACTCGGTTGAAGCGTGATGTGTTTTTCCTTCTCAAGTGGGTTTTCCCAACTACTTGGCTGCTTGCCTACATCACACCACATCCAAGGCTGCTAGAAACACCGTGATTTGCTGCTGAAGAAGCTTTGAAACATGTGAACCAATGAGAAAACAAAGGAGAAAACAGCACCTTGCAATCTGATTGGTGAGTCGAAAAGGAGAATTCACTTTACGGCTGATGCTGCTTATTTTCTCTAGTAAAGCTGATGTATTAGAGCTAATTACTTGTATTAAAGGATGTAAACATCATTTGTCTTGCTTTCCTTTATATTTTGATTGTAATTAGCTTAAGTTAAGTAAGGTAGCATTCTGATTTGTACTAAGTGCATGGTTTAGCTTAGTTAATCTGTTTCCTTCCTAGGGAGGAAACCTCCAGCTGCTAGCTTAGTTGTTTAGGTGCATGCTTGGCTCTATATTAAGGGGAGTCATAGCCTTTTGTAAGAAATATACACTTAGATTTTGAATCAAAAATCAGTTGAGAGCATTTGTGCTTTCCTGCTTTTGCACATTCAAATACTAAACTTGCTTATCCTTAACTAGGCCGGTTAAGGTGGTGTTCAAGCTTAGTCCTAATCTTGTTTAAGTGGTGTTTCTGTATCTTAATCAAGTTTAGAGGCCCTAAACTTTAGTTTGGTGATGCTTCTATATCCAAACAAAGGTTTAGAACTATCCATCTACCTTGATTATCCTCACGAGTTTCATGTTAACTTAGCTAAATTTCAATTTGCATTAACCGTGTGAACTTGAATTCTAGGTGAGTTTTCATTTAATCCTTTGAAGATACTTCAAGTTTCTTTTCATTTTCTTATTTAGAATCCCTTGATTCTAAATTCCAACCCTACCTCACGTGTTTGTTGCCTCACAACCAGCATATTACGTACCATTGTCCTTGAGTTTTCCTTGATTGTATTCTCTCTTGGTTTTAAGCTTTTGCTCTTGAATTGAGTTTTAGCTTAGACCATTGACAGATACATCATATTTGGTATCAGAGCAAGTTCAGATCCTGGCCTGAACCCCACGCTCCCAAATTCAATCCAAACACACTCCATAAAACAAATCTATAAATCAACCCCACACACATCCGGTTCTACCATGAGTTCCAACATGAGTTTGGAAGAAAGATTTGATGCACTCATGAGACAGCATGAGTTGCTATTCAGAGAAAGCCTAGTCCCTCCAAATAAACCTAACCCCGACCCTATGAACATTAAAAGGTGTTCTAAGTACCAAGGTCTTGGTCACTCACCCTCAGACTGCCCCAATAAGGAAATAATTACCTTGGCCGAATGGGAAGCAGCCATGGAGGAAGAGAATGAGGAAGAACAAAAGGCTTCTTTGATAAAAATTCAAAAGGAGAACCAAGAAGAAGATGTGGAAAGAGCTGAAGAGGGAGAAATGCCTCTTTTGGAGAGAGTTTCAAGTGATTTTCAAACTAATGAGGATGAACTTGAAGAAACTCTAGAGGAGACAGTGGAATAGCTCTTGTATCCCTTGTAAAGAAGGAGGGAGTGTTATTCTATATGCTACGGGACCTATTCTCTCGATTATCTGAAATGGTCCTATGTATCTGGGATTAAGTTTCCCTCTTTGGCCGAATTGAACACTTCCTTTAAGCGGGGATACCTTAATGAAGACATGGTCTCCTTCTTCGAATTCTAGGGGTCTTCTCTTTAAGTCTGCATAGCTCTTTTGTCTCAGGTTGCTCGAAGTCTTTCTCTGACAATCTTGACCTTGTTAGCCACTTCATCAATTAACTCGACCTTTGAGATTCTTCTTTCCCCAACTTCGTGCCAGCAAAAAGGCGATCTACAACGTCGTCCGTAGAGTGCCTCATATGGCGCCATTCTAATGCTTTCTTGGTAGCTATTGTTGTATGCAAATTCAATGAGTGGTAAGTAGCGATCCCGATTCCCTTGAAGTCCAAAGCACATGCTCGCAACATATCCTCCATCGTTTGGATGGTTCTCTTGGTTTGTCTGTCAATTTGAGGATGAAAAGAAGTGCTGACGTTGAGTTTTGTTCCCATCGCCTCCAGAAAGCCTATCCAAAACTTCGACATGAACTTAGAATCACAATCTGAGACGATACTTAATGGTGCACCATGAAGCCGAACAATTTCTTGAATGTATAGTTCTACTAACTTCTTTGAGGTATAGGTGGTATTGATTGCTAGAAAGTGAGCGGATTTAGTCAATCTGTCAACGATTACCCACACTGAGTCATATTGTTTCGCTGTTCTCGGTAGACCCATGACAAAGTCCATGCTTATGCGTTCCCACTTCCATTCTGAAATTGGTAAAGGTTGGAGAAGTCTTCCTAGCTTCTATTGCTCAGCCTTCACACGTTGGCATGTGAGGCACTGGGATACAACCTTAGCCACATCTCTTTTCATTCCACTCCACCAATAGTTTTCCTTAAGGTCATGGTACATCTTAGTACCACCAAGGTGACTGGCATATACTGAGTAGTGTGCTTCACAAAGCAGATCTTTTCTGATTTCTTCCATATTAGGTATGCATAGTCTCCTTCTGAACCTGAGCACACCATTAACTAGCTCAAAATCTTGTATCCTTTCCTTCTCTACACTTTCCTTAATTTACCAATTTCGAATCCTGAAATTGGGTGCTTTTTATTTTCTCAACAAGTGGAGAGGAAATCTGTAGGGCAACTATCAGGCTTGCCTTTGAAGGCAACACCACTTCGATTTGTAAGTCCTCCAACTCTTTCAACAACCTTTTATTCGAGGTAAGGAGGCATGCCATGGAGCCAATCGACTTTCGACTAAGGGCATCTGCTACAACATTTGCCTTTCTAGAGTGGTAGTGAATTTCTAAGTCGTAGTCCTTTATCAGCTCTAACCACCGTCTTTGCCTCATATTCAACTCCTTTTGAGTGAACAAGTACTTAAGGCTCTTATGATCTGTGTAGATTTCACATTTAGCACCATAAAGATAGTGCCTCTATATTTTTAGCGCAAATACCACGGCGGCTAACTCTAAATCATGTGTTGGACAGTTCTCTTCGTACGACTTGAGTTGTCGTGACGCATAGGCGATGACTCTTCCATTTTTCATAAGCACACATCCGAGTCCCTTCTTAGATGCATCACTATAAATGACAAACCCTTCACCGCCATTGGGCATTGCTAGGACAGGTGCAGTGACTAGTCTTGTTTTTAATTCCTAGAAACTTCTTTCACATTCGTTCGACCATTCAAATTTGGTGCTTTTTCGAATAAGTATTGTGATTGGCAAAGCAATTTTGGAGAAACCTTCAACGAACCTTCTGTAGTAGTCGACCATTCCTAAGAAGCTTCGCACCTTAGTTACGTTGGTCGATCTTGGTCAGTTCACTATAGCCTCTATTTTCATTAGGTCAACCGAAATATCCTCCTTTGAAATTATATGACCAAGGAAATTGGCCTTATCGAGCCGAAATTCATACTTTTTGAGTTTAGCATACAATTGATGCTCTTTAAGGGTCTCCAAGACAATTCTGAGATGCTTGTCGTGCTCCTTTTCACTCTTTGAATAGATCAAGATGTCGCCAATGAAAACTACAACTAACTCGTCTAGATACGGCCTAAAAGGTCGATTCATGAGATTCATAAATATTGCGATGGCATTAGTGAGATCAAAGGGTAATATAAGGAATTCATAATGGCCATATCGAGTGCTAACTAATGTCTTAGGAACATCTTCCGGCTTGATTTTCAGCTGGTGGTACCTCGTTTTTAAGTCGATCTTAGAAAAAACAGCAGAGCTTGCAAGTTGGTCGAACAAATCCTCTATTCTTGGAAGAGGGTACTTGTTCTTGATTGTCACTTTATTAAGCTCCTGGTAATCGATGTATAGTCGAAGACTACCATCCTTTTTCTTTACAAATAGAACCGAGGCTCCCCATGGTGAAACACTTAGGCGTATTTGCCCCTTGTCAAGCATCTCTTGAAGTTGTACCTTGAGCTCAGCCAACTCAACTGGTGCCATTCGATATGCTGCTTTAGAGATCGGTGTAGTCCCGGGTACGAGATCAATTGTAAACTCTATCTGACGATCAGGTGGTAGTCCTGGGACTTCAGCAAACACTTCTGAAAACTCACGAGCAACAGGGATTACATCAAGTTTGGGCTCCTCGGGGTTGATTTGTTGGACTGCGCACAGGTAGCCTTGGCATCCTTTTCTTAGAAATTTGTGCGCTTGCATTGCGGAAATTATTGGAGTTAGCTTTCGTACTCTGTTGCCACGATAAACTAATTCTTCACCATCTAGCGGCTTGATGGAAACTTCCTTTTTATGGAAATCGACTGAGACCGGATGCCTAGCTAACTAGTCCATCCCTAGTATGACGTCGAAGTCCTTTACTTCCAAACGAACTAGAGTAGCGGGGAACTTTCTTTCATTAATTATGATCGGACAATCTTTAAGCATGACATTAGAGGTGACAGCTAGTCCGACTGGAGTAGAAACACATAGCCCATAGTCCATTTCTACAGGTATGCACGACAATTGAGAAGCCACCTCAGGGGTCACAAAAGAGTGTGTGGCTCCCGGGTCAAACAAGGCATGAACATAAACATTCTCTAATAAGAGTGTACCTAAAATCACAGCATTGGGGTCTTTCTCCTCTGCGGTCATGGCAAAAACCCAAGCTTGATTCTAAGGCTTCTTGTCCAGTCCTCCATAATTAGATCGCGGACCCCTACCTTGGGTTGAAGCTGCCGATATTGGTGGACAAGCTCCTGCTCCTCCCTGTGCTCATTGAGCTGCTGGATAAATCTTAGGGCATTGGGCGAACATATGCCCCATTTCACCACACCCAAAGCACACCCTAGCGGGGAAGTTACACGTGCCATAGTGGTGCCTCTTGCACTTATGGCAGTAAGGTTTGCCTTGACTTTCTTCGCCGTTGTTCTTAAAAGGAAAAGGCTTTTTGTTAAAGCGTCCACCTTGGGAGTTTCCCACTCCCATCTTTCTCTTACCCTGCATCCGAGCTTTATACTTAGCATCTGCTTCTTTGTTCACTCTTTCTACCTTCAACGCCCGCTGATACATATCTTGAAAGCTAGTGAACATGATAGCTGCAAACTTTCCCTTTATGCTATGGTCAAGCCCGTGCTCAAATCTATTCATTCTAGCATGTTCTGTTGCCACTTGAGTTGGAGTGAATCGACTAAGTTCATTGAACTTAGCTACATACTCCATGACCGACATGGTTTTTCCTTTGCTTAAGATGAAGGAACTCTTGTTCCTTAGCCAACTTCACATCATGGGGGTAATACTTTTCATCCAATAAGTCCTTGAATTGTTGCCACGTCAGTTAAGGTTGTCCAGCTTGGGGTTTGACGGTAGCCCACCAAAAGTTTGCTTCCTTCTCAAATTGGTGGGAAGCCAATCGTACCTTAAATTGTGGTGGACATTCCATCACCTCACCTCAACAAAATCTTCAATCTTATGAATCCAATCCTCATAAACTAGAGGATCAGGACCTCCCTCAAACTTAGGTGGCTTTAGTTTCTAGAAGTTGCATAATGCTTCCATGGCAGTTATTCGTGGAAGTATGACCCACGGAGGCATCTGTCGAGAATTAGGTCACCGTAATTAATTAGTAATTGTTCAATATCGCGCTCTGTCATTAGAAGTTTTATATAAATATATGTAATTTTGGATATTATTAATCCTATTACCAACTTAATAATAAGGGTCTCATTCCTAATAGTTCCAAATAAGCATATATTGCATGATACTTACAAGTAGTCATAACCAATTGCACAACATAATACGAAGCTAAAACACATTTCACTTCTTACATTCCTTCCAAAAATATATACGGCTCGTAAGCCAACTATTAGGTACTACACAAAAGTGAGGAAGGTAAGTAGTTAATCCTCCTCAAAACCATCATCATCCCTAAGGTACTCTCCTGAGTCAGCACGACTCTCAAAGTCACTCATCTTGGGCTCATCATCAGGATCCCAATCAAGCTTAAAGTCTCCCTCAAGGTCATCCTCGTCAAACCACTCGGGCTCCCAAGCAGCGAACTCTATAAGCTCATCATCATCGATTTCCCCCTCCAAATCATCATCTGAAGCCTCAGAATTAGAGATGTCATCTAAGGCATGAAACTCTATGCTCGAATCTACAGGATCATACTCTGGATCAGTGAAGTCGGTGTCTGAGGCATTAAAATCTGGGGTGGGGTTCCTCTCAACATCTATACTATATATAAAAGTAATGTTGTGGTGATGTGGAATTTTCTTGTATTCTCATTAATTAGAGATTTCGAACCCTTGGATTCATTCTCTCTCCTCATCACAACCATCCAATTGTTGAAAATAATTAATTTATAATTTTCAAATCTCTCACATTGTAGTAAGGAAAAAAATCACTAACAAGAAAATGATCGTAAGAAAGTATAATCTTATGAAGTATAATTCCATAATTATCGAAATGAGGATTATTGAGTATTTTTTTCTAAAAGGAATGATTATGCAGTAATTAGTGATTATGAAAATTATAAAAAAATATCCTTCTTAAACCTTTTGAATTCATTCTGTCTCCTTATCACCACTAGATTGTAGAAAAATATTAATTCCGCGAAGTATAATTAATATCAGGAAGTATAATTCCGTAATGGTGAAAAAAAATCATTAACAACTAAGGAAATTATCCTAGGAAGGCATAATCCCGGGAAGTATAATTCTGTAATGGTTGAAATAAAGATTACGGAGTGGCTATACCTTTAGTATTATTTTAAATAATAAAGTCAAATCCTAATAAAGAATAATCCCAAAATTATGGAAATATGAATTATGAAGTAGTTGGTAACAAATAACTATGGAAATTATAGATAAAAAAATATATCATTCTTGAACCTTCAATATGACTGTAAATAGTCAAGTAGTTCTTACTCATAGTTGAAATTATACGTTAGAATACGTCTCATAGTTGAAATCAATTCTACTGTCTTGCTCATTGCTCATGTGTGTCAAAGTGATCTTTTTTATCTCACTTTCAGATATAATATAATTATCGTTCCCTTAGCTTCCTCATAAGTTTATTTGTATTAATTTGTTAATTCATTAGCAAGTGACCTCATCTTTTGTAATTAGTAGTGTCAAAATGCTTGATCGTATTTGATTGAAATTTTTGTACTTTTTTGTTGTAATTTCCTCCTATAAGTGGGTTAATTTTCTTTTTTTGATATTTAATATTTCACTAATTGACGCCATCATTGATTTCTTGCTATAATTCGTAATCTCACTTTTTTAGGTGTAGTTTTTGTCAGGCTTGATTAACAGTGGTAGTGTTTGGTTTGATTCATTTATATTCTTAATTATTTCCGTCCGATTTATGACTTAGGTTAAAAAAAATTTGCTTATATTATATTGTATTGTATTAGTAACTTAATTGTATTTAGATTCTTTCATGTTTTATTTATGTTGTTCATTTATGGATTTTTATTTTTTTATAAGAAAGACTCTACTAATTTGATCATCTTCCTTGGCGTTTCAAATTTTTAACAGAAACAACAATGCAAACTATTTCACACGTATCTAAATTGTTTGGTGACCTATTTATTTACATCAATTAAAAAATTTCAAACATCTATACTGCAAATTATAATATAATTTTCATGATTTACAAAAGTTACTGTTAAGATATATAAAAGAAACTACAAAATTTGACTTTTAGACCCTTAAACTACAAAAGTTACTGTTAAAGTAAAAGAAACTAATTAAAAAAGTTACTGTTAAGATATGTAAATCAATAGCATAATCATACATCATAGTAAAATATTTTCACTTTAAAACTAATTTTTATATAAAAGATTAAGGGAGCTCACACCTTAAAGTAGCTTCTTAATTTCCTTTTAGACCCTCGATCTTTAGAAAAAATTCAAAGCAATTTGGTTGAATAAAATTACCACTTAGCACTCGCTTCTTTCTCTCTCTAATTTTCTTGCTTGGTAAAGTAGTAAATATTTGAGGGAATGTGAAAAGATGAGTATATAAGCAACCAAACAAAACAACTACTAGCCCCCTTTTGGTTTTGCACTAGCCGGCCACTACCCTCACCCCTTTTCATCATTCCTTTTTCTTTTTTTCTTTTTTTTTGGTGAGAACATGTCCTTCTTCCTTGTCCAAATGGGAAAAAAGAATAGGGCATGGGGTGGGCTAGAATAGGTGCATGGATGGGGAATGGCCAAGCCTTACCCTATGGTTGGTAGCCCATGCTTCCCCTAAAAAAAATACATATGTTAGTTAATTAGTAAAATTTTTATTAAGCAAAAATTATTATTCCCAATCATCACATATTGGTAATAGTTTTTTGACATTATGGTCGTGTTCGGCAACAGCGTTTTGGGTAGCATTTAGTGTTGTGACAAACTCAATATACTAATTAGTTAATTTTTAGTGCTCGATAAACTAGTGTTTTCACTCGCATTTCAAGTAGCGTTTATCATTTTAAGTTGCGTTTTTTAAAAGCTAATAATATTAACGCTTGAGATTTAAAAGTAGCGTTTTATTTTTTTTAGCCAAAAAGTATCCTTTAAAAATTTTATCTTTGAAAATTATCTATATTCTTTTATGTCAATTTACATTAATCAGCTAGCATAACAGCTGACCATTGAGGTATTTGGTTTCATGCCAGGCTGGGCCACCATTGAGGCAATATACCTCCTCAGAGGGCTCATGGGCTTGTTCAGGAATAGAAAGGTGGATCTCCATATGGTGTTCATTGACCTGGAGAAAGCGTATGATGGAGTGCCAAGGGAGGTATTGTGGAGGTGTTTGGAAAAGAAAAGGGTGTCGCCCGCGTACATTCGTGTTATCAAGGATATGTACGAGGGAGGGCGGACAAGGGTTAGGACTCCGGGAGGGGTCTCCAATAACTTTGCTGTTAATTTGGGCCTGCGTCAGAGCTCCGCTTTAAGCCCGTTTCTTTTCACACTAGTTTTAGACGAACTCACTAGAGGAATCCAGGACGAGGTGCCTTGGTGCATGTTATTTGCAGATGACATCGTCCTGATCGATGTGACCAGGCAGGGGGCGAATAATAGGTTGGAGAATTGGAGACATACACTTGAGGCTAGGGGCTTTCGGTTGAGTAGATCAAAAACGGAATACCTTCACTGTTGTTTCAGCGGAAGGATAGAAGAGGGGGGAGAACTCGTTATGGATGGGAGGGCAATACCTAAGGTCGCCAAATTCAAGTATCTAGGCTCGATCATCCATCAGAATGGGGACATTGACGAGGATGTTAGCCAGCGGATTAGAGTGGGCTGACAAAAGTGGAAGTCAGCGTCAGGGGTGCTGTGTGACAAAAGAGTGCCCATGGGTTTGAAAGGCAAAGTCTATCGGATGGTAGTTAGACCGGCTGTTCTCTATGGATCGAAGTGTTGGCCTCTAAAAAAGACGCAGGTCCAAAGGTTGATGGTAGGGGAGATGAGCATGGTCAGGTGGATGTGTGGTTTTACGAGATTGGATAGGATCATGAATGGGGTAATTAGAGGCTTAGCTAGAGTGGCCCCCATAGAGGAGAAGTTGAGGGAATCGAGGCTCAGATGGTTCGGTCACGTGAAGAGGAGAAGTGTGGTCGCCCCGGTGCGTAGGTGCGAGAGTATTAACCCCCCCGGTGGTAAGAGAGGGAGGGGTGGGCCGAAGAAGAGCCTGAAAGAGGTGGTTAGAGAGGACCTCAGAGTTGTCGGTCTCACGAAGGACATGGCTCAGGATAGGAGTTTGTGGGGGGACAGGATTAAGGTCCCTGATTGTAGGGGACCGGCTCCGTAGGCGGTA
This sequence comes from Selenicereus undatus, assembly GCA_017589665.1. Lineage (NCBI taxonomy): Eukaryota > Viridiplantae > Streptophyta > Magnoliopsida > Caryophyllales > Cactaceae > Selenicereus > Selenicereus undatus. The sequence continues at coordinate 96,073,083 of JACYFF010031959.1, forward strand.
GTAGCTTAGGAGGTGTGGGGTGGGGTGGGGTGGGGTGGGTAGGGTTTTGGTTTGCTTGTCTGCAGGTCGTGCTTTCCCGGGATGTCACGACACCAAGCGCCCCTGGTTTGTTGAGGTATGTCTCCGCTCCCTATCTTTTCGCTTATCCGGTACCTTTTCCCCCTTCCCCTTTCTCTTACGTTGGTCAATGGTTTTGCAATTGTTTTCTCTTCAAATCTTTTTCTCAAAGCTGTTTTGTGGGTCTTATGGAATCAACCTCTCTATGAGTAGGAATATCGGTAGAGGTAAGGTTGCCTACAGTTGAATCTCCCCAAACCCCGCGAAAGCGGGACCCACATTGGGAGTTTGTTGTTGTTGTTGTTGTTGCTAGCATAACAGCTAAATTTACCGAACACATTAGTTTCAATCGCTCATCTAAACAGCTATCCGCAAACAGCTAAATTAGAAACGATATTCACTATCTAAACAACTATTTGCTACCTGAATCGCTATCCGTTTCCTAAATAGCTAATTTTGCCGAACAGGGCCTATGTATGATTGGGGTTATTATAGAATGACTTATGTTGCAGCCAAAATATATATCTCCAACAATATTGATATTATATCTTCTTTATTTATTGATATAGCCAACAAATTATCCACCTATATATTTAGTTATTATTATTTTTATTATCCTGATAAGTATGTTTAGTGTTACACTCGTTGAAACTGAGTTTAAGCTTTAAAAAATTGGGAATATGAGGTGAAAAAAATAGAAGTGAAGGAGGACAAAACACAAAGAATAATTGTGAGCCCAAAGGACCTGGAACCATAGGTCCATAGCATATCAACTCAGAATATGGGCAAAAATAGCCGTATCAAGCAGAAAAGTATCTGAACAAAAAACAAGGAAAATTGTTTCGCATATATGATGTATTGTATGCTTTTTATATGTTAAAGCATTGAGTTTCTAAAAAAATATATATATATATAGTTTGTTTCGTAAAGATATTCCTAATGTTATT
>JACYFF010031959.1:96079086-96116663 GCA_017589665.1 Selenicereus undatus
GTCATCACCTGATGAAAAATTAGTAGGTTAATATTTGCAAATAAAGACAAAAGAAATTAACTTGTCTTCTAATGCTTCATATATTAAGCAAACGCAACCACACAAAAATAGTTCTGGGTGTTATGTTTCTTACAAGCCAAAAAAAAGAGGATAAATTATACCCACATAATTAAAAAAAGGTACACTAAAAATACATCAATATATTGTGATTGATTTATTTTAATGTTTATCATTAAAATTTCTATTTTCTTAGTGATATTTTCTATCTAACTTATCATATGGCATATTTAAAAGGATTAGACACATGCAATTTCTTAGGCCAATCCATGCAAAAGATAAAATCAAATTTCTGAATCAATCAAATTAATTTGTTGTATTTTATTCATTTTGGACGGGGAATGGGAGGGCCTCATTACCATAATTCCAATTGGTCCCCTTGGCTATTGTCATGTATAATACAAATAAAAATAAATGCCAATTTGTCATCACAGGAGACTTCATATACTAATGACAGTGGTTTTCTTTTCTTTTCTTTTTTTGGTTTTTGCCCCGGGGGGTGGGCTTATGGTAATGCCCTGGAAACTATCTTCAATGGCTATCACGTTATCTTATTATAGTATTGTAAAATGATAAATGTCTTACTACAAGGTATTTTTTAAGTATCTTGGTTTAACTTGAAAATTATATTATAATGTTTTTAAATTGGTATGATCAAATGGTGGAAAATATATTGCAACTTACAAATGGTGTATAATCATCTTTTTATATAAAATTTACTTCATTTCTAAAATAAATGCATCATATGCCCTCGCAGATAGGGTTCTTCGAACTATGGTGTCATTTAATATTTTGTGAGCGTAACCGACGTATATTTAAACTTAGCCATTTAGAACTAAGTGTAGTTATTGAGAATTTGGTGATTCTAAATTATAAAATACATTAATTTAGAATAAGACAATACATTTAAGGATATCTTGCGGTAAAACACATATCATCACTTTAAAGTATTACTTATTGATGTATTGTTTCTCAACAATTTGGTATAACTAATCTAATATTAAGCTCACTAAGATTATTTTTTTAAAGTTGAATATGATTCTTATATGTAAATAACACTTAATATAAAAGGTTAATTATTGATTAACGCACTGCTTGAATTGAGGTAGAGTAGGAGAAGAGGGGAGACGGTATGGAGGGCAATGAAAGGAAAGAAAAATGACTTATCTATGACTTATTTGGATATGTTATGAGAGGGGATGAAAGGAAAAAAAAGGAAGAATTATTAAAATTCTTTTCTTCCCCCTCATCTCCTCTCATTTTGAGAGTAAATAAAATGGAGAGGAAGGGGGGATGAGGATTAAATGTTTTGCTCTATTCCCCTTGCCAACTCCTCATTTAATATTTCTACACAAAGGGAATGAAAGTTAATTAGCTTTCGTTCTCTTCCCCTACGTACCCTAGTCTCCTCTCAATTTAAATATACTGTAAAAAAAGGACTAATTAAGTTCCTTAGAGGCACCAATGTTATTGAATAATAGAAAGGATGACATATGAAGTGGACGTAGCACAAGGTAACTAATGTTCTTGTTCGTAGTATGATTGAAACCCCTTTTTCGATTAAATTAAAGATCCATATAGCATACATACACTCTAGTGGATGGAAAATATGTGGAGAGAAATCAATTAATACACTGGGGGAGGGCTATTAATTTATAGAGTTATGGAGAATTTAAATGCCACACATAATTTTGCAGAAAAGCAGACAAATCTCTCCTTTTGATTATTTATTTTCTTACATAATAAGTTAAAACTTCTTATTATAACTGTCTTTAAAATAAATATCCTTTTTCTTTCAGGCTGTATGATTAACCTATAATGGGGAACAAAATCGATCAGGCAACTAATGACTTATCCTAATACAATCTGCCGAGCCAAAATTATGGTGATAGAACAGACACGCAGCACAAAGGGATGGATGCAAATGCATGAACATGGCATGTCATGTTATGTGATGATAGATGGATGGATGGATGGATGGCACTGTTGTGATGTCAAATCATGCATGCTTTTGCTTGGCTATGCCGACGCAACATATAGTGAGACAACATGGCGGATAAACCTGTAAACACAAATTTCGAGTCTAAAATAAATTAGACAAGAAATTGATGAACAAATTGAATTTTTGTATTGATATTGTATATGGGTGCAATCTCTATATAATTGTTACAAGAAACAAGTATAACAAATCCTTTGATTCGATCTCCTTGAATAGTCTTGAATAATTTGTCTCGAGAGAGGGTCTAAGAGGCTTAATCTCTATCGAGGATTGATCTCTGTAAGTAGACGATACGTATTTGGAGTGCTTGTTGTCTTTTTCCAGACAGAGTTTCTGAGCTCTTGTGAATTCTTCTCCAAAATGCCGACCTTTGAATGAGAGAAGTAGCTCCCTTTTTATAGAAAAATGAAATGAAATCTCCTATTACTTGTCCCTTAAAAAAAAAGGAATAATAATCCATTTTCTACATCATTTGTGACATGTGGCACTTTTTAATTGGCCGCCATAATTATTCACCAAATATTTAATTTGACACGTGGCAATGTGTTATTAGGCGAAATAAAAATATTGAATTTTCCACGTGGCAGGTCTTGATTGGATAGATAATTTTTGTCTCCTACAAATGCCCCCTTCGAGACCTAGCTGCGTAAATAAGACTTTGATTGTCTTCGTCTCCCCCCCTTTCTTTTTTTTTTTGAAAGTGGCTGGGTCTCGAATATTCGACAAGTGCAAATAATCTGAAATTGAATCGGTTTTTTTTTTTTTTAGTGTCCATCCCAATTTTTTTTTTTTGTGTGTGGACTGGGCCTCTTTTTTTTTTTTTTGGGAATTCAGACGGGACATGGGAATCGTACTGTAGGCAAAAATTTTATCAGAATAATGCCCTCCTTTCTGTTTGGTTCTCCTGCAAAGATCTGTCCTGCTTCATAAATTTGAGCAAATGAAGAAATTAAGGAAGGCATGACAGAATATGATTTCACCAAATATTCTAGAATATATTTCTTTCCTGAATCATCTGAATGATAAATGGCCAGGTTAAGAGTTGATTGGTGAAGCTCTTGCATATATATATATATATATATATATATATATATATATACAGTGACTACGTAGAAGCATCCATCGAAAGAAGAACATTTCCAGTCACAAGTTTTGTGAGTTGATTTGGGTTGGTTATGTGAGATTTCTTCTTCTCTACCTGCTCTGTCCGCCCTCTCTGTTTTTGTTTTTTTGTTTGTTTTTTTTTTCTTCAATTTTCTCTGGCCGTGTGTAAAGGATTGTATGAGTGGAACTTGAGTGGGAGTGCGATTTGAGTAGCTGTAGTGCCACTGGGTATTTCCATGGCTGGTTGTGCGAAGCCTGTGTGTGAATTGCAGAGTGCGAAGCCTGTTCGTGAATAGCAAAGGAAGAAGAGAATAATTAATAATAAGTTTCTTCAGGGTGTTGCTCTCACAACACGTCGACGAAATTTCACTTTGCGCTCCCCCATGTGTGGCCATGCACGGACTCTCTTTTCATTTGATTTTTTTTTTTTTGCTGGGCCGTGGGGGTGTGTGAATTTTTTTTTTATTATTATTTTTTTTTGCACATAAAATAACACCTGCCCTTTTTTTTTGTGTGTAGATCAAATATTCGCAGTGTAGCATACCTCGAGCGCCAGACTGAAGAGATTATTTACGCCACGATTTGCACAAAGAGTACGAGAACCTATTATTAATTTTCGACCCTTTGATGGTTTTACCCGCAAGGGCCCATCAAAGTTACTTTTGAACTATAAATTTTCGACTTTTGGATGACTTTGCCCGCAAGGGCCCTCCAAAGTCGCCTTTGATAATAAAATTTTTCGACCTTTGGATGGCTTGCCCGCAAGGGTCCTCCAGAGTCGCCCTTGATTATAAAATTCTTCGACCTTTGGATGATTTGCCGCAAGGGCCCACCAAAGTCGCCTTTTGATTATAAAATTTCTTCGACCTTTGGATGATTTGCCCGCAAGGGCCCACGAAAGTCGCCTTTTGATTATAAAATTTCTCGACCTTTGGATGGATTGCCCGTAAGAGTCCACCAAAGTCGTATTTTGATTATAAAATTTCTCGACCTTTGGATGGTTTGCCCGTAAGGGTCCTCCAAAGTCGCATTTGATTATAAATTTTCGGCCTTTTGATGGCTTGCCTGCGAAGGCCTATCAAAGTCGCATTTGATTATGGATTTTCGACTTTTAGATGGCTTGCCCACAAGGGTCTTCCAAAGTCACATTTGATTATAAATTTTCGGCCTTTGGATGACTTGCCTGCGAAGGCCCATCAAAGTCGCATTTGATTATGGATTTTCGACTTTTGGATGGCTTGCCCGCAAGGGTCTTCCAAAGTCGCATTTGATTATAAATTTTCGGCCTTTGGATGACTTGCCCGCAAGGGTCCTCCAAAGTCGCATTTGATTATAAATTTTCAACATTTGGATGGCTTGCCTGCGAGGGCCTACCAAAGTCGCATTTGATTATGGATTTTCGACTTTTGGATGGCTTGCCCGCAAGGGTCTTCCAAAGTCGCATTTGATTATAAATTTTCTTTGACCTTTGGATGGCCTACCCGCAAGGGCCCACCAAAGTCGCCTTTTGATTATAAAATTCTTCGACCTTTGGATGGCTTGCCCGCAAGGGTCTTCCAAAGTCGCATTTGATTATGAATTTTTGACTTTGGATGGCTTGCCTCCAAGGGTCACCCAAAGTCGCATTTGATTATGAATTTTTGACTTTTGGATGGCTTGCCCGCAAGGGTCATCCAAAGTCGCCTTTGATTATAATTAATTTCCCTCTTTTTTTTTTCTTTTTTTTTTGCTTTTTTTTTCAGGCTTGCTCTACACATGGCTGTCTTTTCAGATGAGTCGTATAACAAGCGTCAATATTTGTGCATTCGACTGGACAACAGAGATACAAAGAAGACAAAGCTGCAGATTCGCAGACCCATAGCTCACTTTTCCAAATCCAAATGTCTTGAAGGTCCGTCGAGCCTCACTTCTTGGTCGGAGGAAAATTTGAAAACAGGAGAAATATTTTTGCTGTCAAGTCACCCAATCTCCAGAAAAGCGTCCCGTCGTATCAGCTATTGCACCATGACATACACGCCGGGCAGAGATCGTGGGAGAAGCTCCCATGCCAAAGAGAATTTTCTTACACGCCTTTATATTGGGAATGGTTAGAAGACGTTCTCACCCGTTGCAAAGACTCACTAGTGGCCAATCATTTATTCGACGCTCTTTACGCGTCGCTCTTTATTTATGACAAGTGTCCAAATATTGTTCGAGCGATATGCGAGTATTGGTGCCCTGAAACGAATTCTTTGCATACCTCGAAAGGCGAAGTATCGATTTCTCTATTGGACATCTATAGCTTCATTGGGCTTCCATTGTCAGGCTTTCTCTATGACGAAGTTGTCCCTCCATCTAAAGAGCTCAAATCTGGCATGGGGAGGAGTTGCACTCATTTGTTTAAAGCATATCATATTCTTCGACAACGTTTTGACCACAAACCGACTATAGAGGAATGGATCGCATTCTGGTTCCGTGGACCAGTCAAATATTATGCTCCCACGAAATCAGACCGTCGCAGCCGAGTTCCTCTCCCAAACATTATATCTTCCGCCACTGAAGTTCATGGGTGGAACGAATCTCATGCTGTCTTTGACGAGCTTTGTGTACCTAAAGGCGAGCGCACGGAGACATTCATCGCAGCCTTTCTTTCATGTTGGTTGTGCTTGTTTGCACTTCCAGTCAGGGATGTTGGTTGCATTCGTCCTGGGACTTTCTCAGTGGCATCAAGCATGGAAGGTGGTCAAGCATATTGTCTTTCTTCGGCCATCCTTGCGAGCATTTATAGAGGCCTTAGTGAAATTTGCCGCTCTGCTCATCCAGGCAGAAAGGGAGGTCATATCCCCTGGCATTTTCTTTACGCTTGGGTGGCTAAATATTTCCGAACATATGACTTTGATGATAGCTTCTCCAATAACCTCAGGATGCCGAAGTTCAGTGGTTTTGGTTGAGCTAAAACATTTGACCTTGACGAGGCCCGTGAGCTCATCAGTTCTGGGAGGGGTTTCTGCTGGAATTGTGCTATAAGGCATCGACTCAAAGCAACTCTCGTCGATAACGGCCAATTGTCGCGGGCTGACTTTGCTTATTTTGCCAGCATCCGTTCGAGTTATGTCTGTTGCCGTTGTGAGGATAGTTTTGTTATGGAGCACTATTGCCCCCATAGGTTCAGCAGACAATTTGGCTTCCATCAGGACATTCCTGCGGACATAGATTTCTCCATCCTCCCGAGTTCAAAAATTATGCTTCGACTCCATCAAGCTTGTATACGCTATGGGACCAATTCTCGCGTGTTTTTTCCTGGTCAATGCCCTTATTTGGAGAGGAAATTCACTCGTTGCTTCCAAGAGTGGTGGTCCAAGATGTTCCTCACTTCATCAGATTCTCATTCTGGAGGGAGCTCAAAGAGGAAGAGAGCCAGTTCGCCTGCCCAAAATAGTCAGAGAAATGAGGCTCCTTCTGGTTCGAGGCCTAAGTTCAAGATCATTCGTTCCCAAAAGCCTTTAAGGTCTCCAACTCTTGAAACAAAAGACAATGCTCATCAAACAGAAATTCCAGGGGTGGGTGCTGCTTTTTTGGCGACACCTATCTCCGCAGTTCCTATTCAGAGCGTCCCTATGGCACCAGAGGCCTCCAACGAGGTTAGACTTACTTCTGAGTCTTTGCCTGTTACAGCATGTAGACGAAAACTGAAGTCTACCATCGTTTGTCTTCTTGATGAGCAGGGCATGTCCAATGTTGGAGGAAGTAAATTGGACCATGTGAAAACCGTTTTCCCGCCTCCCGACGACGCGAAAAATATCATGGACGTTTTGGATTGCGATCCTAGCCCCACCGCATGCATGGTAATACTCACATACATTTTTCTCTCTTTTTTTTTTGGCTTGCCTCCACGATCCCTCATCTTAATTCTCCCCTCCCCCCTTTTTTATTTACTTACTTATTCAATTTTATTTTATTTTATTTATATTTTTTTTTATTTTAGGGTGAAAGCGGTGACATGAATTTTAAGGAGAAGCTGGCATATGTTCCTCTACCATCGGGAAGTCATTGTTTCCTTTCAATTGAGCACTTGTCATCCCTTGGGCAGGATTGTATTGGCGGTGATGATGAAGTTGAATCTACACCTAGAGTCGATGCTCCACAAGTGCTCCCTCCACCGCGTCTTTCAAGAGCGACACCAGATGTTTCGGTTTTCAATGTCAATGCCGTCATAAGAGAAGTGAACAAGAGTGGGGCTCGTATGACGGGTCAAGTTATTCTTGACAAAGTGCTCCGTACCCCTTTTGAAAAGCTTCATTGCCTTAAGGGCGAGTTTGACAGCCTTTACGACCTCATCCATGAAAGAGGAGGTGATGCTACTCCTTTAAAGAACAAAGTTGAAAGGCTGGTCCACCAGGCATGCGACCTTAAAGATTTGCAAGGGAGCTACTCCGACCGAATGACCATTGAGGTGAGAGAAAGTCGTCGTGTAGAAGTCGGTAGTAAGCTCGATGCGGCTTCCTATCTGTTGGATACAGAAATTGCTCGTTATAATGCACTCAAGGCTAAGCTGGGGGAAGTGGATTCGAGGCGTGAGGAACTGCTGAAAGAGTTGCAATCCTTGGATGATCAAAAGAATGACCTTTGTTGTCAAGTGACGGCTAGTGAAGATTCCCTTCACGAAGCTAAGCAGGCAATCATTGACTTGAAGGGTCAAATTAACACCCTTAATGCCATTGAGGTGCTAGACCCGGCCACCAAAGCTAGCTTGGAGAAAACCGAAGCTTATGTAAAGGAATCTTTCGAAGATTTGAAGACCTTCCACTGGACACCGTAGCTTTTTTTTTTATATGAATTCATTATGTATTATTATTTTATTTTTTTTTCTAAATAAACTTGATGTCGATCCAATGAAATTTGAATGAGAAATTCCAATTCCCTTTTCTTATTGGTGCACTAGCGTCTTGGTCAATTTGCCTTGCACAAATGTGAAATTCCAAGATTTTTTTTTTTGTTTGTTTGGCCGTTCACAGTTTATACTCTTACGGGCCAGGAGTAATACAAAGTTTTTTGGCACAGTGGGCAGTTTAGGCTCTTGCTTAGGAGCCTACATGCATTAACATACTAAGGATGATAAAGCTTTAGGAACTTTCCATTTATCGGCCCAACTCGTACTCCGTCGGTACCGACAATCCTGTAGGCGCCGTTGGTATAAACTTTTCGAACCACGTAGGGGCCATCCCACTTGGAAGTGAACTTACTTCCAGTCTTGTGTGGGATAATGATTGGTCTTCTCACTGCGAGTACTTGATCTCCAACTTGAAATGAACGCGATCGTATTTTCTTGTTGAAAGCTCGTGCCAAGCGAGCTTGATAGCATTCCAACTTTTGTTGCGCCAAAAGTCTTTTTTCATCCAGGGCCTCGAGTTCGGCCAAGCGAAGCTTGTGATTTTCATCTTCGGTTAAGCCTTCCTGAATGGCAATACGGAGCGAAGGGATTTGAAGTTCCAAAGGTAACACCGCTTCAACCCCATACACCAGAGCGAAAGGGGTTGATTGGGTCGGTGTCTTGTGCGTGGTCCTGTATGCCCAAAGAGCCTCCCCTAACCTTTCATGCCAATCACGTTTTGATTTTGCCACCACTTTGCTTAATAAGTTACAAAGCATCTTATTGAAAGCTTCTGCCAATCCATTTGCAGGTGCGTTGTACATCGAGGATTTGCGTTAGACGAACTTGAACTTTTCGCAAAGAGCGGTCACCAGCTTGTTGACAAATGGTTTGCCATTGTCAGTGATGATATATCGAGGCACGCCATATCGGTAGATGATATGGGTCCGAATAAAATCAACAACATTTTCTTTTTTGACTTCTCTCAGTGGGATTGCTTCTGCCCATTTGGAAAAGTAGTCAGTTGCTGCCAAGATGTACGAGTGTCCTGCGGAGGATTTTGGAGTGATAGGCCCTACGACATCCAGTCCCCAAGCTTCAAATGGCCAGGATGCCACGGTTGGGTGAAGCGGCTCAGGAGGTTGATGAATAAAATTGGCATGAAACTGGCAAGGCTCGCACCTCTTCGCGTAGTCGATGCAGTCTTGTACCATGGTAGGCCAGTAATAACCCATCCTCTTGATTCGATCATATAATTTGGGTCCTGGCTGGTGCGCACCACATATTCCTGAGTGTGCTTCCTCCATTGTTTGTCCTGCTTCTTCGTCTCCCAAGCATCTTAACCAAATGCCAAGGAAGGAACGCCGATAAAGAGTCCCATTGAAATAAAAGAAGCGGGGAGCTCTTCGTTGGATTTCTGTCTTATGCCTTGGATCGTTAGGGAGCTTCCCATGATGCAAGTAGTCAATGAGTGGTTGACGCCAATCTTCTCCATCTACTTCTTGGGCGCTAACCGCATTGACTTCTTCCCCAGACTCTTCAGTGAGAGGTGCAACAACCCACCGGTTGCAAACGGGGACATTCATGCCTTCTTCTGCCCCCAGTGCCAAAGTGGCTGCAAGGTTTGCGAGTGCGTCAGCCATCTTGTTGGCACTCCTAGGAACGTGTTGTAGCTTGACGGTTTCAAGCTTGTCGAGTAGTCGTAAGGCATATTTATGATAGGACATGAGGTCATCCTTTTTGACTTCATATTCCTCGAGGAGCTGCTTGATGACTAATTGTGAATCACCGTAGATGTTAAGGTCTTTGATTCCCATTTCGGTAACCATTTGAAGGCCCAAGATTAATGCCTGGTACTCAGCCATGTTATTTAAGCATAATTGGGTTAACACGAATGAATAGGTAAGGACATGCCTTTCAAGGGAGATAAATACTACACCAGCACTAGCCCCATCGCTTCTTGAAGCTCCGTCAAATTACATTTCCCAAGGTGGGAGGATATCGACAAAGAGCACATCTTCACCTGGTAAGTCATCGTTTATCTCCCACTCATCAGGAATTGGGTGATCGGCTAGGAAGTCTGCTAGTGCTTGCCCCTTGACTGCTTTTTGTGGCACATAGACAATATCATGCTGCTTCAAGATCATAACCCACTTTGCAAGCCGCCCACTGAGGACCGGCCTTGACAGAATGTACTTGATGGGATCGGCTTTAGAGACCACGTGCACCATATATGCTTGCATGTAATGTTTGAGTTTTTGAACGGCAAATATAAGTGACAAGCATATCTTTTCCATGGGCGAATACTTCAATTCAGCCCCCACCAATGTACGGCTTAAATAGTACAGAGCTACTTCTTTTCCTTCCTCATTCTTTTGAGCACACAGTGCTCCCAACGATTGTTCTTGAGCCGCCACGTAGAGTATAAGAGGCTTGCCAGGGATTGGTGCTCCCAATACTGGAGGGTTCGACAAGTACTTCTTGATTTTAACGAAGGCCTCGCGGCATGACTTATCCCAAGCAAAAGGTGCCCCCTTTTTCATGAGGTGGCTGAAAGGATGACAACGACCGGCTAGATTCGATATGAACCTTCGAATATACGCCAGGCGACCTTAAAGGCCACGAAGCTCCTTGAGATTCTTAGGCTCAGGCATTTCTTGGATTGCTTTGATCTTGGATTGGTCAATCTCAATCCCTTTATGGCGGACGACAAAGCCCAAGAATTTTCCAGAAGTGACTCCAAATGCACACTTGAGTGGGTTCATCTTCAACTGACATTTTCGTAGACGTTCGAAAATGCTACGAAGATCTGGAATATGGTCGCATTTCTTTTTAGATTTGACTACCAAGTCATCGACGTAACACTCAACTGTCTTGTGGAGCATATCATCAAAAATGTTTTGCATTGCCCTTTGATATGTTGCCCCCCATTCTTTAGGCCGAAGGGCATCACTTTGTAACAGAAAATGCCCTTGGGAGTGCGAAAAGCTGTGGCCTCTCGGTCTTCTGGCGCCATTTGGATTTGATTATACCCTGCAGTACAATCCATGAATGACAAAGCCTCGTGCCCCGTGGTCGAATCAACCATGAGTTCGGTGACGGGGAGCGGGAAATCGTCCTTTGGACATGCGCCGTTGAGATCCCGGAAGTCTACGCAAATGCAAAGTTGTCCATTTTTCTTCCTTACGGGGACAATGTTTGCGATCCAGGTTGGATATTTTACCTCCCGAATGAACCCTGCTTCAATGAGTTTATTGACTTCTTTTTCAATTTCAGGTACCAACTCTGGACGGAAACGTCGCTGGGGCTGCTTTTTTGGCGACACTCCCCTTTTGATGGACAGACGATGGACAACAACCTTGGGATTAAGTCCTGGCATTTCTTTATAGCTCCATGCGAATACGTCCTTATATTCGAAGAGGAGATTAAAGTACCGACTTTCTTCCTCGGGCGTCAGCAACGAACTTATATAAATGGGGCGAGGTTCGTCTGTAGTACCCAGATTCAGCTCTCTCAGATCATCGATTGTAGCTTGCTCCCCGTCCTCAAGGGTTTTAGGAGTCTCTGCAAGCTCTGTCTCTGAGTCTGAATCCTCGCATTCTCGACCTGTGATGTGATTCGAAGAAGTAACTTCTTCTTGCTCATCTCCTTTGTCGCTATCAAAACTTCTTGGCTGACCAGTGAAGACCACAGTGCGTCTTTTCACCCTTAGAGAACCATCCGTCTTTACATCCAGAATTTAAAACCGCTTCATGCGCGAAGGGATGGAACTTTGCACTTTATTTCCATCACCAAGTCGATTGAACACCGAATCTTTTTGTTTTTGGGGTAAGGGATTTGATGGTCCTTCTACTTCTGTGATTCTGTTGAATACCGAACGTCTTGGTTGTGCATGATTCTTTGTTCTCCAGGGAACAGAAGACTCAGGGCTTTGACCGCTCTTGATTCTAGTGAAGACGGACTGACGCTTCCTTGAGGCAGATGGTTGCAACCTATCGAATACAGAAGACTTTACAAGAGGTTGAGCATTTTCTTCTTCACTCTCGTCTATTTCTTCAGCAGAGACATATTGAGTCGCATTGGGTCTGACCTTGCATCGCCCTGAGATTTTGATTAGCTGCAACGGTGTGTAACCAAGTCCGACTTTGCACCGACCGAACCTCCTTGCTCTTGAATCATTTTTTGGGTTTCATTGAGACCGTGAGGCTTGATTTCGATCAACTTCCCCAAGGTAGCGGGGTTTTGGAAGTCGTAACCAGCTCTTTCCATAAGCTTGTATGCATTCGGATCGAATCCCTCCTTGGTTCGTGTATGCGGCAAGTCATTCTCCTCTTTTAACAAAGCCTTAGAAGAAGAAACGAACCCAGGGAGAGGTTGTTTGCTCACCTTTGGTCGGTACACCTTCTACATTGGCAATGTGACATTTCCTTTAAGGGCGCCCAAGCTTGTCTCGTCAGCGTTCCTAATAATCTTACCTTCAGCCTCCCCATTTACAACTCCACCGAAGGGTGATTCTCCTTTCCTGCGACGGGATTTCGGAACATACCTCAAAATTGGTGTCATGGGGTTTGGTGAAGCAACGACCTGTCCCGTGACCTGTTTAGCGGGTTTTGTTTTGCTAACTTCTTTATCGTCCTTTCTGTTCCTTTGTTGTTGTTTCACATCATCGCGCCCCGTGGTCGTCTGCTCACCCTTGGTAACTTTCGATTCACCTGTGGAGGCAATGGTCGATATCATCATCTCTTTAGGTGCCGCAGCTTCTTCAAAGAATTTGGCATCAGCAAAATGCGACTCTGCTTTGGTAAATGGCCTAGCATCCCCATTAACCTTCCTTTCTCCTCCACGATAGTACTTGAGGCATTGATGAAGAGTTGAGGCTACTATTCCATGCTCATGAAGCCATGGGCGTCCGAGCAACAGTTTGTAGGAAGTCTTAGAGTCAATTATATGGAAGACTGAAGATGTTGATAGGTCTCCCATTATCAGTTCCAAGCGGATCATACCAATCGCGCGCTAACTCTCTAGGCTAAACCCTTGGATCACCATCCGGCTCTTAGAAAGCTCTTCCACTGTGATCCCTAAGTCATTCATCGTGGACTTAGGTAGGATGTTAACAACTGACCCTCCATCCACAAGGATCCGCCTGACTTTTTGCTCCCTGATGTATCCAGTGATGAACAGGGGGCGATTGTGAGGCTTGGAGCCCAACAGCAGGTCATCATCAGTAAAAGTGATGGCGGTGTTGCAAGCAGTGTAATGAGCAACATCTTTCACTGGTTGACCTGCACTTTTCACCTTGTCAACATAAAGCTTTGGGTGCTGCAAGGCAGCAACAATCTGTTGACGTATCTCTTTTGGCAGGCTGAAGATTTGCCTCCAATCGTCACAGATTGGTAGGGTCTCTAGACTAGTTAGAGCCTCACCCTCATATTTGGGAGGTTTTTCTAACTTTGCTTCATTCTCATCTTCCTCATCATCCAGCTCATAACACAAAGTCATGTTGACAGTAATCTTTTCAAAAAATTTCACTGGGAAAAATTCCTTCAGTGTGATAGGAACGAGCCGCTCCTGCTCGAGTAAGTCAATAGGTTGGACTTCGTGTCTCTTGCCAGCCTTTGACTTTTTCTTGCTCTTCGCACGCCGAGGAGTCTTTCTCCTGCCTTGTCTCTTCCTTTGGCGAAGGGGCGGTGGCTGAACTTGTTTTGGATTCCTTGGCCTCCTTCGAGTGACAAGCGTCCACCCTTCTTCGTCTTCGGCCGGATTGGAATTTGTCTCCATCACTGGTCCCCTAACCGTCAAGGGAACGACGACAGATTCCAAACTTCCGAACTGAATGGTGAATAGTCCTTGAGAGCGGAGTGCGCTACTCTCCCCTTGCTGACAAGATCGAGCAGGCCTTTGTTGCCGTGATGGAGGAGAGTACTCCACATCAGAAGAAATATGATTGGCCCCGGCGGAGTCATCCAGGTCCAATATGATCTTTCCATCCCTAGCTAGTTGCATAATGCGCTCTTTGAGAGTAATGCATTTCTCTAAAGGATGGCTAACAACTCTATGATAGCGACAGTACTTCGGGTCACTTATCCTTCCAACTTCTTCTGGTCGCTTAGGTTCAGGGAGTTCGATGATCCTATTTTCAAGTAGATCATCCAACATTCCTGACAAGTCTGAATCAGGAAATGGGTACTTCTTTTCTTGGAGCTCCTTTAACGTTGGTCGCTTCCGCCCAACGTCCCTCGAGGATATTCCTTTCTTATCTTCTGGCCTAGATTTGCCTGAAATCCGTATAGGCTCCTCAACGGAAGTGGCCATGGATTCCTTTGCGGGCGCCTTGGAAGGCTTTGAGGTCTTCTTGATCTCACCTTTGTCCTTCTTGAACTCATATGAGGAGGACAGCTTGCTGCGACGATTTGCTATCGTCATTTCCATGTCATGCGCCTTCGTGGCTAGCTCTTGAAAGGTCCTAGGCTTGCTCATCTGCAAGACATAAAGCAGGTCCCACTCCATGCCCTGAGCGCACATCTCGACGGCGGAGGCCTCGGACAGACGGTCTTTGCATTCGAGGCTGAGAGATCTCCAGCGGTTGATGTAATCAAGGACCGGCTCATCCTTCCACTGCTTAGTATTTGTCAACTCCGTCATACTAACAGTGCGCTGGGTACTATAGAACCTGTTGAGGAATTCATGCTCCATTTGTTCCCAACTGTTAATAGACTCGGGCTCCATGTCCGTGTACCAATCGAAGGCGATTCCTTTGAGAGACCTGACAAACTGCTTCACCAATCTGTCCCCCTCGGTGCCAGCATTGCTGCACGTCTCAATAAAATGGACGACGTGTTGTTTGGGATTGCCCTTACCATCAAATTGGTTAAACTTAGGGGGCTGGTATCCATGAGGCATGCGAAGAACATCGATCCTTTTTGTATAAGGTTTTGTGTACAGATGCGTCTTACGAGATCCTCCCCCTAATTGGGCTTTAACCGCATTCGCGAACAAGCTTTGAATCTGCTCGACAGACATCGACGCCAATGAGGACTCATTCTTCTTGACACGCTCGTCATCAGAGTCTTCGCTGCGGTTAGACTCCTTTTCGGACTCTTCTCCGTCCGAGCCCTTGCTAGAAGATTCGAATAACCGCTTCTCCAGCTTCTTCATCAGAGTAGCGATCTGTTCACTTTGGCGCTTAATTTGAGCGTCTTTCTCTAGATTTTCTTTAGCGAGCCTCTCCAATGTTGCTTTCATATCCGCGAGCTGTTATTCTACGTTGATCGCCTCCGTCACCATGGCTGGCATAATAACAGAATTGGCGGATTCGGTCTCCGATTCGGCGACCAACTGCCTTGGCGATGTTGGTGAGGAGTCACTGCTAGTATAGCCATAATCTTCTCCACCGAAAGTTTCGAAGGTGGGGTTTGCCTGAGTTTGGAGCTCGCCCACCTCTTGACATATTATTGGGTGCATTTTGAAGTCTGCAACAGATTTTTGCTTCAAAGAATGCGCAGGGACTTTGCTGACTTCTTTAGGTAAGCTGGAGTCGAGGCTTGGGATCCCGCGAGACTGTGACAGGACAGTCCCAACTGATTGTTTTATGGCAATCACGGCAGCAGCTTTTTCCATACTTCGAGTCATGACTCTGCTAGACGTAACGCTACCGGCTGTTGATCCCTGAGATGTGGATCGGACAACTTTTCTTGAAGGTTGAGGGATGGCGTTCTTAGGAGCCATGTAGAGTTCGTGGTTTAGAGAAAGAGATGAGAGGCAGAGAATGTCCCACCGGGCGTGCCAAAAATTTGTAAACACAAATTTCGAGCCTAAAATAAATTAGACAAGAAATTGATAAACAAATTGAATTTTTGTATTGATATTATATATGGGTGCAATATTTGTATAATTGTTACAAGAAACAAGTATAACAAATCCTCTGATTCGATCTCCTTGAATAGTCTTGAATAGTTTGTCTCGAGAGAGGGTCTAAGAGGCTTAATCTCTATCGAGGATTTGATCTCTGTAAGTAGACGACACGTATTTGGAGTGCTTGTTGTCTTTTTCCAGACAGAGTTTCTGAGCTCTTGTGAATTCTTCTCCAAAATGCCGACCTCTGAATGGGAGAAGTAGCTCCCTTTTTATAGAAGAATGGAATGAAATCTCCTATTACCTGTCCCTTAAAAGAAAAGAAATAATAATCCATTTTCTACATCATTTGTGACACGTGGCACTTTTTAATTGGCCGCCATAATTATTCACCAAATATTTAATTTGACACGTGGCAACGTATTATTAGGCGAAATAAAAATATTGGATTTTCCACGTGGCAGGTCTTGATTGGATAGATAATTTTTGTCTCCTACAAAACCAACCCCATTTTGATTTGCCCGATTGAAAGATTGAATTCTAGTTGAAATCTATTGTGTTCTTCTGTCAAATTAATTACACAACATATTTAAAGTGAAAATCCTAAATATGATTAAATATAGATCTTATCTATCTTTTAGTCTCATAATTATAAGAGAAATACGACTTATCAGGAGCTCCAATGATAGAATTTTGGATGATCAACATTTATGTCTTATGCGTTTGAACAGGTCAGAAAGAATTCTAGATACCTAACTCATGACGAGTTTGTTTTCCATGCTAATCTTGACCGCTTGGATCACTTTATAGATCCATATGACCCCTTGTATTCTTGTGTGCCTCCTATTTTGTGTGAATATTGTGGGTCTTCTTTTCATGATGCTTGTCATTGTCCATATCGTGATTACATTGATGTTACATGTGCAAGTCTCGAGAATAACATCAATGAATTGACTGATAAAATGATAGAGACTATGAAAGAGAGAATTGTTGAATATTCTCAATGTTTTAACCATAGTAGGAAGGATATTAACTTGTATGACGTTGACTCTAGTTTAGGATCTCCTAAACTTGAAGTTAGTCTTTATGATGATGATTTTGAGCCCTCTTATCTTGCTAGGCCTAACTTCAATGAAGACATGCCTTTGCCAACTCTAGAACAAGAGAGTGACATCCATAAGTCTCTATTGACCTTGTACCCCACACTAGCTCACCTAAGGATGTCACAAATGATGTCCTAGTTTATGCCAACCTGCCCATCCCTTTTAATCACTCTCTTGAGTTTGAGGTGGGTGAAAACATTGAGAACCCTAGTGAGTTAGAATGAGCATCATATCTGACATTGAGCATCATGAGATAGATGAGTCAGAAGAGACTGTTTTACAGAAGACATTTGTGGAGGTAGTTGAACCCACTAAATTGGAATTTAATGACACTATTCTTTCTGTAGAATATGTTTAACGCCCCCAAATTAAAAATGTTTCACTGTTTATATTCTACTTAATAAATTACTCAATTGTAATATGATGAATCCAATGATTGGGGAGTTACCGCCGTGGAAAAGGACAAGACTTGCAACATGAGTGTTATAAATAACACAGTTAAGCATAACCTCCACTGTACACATTCACTTATGATCATCCATTCACAATCAAGTGTTAACTAATGTAAGGTTTATAAACCATAGTAAGATAATTCACCATTTAATCTACATCTTCATCCACAGAAGAATTCAAAATACAACTTTAAGCATATATAGCATTACTTCTAGTCCATCAGGATTTCACTGTTTCACTTATTCTCTTCAGCTGATTTGCTAACATGAGGGCAATACTCTGAGCATTTGCCTAAAAAAAAACATAAAAAACATTTCGAACTGTGAGCCAAAACTCAGTACATGCGTTCCTGAATTGTTAAATGATCATCAAACACTGGTTGGGCCGCTTTGCAATTCATTTTAAGCTAAAAATAGTGAATGAGATAAATGTAAAACTGCATTACTAGTTATTATCTAATAGTGAACCCCTTGATACTGTTACGATCTATAGATAGGTGTACACCTGTCAAACCGATCGGGGACCTGGCCTGAAGCCGCGCGGGTAACTAAAGGGCGAATGCCCTGTAGATGATAACTGACGGGGTCACTAATTAATTGATAAATCACTGTGTAAACTGATTTATTGATGTATTTACCAAAACATGATAATGTTGATAAATACACTCTAATTTCTAAAGATACAGGCAATGCACGTACCTTGAGTCTTTAAAAAAATGTCATCTGACTTGATACAAGTCAGCTGTTTTATAAATGTCCTCTGATTTGATAAATATATTCTGACTTGATAACACTTATGCAAAATGAGAAACGATAACTAGGCCTCAACTCTGTTTCATAAATGTCATTGTAAGTAGGTGTAGTCAGTAAATGATCCTTACTCGCATATTTAAGTGAGTAAAAGTATGTGTAACAGAAATTGAGTAAGTAAATCAGTTAGAGTTATTGAACTTGAAATACAATAAATTGAAGCAAAATAGGCCAAATGGAAATGATTGACGTGATAATGAAAGATTTTAATTGATATAAATGAAATATGAGTTTCTGATATTTCTGAAATGGATAATGAGAAGTGTGATGCGTCTGAAATGGATAATAGAATGGTTAATGCCTCTGAAATGGATGACAAATGGTTTAATGCCATAAGGGGTGTTGTGAGGTTCATAAAAGCTCATATAATACCCTAATTTGGTCCAAATGCACTGATTTTGAGTTATTACTCTACTCACTTCCCAAATTTCATTTTCATGCTTACTTAACTCGGTTTTCAAATCCAAGTAAGCTTCTATACACTAACAAAATTGTTGAACTCACTACACTTTGTAATTTCCTTGTAATACCCATAATTATATAGAACCTTATGAAAATATTTTCAAATGTCTCGATTTCTGCATTCACTCATGTTACCGTTTGATGGTATGCATTAGAAAATCCATATCTTTCACTCCCGACCTCCAAATAAGACGTAAAACCACAATATGAAAAGCTCATAATTTCCAATAAAACATTCATTCAGGACACCAAGTATGATTCCGACAGTAAGGTCCCTAAAATTAGGGTAGAACACAAACGTGCACAATTTCAGTCCAATCTGCGCAGTCGTAGCAAAACGACCATAACTTTTTCCACAGAACTCGGATTAAGGCAATTCAAAATGCATTTGAAATATACATCATTGATATATCTACACACCAAAAACAAAATTTTTCAGTCACCCAATCAATACCAGTTTTTCCGTAAAGTTACAGTTCCAGTTCAGTTCCCAGTTTCAATGTATTCTGCATAGTCTTGAGTAAATTGGTCATAACGTTGTCCACACAACTCGAAATTGAGTAATTATAAATCCTATTGAAATATAACTCATCAGGATACCACTAAATGAAAAATCATGAATTTTGGATGTGCCAAACAGTACCAGTTTAATCCTGAAATAGCCCATGTGTCAGGTCTGTTGACAGCTCAATAACCACATATTTGCAATCCTTTCTTCACATAACCACCCACTAAAATCACTCTTTAACTTATACACATCAGCATAAACATCTTGATATTCATTACCAATGCCAAAGATCACCAAATCTCATTTAAAACAATCAAAATTCAACACTTGAACATGAAGCTTGCATGATTAAGATAAAACCCTAACCCTAGCTTCAACTCCAACATAATCCATCAACAAGATGATCCTTAATACCATGAAAACAACACAATCCATCATGAAAAAAACCAAAATAATAAACAAAAACTGACAAGATCAAAAATCAAAAACAAAATCAGCATAGGAGGTGAAAAGAATACTCACTTTGTGCTTAAAGAGAAGTAGAAATGATGCTTGGTGCTTGAAGGAGTGAGAGGGATGGTTGGGGTGGTGAGTGGTGGTTGTTTGATGGTTATTGGTGGCTGATTTGGTGGCTAAAATGGTGATGATGCTGCTGCTACTAGTACTGGTTGTGTATAAGAGAGAAGGAGGAGAGAATGTAGAGAGAGAAAGCCTTCAAGTTTACTTGGTTGAAAATGCCTTTGTAATATACTTGGCTAAAATTTCCCCTTAAAAAGCCACTTTTGCTAAGTAGAGATTAGGCCTAATTAAGGGTAATTAGGCAAATAAATAGAGTCAAGACTTGGTGGGTCAAAATTGGCCTCAAACGGGCTCGGGTTCGAAAACTAGCTCAGACCGAGTGCGCTTGAATTTTTTTTTTTTTCAAAGCTCGAGATTAAATGTAATGTTATGAAAAATAATTTAATCTTTTAAATCATAAATATCGAGGCCTACTATCAATTTTCCCCGAAATGATCTGGTAAATGAAACTCGAATTGCAAAGTTGGGCCCGAAATGAATTTTTTTCAACTGAGATGATTCAATGAGATAAATAAATGTGAAAAATAAATAACATCACTTAATTAAATAAATAAATATGATTTGGGGTCGAGCTATTACAATATGAGTCTTTTTCTTGTGGGTTTGATATCAATGACAGTTTTGATAAGAGTTTTTGTGTTGAATATGAATCCTTCTTGTTTGAACCCATAATTACTGAACTCCTTTTTGAATATCGCAAGTCTAAATTTGTAGAGTATGAGACTTTTATGCCCATGATTGCTGATTTGGACCAGACTCTTGCGCATATTGAACTTAAAGGACTTGTGGACTTAGCACCTACTACTTTGCCTGGACTTTTCATTCATGATAATCACATTTCTAAGCTGATGACTCCCTTACTGGTTAATACTGCATACATATGTCTGATACCTAATTGGGTCCAACTATTTGACAAGTTGAAGTAGTCCCTTACCTGTGCTGCATTGATGTGGTGGATATACTCTTTCTGGCTGCAACTTTGTACTTTTTACTATTTTTATGTGCTTGAGAGTTGGTCTTTCGTATTTGATAAGCTACTCCGTGCGCTAATGGGATTTGATTTGAGTAACACTGTTCAGCTTGATATGGAGTAGTTGATGCTCCATAAATTCCTTGATCGTAAGCAAGGCATAGCTTAGGTATACTTCTGCACCTAACTTAGTATACTCGTTCCTCTTTTTCTTTTCTTTTTGTTTTGTTTTCTTTTGTATATATTTGTTGCTTTATTTTTCTTGTTTTTTTTCTTTTACAGTCGTGTCCTTTTTGTTTTTGGAGTCTTGTTTTCTTTTTTTATATTTGTTTTTCTTTTTCGTTTTTGTGTTTAATGTTTCTTTCCACTCCCAATGAGGAAATTGTGAGATTTAGGTGTGGGTGTGGCGAATATATGTGCTATTTTTGATTGATTATGTTCTCTTGTACTTGAGTATTAGGTTGTATATACATGTGGTGTGCAGTGATAGAACTTAGTCCTAAAGTATAATGTTTGTATACGATCTGAACCCCCGACATTATTTCTAAGGAAGTTTGACTTTGGTAGATGAACCCGTGAGATTTTGAGCCTTATAGACTAATTCATCAATTTTAGTCTCATATTTTTCTTTCATGTATGCCTCTTCTATGATTACATCTCTAGAACTTGCTTTGATTATCTTTGAAATCACATTTAGCATGTGCGTTATGATAATATGATAGAGGCATTCTTTCGTTTGGTGAGCTACATAGCCAAATTGCCACCCTTGTGTGAAAGCTTACCTTTTGCTAGCCCCTTTGAGCCTTGCCTTTTTGTTGTGAACCCTTCATTCTAGCCCTTTGCCTAAACGCATTTCCCTACCCCTAAGCCAAGGCTAATGTGGGGCAACACTTAATTATTAGGACGATAACTTTTGGGTATTTTATGTATTTGGTGGTTGATTTTGGTGCAAGGGGATGTATCATGTGATCATTTGAAAATTAAGTTGTATTGTTCTTGTACTTGTCAATCATTCATTTTCTTTCATTAAAAAAAAGGAAAAAAAGGGAAACAAAAAGGGAAAACAAAAGCAAGAAAGAAAAATGAAAAGAAAATAAAAAAAAATTCCATTGAAGAAAAAATGAAAAAAAAATTGAAAAAATTCCCCAAAAAAAAGAAGATGTGAATAAGAGTGTTTGACATGGATGCATCAATATATGCTCATTTCCAATGGTCAATTTCAATTGGGGTTTGTTCTTATTTTCTGTTTTGAGAGAGTTTGTGCTCAATGTAATTGGTGCAAGTGATGGTTGGTCATTAGCTTTGGCTTGTAGCTCATCATTTCCCCGATCCATCTCTTACCCTTACCCTTAGCCCTATTACAACCCTTAAAAAGTCATCTTAATTATTATTTTGCATACTGCATTTTAGTAGTAGAGAATCGAGAATCTTACCAAGCATATGATAGTTTGTATGATTGGAAGAGAATTGAGTGAACCTTATTACATTTTTAAACACATGAGTAGGAGTGTTCGACATATCCCTAAAGTGAAGTTCTACCAGTCATGCCTGTTCATAATTTTCAAGTGGGGTGAAAGATCGTGAATAGATGTCATCAGTGGGCACTAAAGGTTTCTTGACGGGTACATTGCGTTTATATGCAATCTAATTCTTCAGTTATTTGAGTGATGTAGTTGGTTAGAATGTGTATGTATCTTCTCCAGTATTTTGTATATAAGATTTTGAAGGGAAAAAAAAAACTCAAAAAGATTTTTGATTTTATTTTTTTGTTTTCTTTTAAGATTTTGTGGGTACATCTTTTGTAAACCCTCACAAGACCTTCCTCGTCCAGTAAGGGTAACCTAGTCCAAGAAAGGGAAAAATATGGTTATACATCTTGAGCTTGTCAGTGTAATAAGCCTCGCATGGAGTAGTAAATCTATTTATACTACTTTGAAAGGACAAATCGAGTAAATCCACATCTCACCCAAACACCTTGTGAGGCTTTATGCTAAGATGTGAGGGGATAAATAATTGGGATATTTAGGACTCTTCTAATACAAATACGACACACACAGATCAGGTCAACATAAGTTCAGAGTTGACCAAAAGGGAGGAAGAAGTGTACTACAGGGGTACGACAATAATTTCATCCCAAATTTGAAATTACCATTTTGCACTTGGTTGCTGACCCCAAGATTTACTCTTCTAGGGGACTTTTCACTATTTATAACATGGCTGTAAAAGTATACTCAAAAGCATACAACTTGTTAATGATACTGTTATTTTATATAACCTTTACCATCAAGTTTGATAATAATTAAACTCTTGATTTTGACACTGGACTACAAGTTACCACGTCTTATTAGTTTGCTAATACATAGAATTAGATAGACTTTGATTTTTTTTTCGGTCATAGTTACGTTTAATCCTCATATAGTGCAAAAATTGGTCATGCTATGCGTCAGTTTTAAAAATTATTAATAATTTGTCTTTTTATGTATCAATTGTAGTGGTGATAACATTTACAATTTTAGTAAATTATTTAAAGTTAGAAACAGGTTAGGAGTAACCAAAATTTTCGAACTTCGTTATTTAGGTATGGATCTTTCTTAGATAACTTCTTTCATATGTATGTATGTATGTATGTATGTAAGTGTGTGTATGTATATGTATGTGTGTGTGTGTATTCAGACTCGGTAAAATACAAATTGGACTAGAAAATTCCAATTATGAAAGCCCGGTTATTCCCGACTCTCCTTGTTCGCATGCTAATGCATTAATACAATCGGTACCAACTCTCCTTGTTCGCATTCTAATAAATTAATAGAAGGCACAATTTTGCAGTATTTAGGTATGAACACTCGAGACAGCGCCGGTCCGCAATGGCGGCTGGTGGCTATTTCCTCAGCGCAAGTGATTGGACATGATACAAAAATATATGCCAAATGGCGAACGGGACATGGCAGATTGGCTGAGTGACAAATGATAAATTAAAAGAATATGAGAATAGCACCTGAAATTAACACTAAAAAGTAGTCCAAAAGGTCAACATTTAACATTATAAGCACATGATAAAATTAATTGAATTACCATTATTAAAAAACCATATATTTCTCAATGTGGCCCCCGACCACTAAAGCTTGTCCTCTGAGTAGTATAAAAAGGATGTGCTCGGAGTCATTTTTTCCATAGAAGTAACTCAGAATTAATTGAATTACCATTATTAAAGAAGAAGTGAAGAAATAATGGCAAACAATCTTGTAGCTTCTACCCCCCTGAATGGGTGCTCGTCAAACTCGAAGGAGGAGGTTACACGGCCGCTTGCGCATTTTCATCCCAACATTTGGGGTGACCGCTTCCTCAGTTACATACCTCCTCCTCAGGTACCGACTCTTATATGTGTGTCCTTTTTATTTCACTGGTTTTTTAAGTGTATATGAGGTGTACGGTTCGATTTAAGCGGAATTAAACTTATGTTTTTGGTAACGTTATGATTTTTAAAGACTTCTACAAACTGTGGTAGTTGTATTGGCCTCGTACGAAGTAGGGTAAATAAAGTCATCCTTTTCCTTGGTCATTGACAATGTTATTATTTTCCTTTGACTAAACTTCAATTCCGAGAATTCGCACTGTGTAGTTTAAAGAAAAACCTGGCGCATACTCATCATGAGTAGGGCCAACAATAGGGAGTATACGGGATGGGTATAGCCGTACTCTTAATCAAAAGCAGTGGGAGCGTGGTGTCAGTGGTACCAGTGCTCTTAACCATATTGATTTTCTAGTGTTCCTCTTCCTTATTTTTAATTCTGGTCCTTTCTCTTTTCCTTTTGCAATTTTTCTTTTTGGATATGCAATATTTTATTGTTTGCTGATTTTAGTATTTACAAAGTTTCTTACATCCAACCAAACTGTACCTAAGTGAATACTCATGAAAAACGAGTGCACTATAATTTTGAAACATCATATTTTGACCTAGTCTACCCAAAAGAAAAATTAATTTGTCCCATTTAAGAAAAAATATTCATAAGATTAACTCTTTGTAGTTACATCAATTTTCTCGCAATATTAATTATTTATCCCATTCTTAATTTGTAATTTAATTTTCCCCCCTAAGGAACTCATTGATTAATTTTCATTGTATTCTCATTATTTGTAGGAAACCCAACTCAAGTGGAGGCAAGAGCTCGAAAGGCTCAAAGAAGAAGTGAGGAAGAAGTTGGTGGCGGTAGGTGGTGATCCAAAGGAAAGAATTATTTATATTGATGCAATAGAGCAGCTTGGGGTAGCATATCATTTTGAAGAAGAAATTGAGGCCATCCTTCAACAATTCTATGACAAGTACAACGAGCATGATTATCTCTACAACGATGATCTCCACTATGTTGCTCTTAGATTTCGTATCTTAAGGCAACATGGCTTTGTTGTATCAAGTGGTAAGACATGCATATATTATAAATTCAGATACAAACTTTAGAGGTACATGATAAGAAACTAATACGGACTTTTTATGTACTGGCTACCAACTCCCCACCTTAACCCTTTTTCCTTCTAGCACCACATAACTCGGTGATGATATGTTAAACTTAAATGAGTCAAAGTTAGAATTGCTGGTAGCCTGCAAGAAAGTTCATATTATTCTTCTCCAATGCCCCTAATATCTATATTATTGGCATCCAAAAATCTTGATTTTGAACGTAAAACTCGGGTCGATAACATAAATCATCATACCATATGTTTCTTTTTATGCCTTTAAACAGATGACTTTGAAAGGTTCAAGAGCGAGGATGGGAGCTTTAAGGAATCGACGCCCATAGATGTGCAAGGCATATTGAACTTGTATGAGGCCTCACATCTTAGAGTGCATGGGGAGAAAATCTTAGACGAAGCAATGGAATTCACCACATCTCAATTGAAATCATTGGTTGGAAAATTAAGTGAACCACTTGCAACACAAGTAACTCAGGCCTTGAAGTTGCCCCTCCACAGTGGCGGTACAAGGCTACTCTCTAGATGCTACATACACAATTATGCAAGCAATCCCTCCCATGATAAAATTTTGCTGAGGTTTGCAAAAATTGATTTTAATTTGCTTCAATCCATGCACTTGGAGGAATTGCAGGATCTCTCCAGGTAATGGCTGTAGGATTACCATTAGCTGTTTCATATGCCTCTATATCATGCTACTTATTTTTTGTTCTGATCACATGGTTAAGGTTAGGGATGTCAACATGTCTAATTTGGATTGGATGTTAACACATCCGAACCCGAATCCAATTAAACTTCAAGTGCAAAAATTCGATCCGGATCCAATCAGAGACAACCTCCAATTCAATCCTTGTCGGATTGAATCGGAGTTAGATTTAATCTAATCCGAATCGATTACTCTCCCCAAATGATTTTGTGCTATTTTTTTTCCATTTGAACTTATTTTGGCCACCCATTAGTATGATAATCTGCACCTTCTGATCATACCAACAAAATATTTGAACATTTACTGTAAAGTAAGGAAGAGTAACAAATGGCAAGGATGCAGATGACGCCGGAGGGCAGCGGCAGGGAGCCCAGCAGTTGGTTGGTACGTTGCAGAATGAGAGTAAGACTTAGAGATAGGGGGAGAGTTGACTAAGCGACTAATAGAAGGTAGGTGCTAGGGACTTGGGGTTCAATTTGGAGTGTAGATTATAGATTTGTAGAATAAAAAAATCAAAATCAAAAATTAGGATGGGGGGTCCGGAGTAGGGGTTGAACTTAGACGGTAGACTTTTGATTTGAAAATTTTTAATTTGAATTTTAATGGTTTAACCAAATAGTCGGATCGGATTGAAAAATCGGATCGGATGTTAACTTTCCTACGAATTCGATTCGAATCCGACTCGGATTAAGGATTACTTTTAGCATATGTGGACTCGAATATTTTTTTTTGGATTTGAATCATATTATTTTACCTCAGATTGAATCGGATGTGCCTCGAACTTGGATGTGATTGTCATCCCTAGTTTAGGCTTTTTAACTTATAGCTACATGTCGCATCTTATTCAAATCAAATATGTGTTAAATGTCGTTGTTCTTATTATGGCTGGTATTTATATCACTAGTACGAAGTAATTTCAAATAGAATGTTGCGAAGGGTAAGATTATATACATCTTAAACTTCTCATGTTCAGAACCCTATGAAATTAAGCAAGACCTATACAGAGAGCAGTTGTTGTCATCGTTGTTCAAATAGAATGTTTGCGTTGGATGTTCTGTGTTGAGACCATGGATTAAGTATGAACTATTGACTGCCTTTTATTCAAATTAGGTGGTGGAAAAGCTTGCACGTATCGACAGAACTACCTTATGCAAGGGACAGGCTTGTTGAAGCATATTTTTGGGTTTTAGGGGTTTTTCATGAACCCCAATATGCATTAGGGAGAGCAATATTCACCAAAATATACAAGATAATATCCATTCTGGATGATACTTATGACGCATATGGGCTTTTTGATGAGCTTGAATTATTCACAGAAGCGGTGCAGAGGTTTGTGAAACACGTAATTCTTGGATTTCATGATTTTATTTCTCTTCATCACCCAATTTTCTATATATGCTCGTCATGATTTAGTGATTAACAACTTGACTATTTGCATAAATGATGGGCAATAAGATGGGACAAGAGTTGCAGCAACAAACTTCCTGACTACATGAAACTGGTATACAAGTATCTCCTCGATACTTTTGACGAATGTGAACGAGATTTGGCGAAAGAAGGAACATCACATTTTGTTCCTTACGTTCGAGACATGGTGAGGAGAAGTCCTTATTTAAAGCCCTTTTTCCATATGTATCGTACTAAATGTTTACTGTGAAGTTGCATGGTTAGGAATTCGATATTAATAGAACTGATTTTGTAGATGAAGGCTGGTTGCCAAGCCTACTTCCGAGAGGCAAAGTGGTTGCATGAAAAGTACATTCCAACGTATGATGAGTACATGGAAACTGCCAATGTAACTCTTGGCTATAGCTTGCTGACTGGTGTGGCTTTCCTAGGAATGGGAAGGCTCGCCACTGATGAAGCGTTTCAGTGGGCTAGCCAAACTGTCGGTCTAATCAAGAACGCGTGTATTATAGGGAGGCTTATAAGCGACATTGCTAGTCACAAGGTATGCACCATTCACTTTTTGGACATATAAAATGATATTACCGATTTACAAGTTGTATAAAATCAACTTTTTATCTATATTTTTTTTTTTACAATTATGAAATTACACGTATGATACGTTCTCGCTGACGGACATTTTGGATGGCTTTTTGCAACTTGAAAATCTTTATTTCCATTGACGATAAAATTTTGGAGGATGTGATAAAGGGTTTGAGAAATTATTACTTTGAACTTCGACGATCTATTTAAAAAAGTAACTTATCTGTGTGGCAATGACATGTAGGGGAATTGAAAACACTTAATTGTGGCAAGACGTATTTATCATTTTGCTAAAATATTTGTTATGATTTACATATGATTTATGTATTTAAATTAGCATGATCAAATTAATGTGATTTAATTACTTTTTTGATTTGTAGGGGGAACAAAAAAGGAATCATATTTGCTAAGATGTGAATGTGATTTATGTGTTTAAGTTAGTAAGATCGCATTTATGTGATTTAATTAGCTTGTTTGAATTGTAGAGCGAACGAAAAAGGAATCATATTGCCTCGGCAGTAGAATGCTATATGGCACAATATGGGGTCTCAGAGGAAAAAGCCACAGTAGAACTTTACAAGGAAGTGGAGGAAGCATGGAAGAACTTAAACAAGGACATGTTTCGACCTACAAAATTTTCAAGGCCCTTACAGATTTTGGTCATCAACTTGACAAGGGTCTTAGAAGTTTTCTATCGACTTGGGGATGATGAGTACTCAGTTGTGAACCAAAATGCTCAGGACAAAATTAAAGCAGTCCTTATTGATCCGGTCCCATTATGATTGCGTTCATTAATCCGAAAAAATCATCGCCTCCACCCTTTTGAAGGGACTACTATTGATGGTTTTGTTGATCGGAAGCCCATATTGACTGATTTCTATGCCAATCAGTAGTTTAATGCTAGTTTTTTTTACAAATAAAGTCAGTATCTTCATATGTAAGAGTTTTCTTTTACCCTTTTTATAGGAGTTTTAGTATCTCTTTTTATAAGAGTTGTGTTTAATTACTTTGGTCTAAGACATTGGATGAAGATCGATTTTCAAATTGTTAAAGCGCAAATTGTGAGGTCCTTCATCAAAAGTAATGATGCAAAGTCGTTGAAGATTATTTATGACTAGATTGTCATAATTTCGAATCTGAACATCAATAAAATTTGTATTAGTTTTTTGAAAGTTGAATTTCATATTTATGTTTTAGATCTACAATTGTTCATTCACAATTTTCATTGTAAGTGTCATTTGGCATATTATGAATGAAATCATTATGTTCTATTTTGAAAAAAAGGAATTTAGTTTCTTTGTGTCTATCTTATTCATTATAAAACTTGGTTGTTGACCAAAGAGTAACAGTCACTTAATCTCACACATAATTACACCATAATCACCATTGATTTAGCAGTCACAAGGTGATTAATTTAGTATGAATTAACCAATTCAATTCCATGATTTTGTTACAAGCTTTTTGCAATTATAAAAGGGGGTGATCAAATCAGGGAAGACACACAACTGAGAAGCGAACATTCTCTACATCAAATGTACTCTCTGCCCTCTCCCTCACATTAATATAGCCATCGTTGAGGTTTGGGGTGTGGACCTCATTGGTGACTCTAGTAGCCACCTAGTTCGAGGTTAACAATCAACAGTCTAGACCCGAGCAAAGCTTCAGCATCAAGGTGAGTCGTATAATCCTATAGTGGTATCAGAGTCTTGCCTATTTAATGCTAGCCTTGACAGATTCATGTTGCCCTAGATCTTGATTTTGATTATATTGTTTTTGGATGTTCTATGTGAGACCATTTTAGGTGATATGAAAATCTGCTAAAAATGATATGACTAATGAATTGATATTCTGTGTGATTATAAACACAATATTATGTTATATGTTAAGGCCACTTATGGCTGAGATTGCAAAGCCTTACACCTAGTGTTATAGCCTCAAACGAAGACCATCACGACCCCTCGATCCCATACTGTGTTTGTGTAATGCATATCTGGACTCTCACACAAACCTCAGATCTTCGTCCCCTGACTTGACTGAACGAGGTCATCACTTCCAAAAATGCCATTCCCCATCAAACAACCCTTGAGTTTAAGCCACCCCATGAACCCAAATTAAAAATTAATTGAAAACAGGTAAAATAAAGAAAAATACATACCTGACACCCATCACATCCACCTGGTGGGGTGGTGCATGTGAATCACGCTCCGCCGATGAAAACAACTGCAATTGTTCTCTTCCTCCAATAGCCCATGACAACATCGATCTACACCTTCCAACTGAAAACATGAAAAAAAAACTCCAGCATAACTGCGCACTCCATGCGCTGCTACTCAAGTGGCACGTTGCGCGAGTGGTTGGCCCCAGTCGACTGATAAGCGTCCGATTTTCTGGTTTGTGTTGGGTTTAATGACCCAAAATCAGCTCCGCAGATACACCACAGGTTTCAAGGAGTTTGCGCTACGGACCATGGCGGCTAGGGTTTCGTCATCTTGGTGGCTAGGGTTGCTCCTAGGGTTTTTTGCATCCTTATACCTCTAAACCCTATATAAAGGGCCTTGCCTAGGCTTTAATAATCATCCATAAATTCCAGACCAATAAGAAATACTTATAGAGTATTCTGTTTTCACTATCTTAGATTTGTGAGGGAGTTTGAGAGTGTTTTTGACAGAGATCATAAGAGATATTGTAATCTGGTTGCTTGATCAAATCACTCGTTGTGATTGTGATTCCATTGTATTCACTCCCTCATAGTGGATTGCTTGTGCTCGTCGTCGTCCGTGGTTTTTCTCGCATTGGGTTTCCATGTAAATTTGCGTTCTTTATTGCTCTAATTCCTGGTTTAGGATGTCTTCAATCATGAAGGTTGATATTCAAAAGTTTGATGGGAAGATTAGTTTTAATCTCTGAAAGGTGCAGATGAGGCGGCTCTCATCCAGCATGGGTTGTGGAAGGTTCTTTCAGGACCTTATACGAAGCCCAGTACGATGATAGATGACCAATGGGTGGAGTAGCAAAAGAAGAAGCATGGTTCTTTGACGGACAACGAATGGGAAGAACTAGAGCTGAATGCACTTTCTGCCATACAGTTGTGCTTGGCACCACATGTCTTACGAGAGTTGCTTGATAAGACAACTGCAGTGGGTCTTTGGGTTCGGCTGGAGGAACTCTACATAACAAAGAGTGTCGCCAACAAGATCCAATTGAAGGAAATGTTATACACTTTCAAAATGGCAGAAGGTACTCCTGTTCAAAAACATCTAAATGATTTCAATTCGATGGTAGTTGACCTTGAAAGTTTAGATGGGAAAATTGAGGATAAGGATAAGGCTATTTTGTTAGTTGTGTCTCTACCACCTTCATATAAACACTTTAAGGAGATCATGCTATATAGTAATTCTGATACTATATCGTTTGAGGATATTAAGTCAAACCTGTTATCTAATGAGAAGTTTGATCTTGACATTCATGTTGATTCTGCTGAGGGATTAGTAGTAAGGGATAAAACAACTAAAAAGGAGAGCAGTAATAGGAGTAACAATCGTTCTACGCCTAGAAATTATCACGCTGGTAAGACCTATAATTACTGTCGTAAATTGGGTGATATTGTTGGTGACTGTTGGCAACTGCAAAACAAGAGGGAGAAAGAAGAAGATAATTCTCATGAGCCTGCTGGAGCTTCGTTTGCTGAATCTAATTCTGATGATGACGTTTTGTTTGCTTCCTCTACTGAACGGAGAAGCGATTCTAATTGGATTCTTAATTCTGGATCTACCTATCATATGTGTCCTCATAAGAATTAGTTTTCAACATATGATCCAGTTGACTCAACTGTTGTTCACATGGGCAATAATGCCCAATATAATGTAACTGGAATCGATACTGTTAAAATCAAGACCCATGATGGTGTTGTCAAGACCTTATCGAATATTCATCACATTCCTGACTTGAAGCGTAACCTCATCTCTTTAGGCACCCTTGAATCCAAGGGTTGCAAATATTCAGCTGAAGGTGGAGTTTTAAAGGTTTCGAAGGGCATTCAGAGTCTGTTGAAGGGTTTGAGGCAAGGAAGCCTTTATGTCTTGCAGGCATCTACTACGACAGATTATATGAACAAAGGTTCATACAACTCGTCTCCCAGAGCTAAGTTCAAGTATCACTTGAACTCAACCGGCGTTCGGATCGTTTAAATATCCTTTGGGGTCTACCCTGCAGGGTATTACCCTTCGGGGTGCTATGACGATGTGCGAGAGTTGGTGTTGGTGATTTTGGTCCAATATGGAGATTGTTGAGTTTAATGGCCCAAAATTAACTCCGCAGATCCACTACGGGTTTCAAGGAGTTTGGGCTACGGACCGTGGCAGCTAGGGTTTCATCGTCTTGACAGGTAGGGTTGCTCCTAGGGTTTTTTGCATCCTTATACATCTAAACCCTATATAAAGAGTCTTGCCTAGGCTCTAATAATCATCCCTGAATCCCATACCAGTAAGAAATACTTATAGAGTATTCTGTTTTCACTATCTTAGATTTGTGAGAAAGCTTGAGAGTGTTTTTTACAGAGATTATAAGAGATATTATAATCTGGTTGCTTGATTGAATCACTCGTAATTTTGATCGCATTGTACTCACTCCCTCATAGTGGATTGTTTGTGCTCGTTGCCATCTGTGGTTTTTCCCACATTGGGTTTCCACGTAAATCTGTGCTCTTTATTGTTCTTGCTATCATTGTTTACTTTTGAATATCATTGTTCATCCTAACGCTTCCGCTATTAGTTTGCTCTAATTCCTAACAGTTTGTGTAGTTATTTGGTCAGACAGCAAGGTAGATGAAGCAGTGGGCTTCGTTTAGGCAACCGTGAGGGTGACGGGTCATTATGTGGGTGGTTATAGCAGCGATTTTCAATGGAACTGATCGCATCTCTCTCACAATGGCCAAGGTGCCTGCAGTTTAAAGAGAGGACGACCGCTAGGTGGGCCAAATTAAGTAGGTGGTGGTGTCGAGGGCATGAGGGAAATCAAAGAACTTGCAGATTCTTCGAGATAGAGTATGAGTCATTAAGGGTTTAGAAAGAGAGAATGAGTTCACAGTGAGAGCCATACTGGTTCTCATATGAGAGTTATGAGGGAGAATGAGATAGAGAGGGTAGACTGTCAAGGGTCTTGAAGAATCTGAGGGTATTAAAAAGGGCTAAGGGTGGTGTGGTTATCAGGGATTTCAATATTTTTTTGTGTTCTATTTTATTGTTGAATTATGATTTTGATTATATGAACATGTTCATATGATATGTTGCATACAGTTAGTTCTTGACTTGAATTAAAATTTTGAATTAGTTTTAAATATGTGAACTTGATAAGAACGTTTATGCTTAATGTAAAAATATTGATTATTACATGCTAGTTAGCTATATAAATTCCTTTTATATATGAAACAAGCTAAGGTTATAAAAATTTCACATTAAGTGTCTTATAAATAAAAGAAGGGTTATTGTACGAACTTGTTTCATACATAAATTAGTTTTATATATGATTATGTAAATTTGTTTTATATGAATTTAATAAATATCTATGTGATATTCAAATGAATGTTAATTTGTCTATGGGCCATATGAATGTGTTTCGTTATGGGAATGTTGTAATTGAATTATTTAAATTTCTAGTTCATGATTGTATGAGATGATCATGAGCTTAGCAAAATTTTCGATCATATGACATGAATGATGGAATTTAAATAATTTAGTTGCCTAAAAGAATGTGCCCTATGTCCATCTTTTAATGTATACTTGTAGATATGGCAATGGACAATGCAATGATTGGTGAATAGTCCACGAGTTAGAAGTTAGATTACACTAACTATGACATGTGGAAATTAAAGATCCGACATCTTTTGAATGAAAGAGACTTACTAGAATACTTAACGGTAGCCAAGCTTCTGCCATCAGGTAAAGACAAAGATGGCAAGCCCATTAATACCACTGTCAGTATCAAGAAAGGCTCTTGGCCTACCAAGACTGCTCTAAGAAGGATCATAGGACATGCTTTACTATTTTGTATTGCATATACAATGATCTGAAGTTTTAGGCATGTCCCAAGGCTAAGGACATGTGGGACAAACTCGAAATCCTTTTTGGACATACATCCGAGATAAGGCTTTGTACCTTGCTCTTAAAATCAATGCAGTACCAAATGGACTCCAGTCATACCATGACTAAGCATCTACAAACAATAAGTGCCATGATTTGAGATTTTAAGGCTGCAAATAAGAAAATCTATAAGGGCGAACAAGTCCTGAATTTGATTCAGACTATCCCTGATAAACCTGAATATTGGGGTAATGTGAAGATTGTCTTGACTCATTCGGATCCCTTAAAGTCCTTTGCAGAAATCAAAAGTCGCCTTGAAATAGAGGAAGAAGCCTAAAAATGTTTGATACTCCAAATGTGGCTCATGTTGCTAAGGGAAATAGGTCGAAAGGTAATAAGAACCAACGAGGTAGGCAATATAAGAAAGGTTCTTGTCCCCCTCAAAAACATAGGCCAAGGGCTAGTATTATCGACGAGCAAAAGGCCAAAGGCAATGGAGAGAAAAATATAGTGCGTGTGAAGTGCTATAATTCTGGAAATAAAGGTCATTATGCCCAGGATTGTCTAGAGTCTCCCAAGGTACCTTTGTCCACTTATTCTCCTAAATAGTATGTTTGTTCTCATGCATTAGTCGCTAATTCTTTTCCTGATTGGATTCTAGATACAAGAGCAAGCAAGCATATAGTTTGTGATTGAGCTGGCTTAGTGGACTTTCATTGCTACCCGATGAATTCATAGACTGTCGTGCTAGGCAACGACAATGAGGAAGATGTTCAAGGAGTTGGCACATATAAGCTCATATTACGAGGAGGGAATATGTTGCTTCTCCTCAATGCATTCTATGCACCTAGGGTGCTAGTTTTTTTGTCTTAAGTTTCTTTAATGAAGTGTGGATTTTCTTTTAATTCTAGTTTTGATGGTTAGGGCATTTTGTATGGTTGCAATGTGTTTGCCCACGCTACTTTGAAAAACGATTTCTTGTTATTTGATTTGGATTATTATTATAATAATTCTTCTGTCTTTATCTAACATTTTTATTCCGATTTTGAATCAATTAAACGACATACTAGACTTGGCGATATTGGACAAGATAGAATGAATAGACTAGCTAAAGAAGGCCTTTTAGACCGAATCACTGAGGTTAAGTTACCTAGATGTGAGTCATGTCTAGCCGGCAAGGCAACCACGAAGCCTTTTGGTAAGGCTTCAAGGGCATCAAGCCCTTTAGAGCTCATTCACTCCGATATTTGTGAATGAATGTGAAAACACATCATAGGGCTTTCTACTTCCTCACTTTCATAGATGATTATTCAAGATATGGGTGTGTGTACCTATTATCGCATTGCTACGAGGCACTTTATGTGTTCAAACATTTTGTAGCCAAGGTAGAGACCCAGTTAGAACAGAGAGTCAAGACTCTTCGAACTTATCGTGGTCGTGAATACCCCTCACACATGTTCAAAGGGTTTTGTGAGGAATAGGGCATGCGAAGAAAACATACGATTCCTAACACTCCACAATAAAATCAAGTTGTAGAGGAAAGGAATCAAACATTGCTTGACATGGTCAATGATAGCACATGCCAACCTCCAATTAGTTTTTGGGGGGATGTGTTGCTCATGGCAACTTATATTCTTAACCGTGTGCCAAGTAAAAGCACATCCATCACTCCATATGAGTTATGAAATGGTAGAAAGCCCTCTTTGAAACATTTATGCCCATGGGGTTCGGCTGGTTATGTACTCAACTCAACCCATAAATATGGGAAACTTGGTCTGAAGGCCATCAAAATGGTGTTCATAAGGTATCCTGAACGTTCTAAGGGATATGTTATGTTTGGAGAACACTGTGATGGTGGTATGATGGAAATAAATTCCCGCCATATTGAGTTACTTAAGAATGAGTTCCTAAGTGTTGGTGAAATAAAAAAAGGACCTAAAGTTGTATGAGTTACAACAAGATGATCTCGTATGACTCCTGGTGAGAGGGAGAATTTAAACACTCGTCGTACCACTGAGGATAGTACTCTTTCGGTGTCTAGAAGAGGGGATGAGATTTTCGTTCCCAAGAGAATCAACTTGAGAAAGAGATTCATCCTCAGTCTCCAATTCTTGAGCATGAGGTTAGTCCACTTATTCAGGACCCCACTTCTCCTAGGGATGGTAAGAGTGATTCTCTACCCATTGAGGATTTTATACCTCCTAGAGATGGGGGAAGGAATACTTCAGTGGGTCAAACCGAGAAGGTCCTAGACACTTAAGAAGTGAGTGTGGAAGAATTCCTTGATGATATTTTCAAATCGAATAGGAAATATTCTTGTGCACCCCTTTGGAAATACAAAAGTCTACTTCTTTTCAAGAGGTTATTGATTCACCAAATCATAAAGAGTGGATGGATGCCATGACGAATGAAATGGACTCTTATGGTGAGAAATAAGGTTTAGAAACTTATTGATCTTTGTCCCCGACGTAAATTGATTGGAAACAAGTGGGTTTTTAAGACAAAACATCATGTTGATGGATTGATTGACAAGCTTAAGGCCCGTTTAGGCGAAGGGGTTTAGCCAAATTGAGGGCATAGACTATAAAGAGACTTTTTCTCCTATGGTGAGAATCGCTTCTATTCACCTACTTCTAGCCCTGATTGCCCATTTGGACTTAGAGTTGTTTCAAATGGACATAAAGAATGTTTTCTTTAATAGAAATCTTGAAGAAGATATTTACATGGATCAACCTATTGGTTTTATATCAAAAAGTCAAGAGGACAAAATTTGTTAGCTTAAAAGTCTATTTATAGTCTCAAACAGTCTTTCAGAGCCTGATATTTTAGATTTCATGAAACAATTATTTCTTTTGGCTTAAACATGGTTTCTTAAGACCACTGTGTGTCTGTCAAAAAAATTATAAAGGGGATTATGTTCCTTACTTTGTATG
This sequence comes from Selenicereus undatus, assembly GCA_017589665.1. Classification (NCBI taxonomy): domain Eukaryota; kingdom Viridiplantae; phylum Streptophyta; class Magnoliopsida; order Caryophyllales; family Cactaceae; genus Selenicereus; species Selenicereus undatus. The sequence goes on from JACYFF010031959.1 coordinate 96,116,003, forward strand.
TTGATGACATACTGTTGGCTAAAAATAACATGGAGATTATCAAAACCACTAAACAGTAGTTATCCTCCATCTTGGAAATGAAGAACATGGGTGAGACTAGGTATGTTCTAGGCGTAGAAATAACTCGAAATCATTGTAAGAAGCTTCTTGGTCTAAGTCAAGAAGCATACATTAATGAAATCTTGGAACATTTTCATATGCATTATTATAAGCCTGTGGACACTCCAGCTGAAAATAATTTAACCTTAAGTCTTGACCAATGCCCTAAAATAGATAAAGAAAAGGAGACTATGAGCAATGTTCCCTACGCAAGCAGTAACGGCCCGAACCTAAGATTCGCGTTAATTACCTCAAATTATCCTAATCACAATTAATAAAGTTGGGCATCGTATTTCAATTTAGCATTCAATGTATATGTATATATGTATTTTTTTTTTATCACAGGTTGAAACGACGACGTGACCTTAAATGGACCTCATTATACTCCTAAATAATCCATTTAAGTGCTAATAAATATTTGAATGCCTTCAGAATAAAAATTTTCCTAAATTATCAAAGGGCTAATTTGTAAAGTAATAATGATAATAATAAACGAACAAATATAGCAATGATGCAATAATAATAATAATAATAATAATAATAATAATAATAATAATAATAA
>JACYFF010031959.1:96118582-96139560 GCA_017589665.1 Selenicereus undatus
AATAATAATAATAATAATAATAATAATAATAATAATAATAATAATAACAATAATAATAATAATAATAATAACAATGATTAATAATGTCACTAATTCTAATAAATACGAAGAAATGATGATGTTATTGAACTTGTCGTAATAATTCGAGTGGTACTGTCGATAACGCTGTTAATAATAAACATAAGACGAGCCACACCATTTCGTTAGCATAACATGTATTAAAAGATCGTTAGCCGATAAAGGAGATAAGCGAAAACAAATAAAATAGAACCAAATAAATTGAAAATAATTGTTATACTGATAATAAAATTTTTTTTAAAAAAAGAGAAAAAGATAAATCGAGAGAATTTAAATTATTAATCAAGTCAATAAATGTGATAAGATTTCTTAACCTTGCACTAATCAAGAGAAATTGTATATTTGGAGCAGAACTGAGGCCACCTCGGTCGCTTCAAGCTGCCAGCAAACGATTTTCAATAAAACGGAGAGAAATTCTCAAGGACCAGGTACGTACATTGCCTGTGTTCTTCGAAAACTCACATGTTTCTCAAACCATTCAAAATCAATATGATATTTACATAATGAATCATTTTATGCAATGTTTTGTCACATAAACAAGTGGCATCATCATTTATCAATCATTAGGGCTTATGCCCTTCAATTTACCCGCGCGACTACAACTCAGGTTTTCCGATCGGCCTGAGAGGTGTGCACCTATCTCAAGATCCCTACAGACGTCAACACGGGTCCACTTCTAGATAATAACTGGCAAATCAACTTTACTCATGAATTCTTTCTCTCCTGTTTGCAAAACAAAATGTTTTGCAATGCGGACGCCCAACTAATTGATTACAAAACTTATTTTACAGTATAGGGATGTACGCACTGAACTACGGCTCATTAGTCGAATGTTTTTTCATGTTTTCTGTCTTAGGTAAGAGATCAGTGAACTGCTTTCCTCCTGATAAGCCAAAAGGTAGCAAGAAATGAGCGAGAGTTGCAGTTTCTGCTTAACGTTCACTACTAAAAAATCTGCTTTTTCCAATGGAAAATGGCGACGGAAAATTAGGCCGTTGGAAAGGCCGACGGAAGAACGGGGAAAGCAAAAGGGGAAGACAGACTGTCCGACGGACCCAATTTCCGTCGGCAACTCCGACGGATTGGTCGTATTTCGTCGGAATTCTGGCGGGATTCCGATGGAATATTCCGTCGGCTTACTTGATTTTTTTCAACTTCTCTTTGCCCAAGAAAAGCTGCAGGCTTTTTTTGAAAAAAGGCTTGTCCGACGGAATTTTCCGGCGGATTTTCCGACGGATAGGAATTTCAAATTTTGAATTTTTTTTGAAATTTCAAATTTTTCAATTTTTTTGAATTTTTTTTTAAAATAAATGTTCCGACGGAATTTTCCGTCGAAAAACACTTTTTCTGAATTTTTTTAAAAAAAGTATCGACAAAGGTGAAGTGGTCCGACGAAAATTTCCGTCAGACCACACCTCTTTAAAAACCCGATTGCTCGAGCAATCGGGCACTCCACACACACACACAAACCTTTCTCTCTCTCCGCCATCCCCAGTGCCGCCCTCTTCCAGCCACCATCGCCGCCCTTTGCGGCCGTCTGACACCCTTCGCTCCTCCCTCAAAAACGGCCCCCTTCACTGCCTCCACTGGTCGTCGCCACCTCTACCCCCCGCCGCCTTCACCGGTCGCTGCATTCAATGTAGCACTAAGGAACTCCTCATCTTTCAAATGAGTAATTCAACCTAAATGTTATTAGAGAGAACATTAAATTGTCATTGAAAGATGAGGAGTTTCTTGGTGTTACATTGAATGCGGCGACCAATGAAGCATGTTTCAATCCCGTCAAACGGTCTTTTGCTAAACGATATCGTGATTTTGCAGTGGAAAGATGCGTAACTCAACCTAAATTTTCAAAAAAAAATTAAAAAATAAATAAATTTTCGACGAAATTTGCAAATTCTGTCGGAATTGGCCGACGGAAATGGCAAATTCCGTCGGACAACCCAGCCGAATTCTTGCCCCAAAGTACCGGAGGGCCCGACAGAATTGATCCATCGGACAACCGATATCCGTCAGCTTCCGTCGCCCACTCCGTCGGCCCGCTTCCCAACGGCTGTCTCTTTTTGTCGGAATGTGCCCGACGGACGGGAAATTCTGTCGGAACCAACGGGTCTATGGGCCTTTTTCCTACGGCCGTTTTCCGTCCGATTTTCCATCGAAAAATCATTTTTCCAATGGAAAAACGTGCTTTTTTCGTCGGAAAATCCGCCGAAAAAAGCACGTTTTTCAGTAGTTGTTGGCTAGTTAAACCCTCATAATGATTTAGAGGCTGGCACTTCTAAGGATAGGTTGGTTTTATATTCTTTGGATATGATGTCTGCGAGTATTTGGTAATCATACGCTGAGTTATCACATGTATCATCAATTGTATAAATGGTTAAATGTATGTTGTGCCAAATATTTAGTGAACCAAGTGGTTACATGGGTAACACGGCATTACAGGTAGACTCAGATAACCTTGTTCCGTTACGAAACGGCAGTAATGCCTCCAATCAAAAGAATTCCGCTGCCAATCAACACTAACTAAGTAATTAAGTTAGAATAATCAAGCATTAGGGATTGGGGGTGTTACACAAGTTTAGTGGGAAGCTTAATGTATACCATGTTGTGTACATGGTCAGACATTTCATTTACGGTTGGTTTGGTAAGTCATTGCGAAAGTAACCTACGAATTGCTTATTGGTAAGCAGTCAAAAAATCTTTTGCTACCTACATGGTACAAGTGACCTAGTCCTTTGCTATCAAGGCAGAGACCTTAGGTTGAGAGGATACTCAGATACTAATTGGGGCGATGATCTGGATAAGTCTAGGTCAACATCAGGATATGTATTCACCTTAGGTAAGGGATTCATATCTTGGTACAGTAAGAAATAAGACTGTATAGCACTTTTAACTATCGAAGCAAACTATATTGCTTGCTGCCTTGCTGCTCAATAGGTTATATGGCTAAGGAATTTTCTCTAGGACCTCAATCTCACTCCTAGAATTGGTGATCCTATAGAAATGACATGCAACAATACTGCTGACATCCAATTTGTCAAAGATTCGAAGCTCCACACAAAAACTAAGCATATCAAGAGGCGTTACCATTTTGTTCGAAATGCCATAAAAAAGGAAGAAGTTGCCATTAAGCATAATCTAGAAGTGAGATGATAACAGATCCTTTAACTAAGCCTATTGTTAGAGATGTTTTTAAAGCCCATGCGATGAGCTTAGGTCTGCATATGACTTAGGTTTTGGATGTATCTAAGTGTATGATGGACATATTTTTCCTTGTATGCAGTATTTATGAAATAAAGATTGATGTTTCTTTTTCAAACGTTTATAAATATGCAAATACATTGTAAGGCACATTGAAAGGTCACCAGTTTTGTGATTGGCCTAATCATACAGGCAATGGCCTTGCTACTTTAGAAGTGGAGAGGATGAGACTTTTCAATATTAACACTAGGTGTGTGTAATATTGAATTATCATTATACTTCTGTTGTATAAATGATAAGTTATACAATCTGGTGGTTGCCTTAGTAAGTCTAAGATGAGACTTCTGAAAATCAAATATAAAATATAATGATTTCATATCAAAGCCTTATAGCCGAATCTTGAGTAACAAGATTAGCATTAGGTACACTGATCTAGTGACTCAGGTTGAATTTTTAGGTAAAAGTCAAGACTTACAATTCACAAGGCTTAGAAGAGTAACATGCCCAACTTAGTGGGAGTTATACCATGACACAATTTCATACTGTGTGTACTAAATGTTGACCTATTTGATAAGCTATTTGATAAGTAACAAGTAGGTTCCCTTTCTTTGTCACTGTGTTACCCTCATTGGCAATACTCTTTGACTTAGAGTTATAATATGAAGTTAAAGCATGACTTTGCTACCTTAATATGTTTTCCAGTGGCTAAGATGTAGACGGCCTAACGGAACACATTAGGAAAGCAATTATGCTGAGATTGACTATTTTTAGTCATTTAAGGAAGAATTATTTCCCCATCACCATATCAAGTCCGAGTGATTATATTCAGTATATAATCAATTGATATATCGATAGGCATAAAGGGATAGTGTGTGCCTTTGGTGATGTTTGAATGATTAGGGTTATTGATATTTTATGAAAGTATTATGTTAGTCAGATGGCAACTTGATATAACACTATTTGTTTATTTTTATCGCATGCTCCGTTCCCAGTGTGAAGCATGATGAGATTTGTTCACAGAAAGATATGAGATTTGTGGTTTTTATGATCGAGCGGGAGTTGTTCAGCAAAGAATAACGGTAGCTTAATTATTTAATGTCGTGGATAATTACAGCATAATCACCATTGATTTGACAGTTACAAGGTTATTAATTCAATATTAATTAGCCAATTTCAATTCCATGATTCTGTCACAAGCATTGTGCTACTACAAAAGAGGGTAATCAAATAAGGGGAGACACACAACTGGAAAGCAAACATTCCCTAGATCAAATCTACTCTCTGTCCTCTCTCTCACACTAATCTGGCCATCTTTGAGATTTCGGTTTGGGGTGTGGACATCACTGGTGACTCTAATGGCCACCTAGTTCGTGGGTAGCAATCAGCAGTCGGGACTCGGACAAACCTTCCGCATCAAAGTGAGTTCTATAATCCTACATTGGGAAAAAGAAAAAAACTTGTGCTTGCTTGCAGTAGTCTTTGTGTGTGTGTGTGTGTGTTGTAATAATAATTGAGACTAAACCTACCTGTATTGTTTTTGCTGAAGTTAATTTCAGTACATGTTCTCAAAATTCTCCCTCGCTGCGTACTCTTTTCTGGCGGTAGGATGAATTGCACCCAGCTACTTTATGCTTTATAATAAGTGAATCCAATGAGTTGTCAACTGTCAAGGATCACGATCTAGACTACAAGTCTACAAGTGTGGTCCTCCACGGATGGCTTGTCTACGAAATTGTCTGGTTAAAATTTTAATGTTTATTTCTTCGTTTTTGAAAAGGGTTGTGAGACTCTTGGCCAGAAAAAGAACGAGGAAATGGGCTGGGAATATGTTCGGGTCCCTGGCCCTAACAACTTTCACTATTTGGGGCATAGAATTGAACTGTTCACACGAAGGCAGTCTGGCCCCATTAGCCAGGGTTGTTTGGACCAAAAAGCCGAATTCCTAGTCCAACTGCTTATTTCTGTGTTCTAAAAGATCAAATTTTATGAAATTAAAAGGTAGAGTTGTCAGTGAGTTTTACAAATTAAATCACTTATCTTATAACACCCTTAAATCAATGGGACTAGGGCTGTTAAAGTCTGATCCGATTCGATAATCCGACCTAAATCTGATCTGAATTTACTGAGAGAAATACGAACCCGACCTGAACCGAACCGATTTCGATCCAAAGTTGACAAGATTTGACCATTTAGTGTGGAAACTTGTTATTTTTCAATTTTGAACAGATTTAAGCTATTTTCAAGGCCGACACGAAATTGACTCATTTATTAAATGGATCGACCCGACCTGTTTGACAACCTTAAATGGGAGAATTGAAATGGATGCAGCCGGACAAGAGAAAGTTTTTGAAAGCCCTCCTAATAATCTCTTGCATGGAGTCATCTGAGTCCTTGAGTCGAACCAAAAGTCTAGATTCAGGTGGTGAAGTCTGTGAAGATTCAATTTCGATGTCGGGATTGAATACCTTCCGACAAGTCCGATAGCCTCTACTAATCGAACCGAAAAACTAAAGATGAGGCTACTAATTAAAACTGGCACGCAACATGTTGATGAACCAAAAGTAAAACAACAACATCCATAATTCATATATCCTGCACAGACCCAAATAATTATTAATCCCAAATAATTATTATTGTAATCAAGTAAATTAAAAGGCATCTGATTAATCAATAATAAATTTACTAGTATAATTAATTCATAACCATTAGGATAAAGTTTGGACTTTCTTCTATAAAATGTTTTTCCTTTAAATGTTTTCACAAAATCTTTCTTTTATAAAATATTTTCACAAAACCCTGTTTGTGGGTCTCTTGGAATCAGTCTCTCTACACGTAGGAATGGTGGTAGGGGTAAGGTTGCATATAGCTAGATCTCCCCAGACCCTGCGAAAGCGGGACCCACACTGGGAGTTGTTGTTGTTGTTGTAGGATAAAGTTTGGAATATTATTTTGATTAGCGCTTGATCTCCATGCTATGGACTTTGGTTTAGTCATGTAATAATTCTACCCTATTACATAATATAATGTGGAGACAATTCTCTTCGATGTTTTTACTAGTTTAGTAAAATAAGAAATGACAATGAATTTTCGCCTCCTTTTTATTGGTTTGTATCTTTTAAATTATTAATATATATATGTTTCTAATATTTTCTTTAAAGAAAAATATAAAACAATTAATTCTGCATCAACAATCAGACCGTAAATATGTTCTTGATTTTTCTAATGGTAGCAATTTTATTTTTTTTATGTACAAAAGACGATTTCATTAATTGTTGATAAACAACCATACGACATATACAAAATATATCCTACTCAAACTAAACAAGCTTATGATGGACAGTGTATGTTCAGCCTAATATTAGTTTGAATTTTTTCATATTTAGACTGGATAGGACCGAAGATCGAGAATCCTAAAGCATGCACAAAAGAAATTGCTGGCAAGGGAGGGGTTGCTTCAATCCAAACCATTATAGTAAAAATATGGGCAACGAGACTATTTGCATGCACCAAATTTCTAACAAACAAAAGGAAAAATGTGCATCCCAAAATTCAGTTGCACAGCCCACAGGAGATTCAAGGTTTACGGCTCCTTTAAGCCCAACCCCAATTAATAATAATTTTAAAAAACACATGTATATCTATAGAGTTGATTTAAGGTTATAACCCTAAATTGATTGGACCAATCTCAATACCTCATGGCTAAACTTTTTTTGACCGAAAAAATCTCATGGCTAAACTTATCTGAACTAAATTGAATTACTGTTGAGCTGAGACGAACTAAACTTATTTTCGTTGAATCTTGAACTTATTTTTGTTTTTGTTTTTTTTTGTGCGGAAGAGGGATTAACACCCCAAGATAGTTTTATTAACTAGCAAGCATGCCGGGCCATCTGACCCCTACAATGTCAGCAAGTAGTACATCCCTAACCTCTGGGGGAGGTGTTTCAAAGATAGTGATACTAGTATTGAGGGATATGCCAATGTTGGCCAACATATCTGCGACTTTGTTGGCCTCGCGAAAGCAGTGTGTAATTGTTGTTTCCCAGCTATCCTCCTTCAGTTTCCATTTGCATTGTTTGATCAGTGCTCGATGTTTGGGATTGGGCGCCATCTCACCCCGTAGCATGCCTATGAGTACCATTGAGTCTGACTTAATCTAAAGTTTAGGTACTCCTCTTTCTTTAGTTAGCAATTGTTAGTCCTCTTAGAACCGCCTTCAATTCCGCTTTCATGGATGAGCAGCAACCTTCATTCTCAGCGAAGCCCCACTTCCACTCACCCTTGTCTCCTTTCAGCACCCCTCCACCCCCAACCAGCCTTGAGTTACCCTTTGCAGCCCCATCCGTGCCAAAAATCATCCAACCTAGAGGGGGGTTCCCACCCAACAAGCATCTCCCTGTGTAGAGTTGTAGATTGCTTCACTCCTTCGCGAAGAAGGGCCTTGATGGTCTCTGTTAAACGAATTAGGGTTTTAGGACGTACCTAAACTACGGAAGCGAACTGATCCTTTTGACGCCTTTTGCTCCACGATCTGAACCCGGTGGCTACTAGAGTCCCGGATGTGTGACCATGACCCAAACCCGACACACACACGTTTGAATTAAGAGAAGTGGGAATTAAGATTTTATAGAAATTGCTCAACCAGTGTTATTTATTTTCTGTCAACTAGCTGGGTTTTCATATGACACATTTACTAAAAATAGCCATGACCATTTACTAAAAATAGCAGCCAGAAAAAACTCAGCTTTCCTATTTTTCTGCTTAGTGGACGTTGCCACTAACATCTCCCACTCGGTCACTCAAGCCATAGCAATGTTTCTACAACATTGTTTTCTCTTCTAAACGTGTCATACCAGGAATGAGACATGTGACCATAAATAAGTAGTGATTTTTGTTAAGACATCATCAGTCTAACAAAACACTTTCAAGGCAGACAATTCCCTAAACCATTCAAGACATCACCTGAGGCACACGCTGTCCCTTTATGCCTGCTGATATATCATGGTTATATTCCGAAATATAACCGCCTGGGCTGATATGGTGAATATGCAATGGTTTTTCTTTAGCAACTCATAGTATTACATCTCAATAAGATTGCTTTCCTAATACGTTCCGCTGAGCTGCATAAATCTATAACTCTTGGAGTACGTATTAAAGTAGCAGCATCTCATTGGGAATTCATGCCATAGCCCTAAGTCCAAGGGAATCGTTATATGAAACACCGATGTTTCAGGGATCACATAGTGACAAGGAAGGGAATCAGTTGTCACTCCACTAGGTCGACTTAAGCACACACAGTATGAAATGTGTGTCATGGTATAACTCCCACTGAGGTGAGTTTGTCACTATTTATACCATGCGAATTACAAGTCCAGTTCCTCCTCAGAACTGACTCGAGTTTCTTGATTAACGTACTTAACGTAACCTGGACACTCAAAATTCGGCTTCAGGCTTTGATATAAGGTTGTGTTATATTCGATTCACTCGGAATCTCATCTTAGACTTACTAAGGCGACCAGTTTTCTACATCACTCGTACCACTCAAGGTAGGATGATAATCAATATTGCACACCTAGTGCCAATATGATCAGGTCTTACCCTACCCGCAACTTAAGCGTTAGGATTGATTATCCGTGTGACAAGATAATCAAAAATCCTAGTGACATTTAGATATGCCTAATCAAAACAACCAGAGTAAAATAATGACCATATAAACACAAATAAAATGTTCATTATATACTTGTCCAAACCCAAAAACAGGATATCCTAATTAACTAAACTCTACAGAGACCAAGACTCATCATATGAGTTTTGAACACATCTCTTGGAGTAGGTTTAGTTAATGGATCCGCTATCATCTTAATAGTAGATAAGTATTTTACAGTAACTTCTTTTGACTTTATGGCGTCTCTTACAAAATGATAACCCCTTTTAATATGCTTGGCATTCCTATGGAATTTAGGATCCTTAGCATATTGGATAGCAACAGTATTGTCGCATCAAATTTCTACAGGATCATTAACTCGTGGAGTAAGATCAAGATCCTGGAGAAAACGCCTCAGCCAAACTGCCTCCTGAGTGGCAAGGCAACAAGCGACATATTCTGCTTCCATAGTCGATAGGGCTATGCAATCTTGCTTCTTGCTGCACCAAGATATGGCTCCCCCACCCAGGGTGAAGACATATCCAGAGGTGGACTTAGACTCATCTAAGTCTCCACCCCAGTCAGCATCAGTGTACCCCCTCAATCTTAGGTCTCCTCCTTGGTAGCAAAGTACCAAGTCAGTAGTTCCTCGAAGATAACGCATTATCCTCTTGACGGCTTGCCAATGAGCGTTCCCAGGGTTGCCTTGGTAACGACTTACCAAACCAACCGTGAAGCAAATGTCAGGTCGTGTACATAACATGGCATACATTAGGCTTCCGACTGCACTAGCATAAGGGACACTACTCATTTTCTATTTTTCCTCATCTGTTGTTGGACACTGTTCTAGACTCAAGGTTAAGCCCTTGTTGATCGGAGTATCAACAGGTTTGGAATAATGCATCCGAAACCGTTCTAAGACTTTCTCAATATATGCCTTTTGACATAAATCGATAAGTTTCCTAGAACAATCTCTGATTATTTCCACTCCTAGGACATACCTAGCTTCACCCATGTCCTTCATCTCAAAGACAAAGGACAGCCACCGCTTGGTGGCATTGATCATCTCCAAGTCACTCCCAACTAGTAGAATATCATCGACATACAAAGTAAGGAACATAATTCCTACTTTTGTCTTCTTGACATATACGCAGTGGTCTTCTGAGACCATGGTTAAGCCAAACACAGTAATGGCTTTATGGAATCTGAAGTGTCATGCTCTTGAAGACTGTTTGAGGCCATATATGGATTTTCTAAGACGACAAACTTTGTTTTCTCGCCCTTTTGATACGAAACCAAAAGGTTGTACCATATATATCTCTTCCTCAAGGGACCTATTTAGGAAAGCAGTCTTCACATCCATCTGGAACAGTTCTAAGTCCAGATGGGCAACTAGTGCTAGAAGTAGGGGAATAGAGGCTAATCTCACCACAGGAGAAAAGGTTTCCTCATAGTCTACTCCCTCAACTTGGGTGTAGCCTTTCGCCACCAACCGGGCTTTGAACTTATCAATTGACCCATCCGCCCGACGTTTTACCTTGAAAACCCACTTGTTTCCAATGGCTTTACGTTCAGGATGAAGGTTGACTAGATCCCAAACTTCATTCCTAGCCATTGAGTCCAACTCATCCCTCATGGCATCCATCCATTCTTCCTTATTTGGTGAGTCAACAGCCTCTACATAAGAGGTTGACTCTTCTATTTCCAAAGGCATGCTGAAGAAAACGTTCTCTTCGATTTGAAAAAATCGGCGAGGAACTCTTCCGCGCTCACTCCTTCGGGTTATGCTAGGACCTGGTTGCATTGTTTGTTCAGGTTCCAACTCTTCTCTCCCCCTTTTTCTTCGAGGTACCAAACCTTGAGTGGGAGAAGTCCTTCGAGGCACAGAACCTCGAATAGGAGTGGTGGCACTCCCACTAACCCCTTGGGGTGTGGGCTGATGAGTACGAGGACTATCCTCATTTCCGTTAACGGGAGATTGAAGGTCTTCCTCGTTCTCGGGTTAGGCATCCTGAGCAGACAAGCTCCCTTCAGCAGGAATGGGTATACTCCCACTATCTCCAGCATCAGGAAAAAATTCCCTATCCTCGGTGATACGGTTAGTATACATATCCTCCCCTTCACCGAGAGGTAGGTTTGGTTGTAACTCATACAACTGTAAGTCCTGTTTGACTTCGCCAATAGTTGGGAACTCATCCTCAAGAAAGTCGACATTTCGGGAATCAATTTTCTTCATGCCGCCACTAGGATGTTCTCCGTACATCACATAACCTTTTGAATGTTCAGGGTATCTAATAAAGACCATTTTAGTGGCTCTTGGACCAAGTTTGCCATATCTATGAGTTGGGTTATGCACATAGCCTGCCGACCCACATGGTCGTAAATGGTCCAAAAGAGGTTTCCGATCGTTCCACAACTCATATGGAGTAGTTGAAACGCTCTTACTGGGTACTCTGTTTAAGATGTAAGTTGCTGAAAGCAATGCATCACCCCAAAAGCTAATTGGGAGATTAGCTTGAGCCATCATTGACCTGACCATGTCAAGTAATGTACGATTCCTACGCTCGGCAACACCATTTTGTTGTGGAGTGTAAGGAATCGTAAGATGTCTAACTATACCCTTTTCCTCACAGAAACTTTTGAACACATCAGAGAGGTATTCTCGACCACGGTCGGTCCGAAGAGTCTTAACTCTTCGATCCATCTTAGTCTCTACCTCTAATACGAAGCGTTTGAACACATCTAAAACTTCATGACGATGTGATAACAGATAAACATATCCGTATCTTGAGTAATCGTCAATTAGAGTGAGGAAGTAAATGGCACCATTACGTGCCTTTACATTCATAGGTCCGCAAATGTCGGAGTGAATGAGATCTAAGGTACCAAGCGCCTTAGAAGCCTTACCAAAAGGTTTCTTGGTTGCTTTGCCAGCTAAACAAGGTTCACATTTAGGTAGCCTAACTTTAGTAAGAGATCCTAATAGACCTTTTTTAGCTAGTCTAGTCATTCTTTCTTGACCAATATGGCCTAGTCTAGCATGCCAAACAACAGAATCATGGTCTGAATCAACAGATGACACAAAAACAGAAGACGTATTATTACTATAATACTCATTATCCAAGTCCAAAACAAGAAAATCATCTACCAAAGATACGTGACCAAACAAATTGCCACTATAAAAAATATCTAAACCGTCAATACAAGAAACAAACTGAAAACCTAATTTCATCAAAGAGACATAAGACACTAAGGAACATCGGACTCCAGGCGCATAGAGAGTGTCGTGAAGAAGTAACGAATTCCCTCCACGCAACTTAAGCCGATACGTTCCGACTCCTAGAACATCCTCTGCAGTGCCATTTTCAAGAGTCACAGTTTGCAACCCCACCGGACAAGGTGAAAGTCTACAAACCCAACTCGATCTCGAACTACGTGCTTGCTTGCTCCCGAATCTACAATCCAATTAGGAAAGGATTTAGCAACGAATGCATGGGAACATACAAGTAGTTCAACAGTAGGAAATGAAGAAGGTACCTGAGCAGGTTCGGGACACTCCCGAGCAAAATGGCCCTTCTTCCTGCAGTTATAGCACGTCACTCGTGTCATTTTATCCGTCACCTTGCCCTTGGCCTTTGATTGCTTCTTAGCAATACCGCCTCTAGGGCCAAGTTTCTTGGAGGGCTGAAGACTCTTCTTCTTCCCTCGTCTGAACTGGTTGCCCTTAGGCCTGTCCACCCTGGCCACTAAAGCTACAGGGGGAGGAGCACAGGCCTTCAAGCACTCATCTTCCAGCTCAAGATGCTTGGTGATGTCGGCGAAAGTTTTGATGCTCTCGTTGTGAGTCATCATGGTGATGAACGGTTTCCATTTTTCGTCCCCAGCGGGAAGTGCACGAAGCACATTCGTCCGTTGTTCGCGTTCGGAAATGTCCACACCAGTAGCTTTTAGGTCCCGCAGCATGGCCTGTAAAGTTCGCACATGCTCGGTTATACTTCGGTTTGAGTCTATCGTGTACGTCATCCACTTAAGATGCAACGCACGAAGTCTCGTTTCCAAAGTTTGACCATACCTGAAGTGGATATTATCCCACATTTCCTTAGCAGTGGGATAAACTTCAAACTCACCTATAAGGTCGTTATGCATGCAGAAAAGCATAGTATAACGTGCCTTACGGTCCTTTTTACACCAATCTTGGTACGCAACCAAGCTGGTTTTATACTCATCAGTATGAGTAACATCCTTGTCGTCCTTGTCTCTAGTCAGGGGTGCTGACATTGTGGTTGTGAGGTGTTCTAACACCTCACATTCTTCCAGAAGAAACTGAATCTTCCGGCGCCACATGTCATAGTTAGACCCATCCAACTTTTCATTGGTGGTCAACTCACCAATCATAGAAGTCTTAGAAGCCATATCTACAATTTTAAGAAAAATGGACATTAGGCACATCTTGTACGTAACCAAAGAAAACTCAAAATTATAACTCATATTATACGTTCGAAAATTTCGCTAAGCTCATAATCATCACATATTCCACGAATCCAAAAATGAGATACTTTGATTACTAATATTTCACAAAAAAACACATTCTCATGAATACAATGTTTAATCACATTAATATTCCATAATCTATCATCACATAGACGTTTTAGATTTTATGCAAGGCATATTTGCATGAACACAACATAAAACACATTTATTTATGTTTAAATGGGAAAGAACTAATCTTTCATATATTAATCGAACACATAGCGATATATATATACGTATCAGTCTACATGCCAAAAGTTCACACAAAACTATCGTTACAAACTTACATGCATACACGAAATCCATTCATGTGTTAAACAAAATATTAAACAGGCATGTTTAGAATGATACAATTAGACAACCAAACAGCTCTAGCCCAGGAAAATAAAATTAAAATAAACACATTATTATAATTTCCGAGGCTGAGCATGATTTTAAATTTTTAAAACCAAATTTTAAAATTAAAACCCTTGTAAAAAAAACGAGACCCCCCCCCCCAAATTTTTTTAAAAAAAAGAGACCCACCCCCCCTTTCATTTTAAAAAACAAAAAGGGGAGGCCGACCCATTTTTTTTAAAGGACACGAGTGTGGGGAAGGGGGAGGCCATTTAATGGTTGGAGGGTCTTAATAATGCATCACCATTCCAGACCTCCAGACTTCTCCTTCTTCTTTCTTCCTCTCTAGCCCTTCTCACTTGCCGTTACGCCAGTCGGCCGCCATGGACAGAACCAGGCAAGGCCACGGCCACGGCTGTCATGAGCACCTAGCCTGCGTCCCGTTTTCTACCCGTCGACCCTTGATTTTTCTTGGTTCGTGCCGGAAAAAGGCTTGGGAAGGCCCGGCCGCCATGGATTCCGAGCACCAAGCCCGGTGTTCGCCGGTCAGCTAGTCTCCCGGTCATTTTTCGGTACCTCAAAATCCCAAAAAACACCAAATGAGGAACACCCGCCGCCACCGCCCTTTTCTGAAAAACCCCCTCGATCTCTCTTTCTGGTCGCCCTTCATACAAACCACCGGCACCATCACATAGATCGGCCAGCGGTGGTCACGTGGGTAGGTGGCACGCGCGCAACACGCTACTCAGGCGGTGGCGCGTGCTACCCACGCGTCGTCATCATGGGTTAGGGGATGGGCGTTTCAGTTACCTCGAGCGACAGATCGGGGGTTGTGGAGGGCAAAATGAAGAGGAAAGAGAGAAAACGCATCTCTCTTGGCGGCGCGTGCAACCCACGCGCCACCCCTTTGGGTCGGTTTCGGCGGTGGTTGATGGTATGACTAAAACCACCCTTTCCCCCTTTTTCTGTTTTTTTTTTTTAAAGCAATCAAGGGTCGAGGGTCTAAACTTGGTGTTATATCACGGCAGGAGGAAGAAAACTAAACTAAACTAAACTGCATAAATTCAACAAATAAATTTAGACATGTTTTTCTAAAATCAAGAGCAAAAAACCATCAAAATGGCTCTGATACCACTGTTAAACGAATTAGGGTTTTAGGACGTACCTAAACTGCAGAAGCGAACTGATCCTTTTGACGCCTTTTGCTCCACGATCTGAACCCGGTAGCTACTAGAGTCCCGGATGTGTGACCACGACCCAAACCCAACACACACACGTTTGAATTAAGAGAAGTGGGAATTAGGAGTTTATAGAAATTGCTCAACCAGTATTATTTATTTTCTGCCAACTAACTGGGTTTTTATATGGCACATTTACTAAAAATAGCCATGGTCATTTACTAAAAATAGCCATGGCCATTTAAAACTCAGCTTTCCTATTTTTTTGTTTAGTGGACGTTGCCACTAACAGTCTCATTAAATATGGACAAGAAATACTTGATTTTTCCCCCTGGGTATTGCGTCTTCCTCCCCAAAGCAGGTTCTATTACTCCATTTCCAAATATTCCAAATAGTGATCAGGAACTTCATGGGCCACGTGCGATCCTTGCTTTTGTTCCGTATATTTTTTAAGAACCATTCTCTGAAGCTGAGGTCTGAGCCCATGCAATCCTAGTCCATAGCGGCCAGCGCTTGCCATACTACCCTCGCTGCTGGACAATCTTAGAGTACATGAGGGATGGTTTCATGGTCACGCTAGCAAACGATACAGTAGGGGTTATTCGTGAATCGCCTCTTGAATCTATTTTCATTGGTTATTATCTTCTCGTGTAGAGCAAGCCATGCAAAGACCTTCACACGTTGGGGTGCAGTGATTTTCCAAACATCTTTCCAAGGGCCCGTTTCAGATCGCAGCTCCCCTTGCCGAATAAGATTGAGTGTTGATTTGAGGGTAAAATGTCCCAATGGAGAAGATTTCCAGTAGTAGCGGCCATCTATCCCTATTCCTAGGCTTAGATCAAAGGAGGCAATGGCCTTCAAGGTTTCATCCGGGAGGTAATCCTTAAACAGGTCCCATCGCCATCCCTTTTCCGCGTCCCAGTAATCGCACACCCTGTAATTTTGACCGTCCATAGGGATGTCTCGAATTGCACTGTCTAGGAGGGTTGCTTTCATGGCCACTTATGATTCCAGAATTTGGTTTTACGCTCATCACCTATAGAGATGCCTGTTCCTTGTTGAATTATCTTGGCATTTTCGACTATTCCTTTCCACGCATGAGAGTCTCCAGGCTTGGCATGAAAGATATCAAGCCCCTGACGACCCCGACTATACTTGCTTTTAAGGAGTCGAGCCCATAACGCCTCGCCTTCATCCAAAATTCTCCAACCCAGTTTGGAGAGGCAAGCCGAATTGAGTTGTTTCATCACATGGAGTCCTAGCCCACCTTCAGCTTTTGGGCGTGTCACAATATCCCATTGGACCAAGTGTGGTCTTCTTTCATTAGAAGTGCGCCCCCCCCCCCCCCCACCCCCCCAAGAAACCGGCGTATTCGTCTATCTACCTCATCACAAATTGATCGAGGTAACTTTATGGTTTCCATAGAATAGGCTGGAATCACTTCAATAGTGTATTCGATGAGTGTGATTCTCCTCGCCAGGGAAAGACATTTTGTCTTCCATCCAGCAAGTCGTTTCTCAATTCGGTCAAGAATATACTGAAACTGGGATTTGGATACTCTGTCGTTGATAGTGGGCACCCCCAATTGTCGTCCTAGGTCTTCTGTGCTTTTCATCTCTAAGATGCTACAAATTGAATCAGCCTAGTGGTCCTATATTTTGGGGGAGAGTAGGACCTTTGATTTGGTCGTGCGTAGTTTTTGCCCATAAGCATTGCAAAACAGTTGGAGGTAGGGGTGTTCATCGGTCCGGACCGACTGGACCGATGACTGAAAATCTGCCAGACCGAGGACCGAGGACCGGACCAGTCAGAAGTCGGTCCTAGACCGAACCGGACCGGACCGACTCT
Organism: Selenicereus undatus; assembly: GCA_017589665.1. Lineage (NCBI taxonomy): Eukaryota > Viridiplantae > Streptophyta > Magnoliopsida > Caryophyllales > Cactaceae > Selenicereus > Selenicereus undatus. The sequence continues at coordinate 96,135,398 of JACYFF010031959.1, forward strand.
AGACCTGTCGCCAACTGTCGGTTGTGAAATTAAATTCTAGATCTGGAACCAAAATACAAAACCAAAAATTGAAAAATGGAAAAAGAAACCTCTATTCCCCTTCTCTCTCTACCTTCGGCATTATTCTAATTATAGCCCAAAAAACACCACTGTAACTCTTGATTGTTGCAATTAATCAAGAATTGGGGCCAACTCATGCTTGTAGCTGCTGATTAGTGTTCTTGAGCAAGACCTTCAATGCCCAATTCATGCGAGAAGAGATGATAAAGGATGAGAAGATAGAGATAATGGATGAGGGGATTAATGGTGACAATGAAAGAGGACAGAGAAAGAGAAGAAAAATAAAGAGGAAATACGTAGGGGCATCGGTTATGATTACTGGAGGTTGACAAACAAGGGAAATGATGAACTAGGGAGGGGCACAGGTCTTACTGGGAAGTGGGAACAGGACCGAGAAAAATAAAGGGGGAAGGGATAGTACATTCTCAATACGAATGAAAGAGAAAGAGGAGAGGCTGAGAGGGAGTGAGGTCAGGTCGTGAACTATCGAAGTGAGGTCTGGACATGGAAATTGCAAAATTGAAACATAAGTGATAAGTCAGCCACTCAGCCAGCCAAACCCCAAAAAAAAAAAAATTGAACTCAGCTCGGTCCACGGTTCGGTTCCGGTCCAACCGGTCCTGGACCGAACCGGACCGAAGACCGAAACTGGAAAGGGACAGGACCGAGGAGCGGACCGAACAGCCTCGGTCCGGTCCGGTCCGAACCGGTCCAGGTCGGTCTTTGGTCCGGTCCGATCCAGGACCGTTTAATGAACACCCCTAGTTGGAGGCACCATTTAATAATTCGAGCTTATTCTTCAGTAGCCTCTGCAAATAAAATGATGTCATCGGCAAAACAAAGGTATGAGATTTCGGGACCACCTCGGCTTAGGGTTGTCATAGTCTGACCCGACACGATAACCCGACCTGAACCCGACCCGAATTTATTGAGAGAAACACGAACCCGACCCGAACTGAACCTATTTCGACCCGATGTCGACACGATTTGACCGGTTAGTGTGAAAACTTGTTATTTTTTAGTTTTGAGCAAATCTAAGTTATTTTTAAGGCCGACACGAAATTGACCCGTTTATTAAATGAGCTGACCCGACCCGATCCATTTGACAGCCCTACCTCGGCTGGCCGATAATGATTTTCATCGCTTGCTTTCCACAAGGATGTGGATGAGTTGCAATAGACTCTCCATGTATGCTACAAATAAGTAAGGTGACAAAGGATCGCCTTGTCGTATGCGTCGAGAAGGAAGGAATTGTTCTGTAGGCTCACCATTCCATAAGATTTGCATCGAACAAGAGGTCACACAGTTCATAATCACCTTAATCAATCCTGTTGGGAGTCGCATGTCGTGAAGGGTTTCGTGAATGAATTCCCAATGAAGTCTATCGTAAGCCTTCTCCAAGTCCAGTTTAATGGCCTTAAACCCTTTCCCGGCTTGCTTTTTACGCAGGGTATGTAAGAGTTCTTGCATAATCACAACATTGTCATCTATGAGGCATCCCGGAACAAAACTTGATTGGCACGGTGAGATGAGTTCTGGGAAAACGCCCTTGAGCCTTTGCACTATGGTCTTGGTAATAACTTTATATATCATCTTGCAAAGTCCTATTGGCCTGAATTGAGGGACGAGCTAAGGGTTATCAATCTTGGGGATAAGCGCTAGAAATGTAGCATTTAGGCCTTCGAGAATTTGAACTCCATTTAATGCAGTCAGTGTTAGAGAACACATATTTGAACCCACTAAGTCCCAATATCTTTGGAAGAAGAGGCTGTGGTAACCGTCTGGTCCCGGCACCTTGTAAGGGTCCATGCTTCTCAAGGCAGTGTGAATGTCCATTGCACTGAAAGGTTTGGATAGTTCTTAAATAACAACCTCATGCATAGCAGGGAAGTGTCCTATAGGCATTTGCTCCCTCGGATGGTCCAAAATGGGTTCAGTGAACAGTCCTACGAAATAGTCCAAAACCAAGCACTTCACAGCTTCCGGTTCCATTACCCAGTTACCTTCTGAATCCCGGAGTGCTTCAATACGATTGTGTTTCCTCTTTATAATGGTGCTAAGGTGGAAGTATCTTGTGTTATGATCACCATCTTTTATGGCGGCAACCCGCGATTTTTGGAACCAAAGGGTTTCGATCTGGTTTAAGACTTCATTCAGCTCCGTTCGAAGTTTGGCTTCTAGTTTGAGGAGGTGTCACCTGCCCCCATCGGCCAATTGTTGTTGCACTCCCGTTAGTCGAGCCCAGAGTTTCCTTTTTCTTCGAAACAGGTTGCCAAAGACTTCTTTGTTCCATACTTTAAGGTCCTCCGAGAGGGAGGTTAGCGCTGGAAGCATCGGTAAATCTAGGCGCCAGCTAGACGTGAGGAACTCGTGAAATTTCTGGTGTTCGGTCCAGGCCGCTGGAAACTTGAAGGGTTTGGCTCTGTTAGGAATAGGGGTGAAGCCCATTGTACTGATGAGGAGCAGGCAGTGATCAGAGTAAGTGTAAGCTAGGTGCTGCACTGCCGCTTCCTGGAACCTTGTGCGCCACTCAATGTTGCATAGTGCTCGTTCCAGTCTCGCTTGTTTCCTCGTTTCCCAAGTGGCTCCTCGCGTCCATGTATATTGGGGACCTATGAAACCCAAGTCCAACAGGCTGTTATTGTTAATAACATTGTTAAATTTGAGGCACCCTCGAACCATGTCTTCCCCTCCATGGCCACGTTTCTCCATGCTTTTGGTCTCGTTAAAGTCCCCTGCTAACATCCATGGGCTAGTGATATTTCCTGAATAGAACTCCATTTCGTACCATAATTCCTCACACTGCTGTGGTGATGGGATGGCGTAAACAGCTGTGAAATTCCACGGTTGTACACCCCTTTAACGCACCTCAGTCGTAATAAATTGCTGGTGGGCCTTTAAAATATTAAGGCTCACCTCAGTGGGATCCCAGAGGATCCAAATGCCTCCTTGGAAGCCTTAGGCATCCACTCGAAAGGTGCCTTGAAGGCCAATCCTTGAGCACACTTCTTCCGCTTTCCTACCGCTAATATGGGTTTTGAAGAGCGCAATAATGGAAGGCTCGTGAATCCGCACATACTCCTTAAGGCTATTAAGGCATTCTTGACTTCCCACTCCACGCACATTCCAAGCAAGGATTTTGATCGGACGGCGATTCGCATCCATATTTGGAGTGTTTACATTCTGTTCCAATGTCTTAAATCCATAAGATTACTGATGTCAGGTTGCCCCTCCATTGGGTGCAGTATTAACCTCCTAGACTGAGTGTCTCTCTCGTTGGACCTGGTAAATGTTGCCAGCGCCATCCTCCACACTTTCCAAAAGCTCCATGTTAACATCGGGTGATGATCCATCCATGCGAAGGGGGGTGAGAAATATTTTCTTGCCTGGACCAAGCTGGTTGCTCCCTATCTAGGGGCTCACCACTGCAAATAGAGCCCATACCCATCTCCTTTGGCAACGAATTGGGAGGATACGAGACGGAGTTGGGTTCCAAGTCCATACATCGATTATGGGTGTTGCTTGTGCCCTAGGTAGAGGCTCGGTGTGCAATTCTTATGTCATCAGTGGGTTGGGTCATTCGGTTACAGGTTGGGTCAGTAGTTGCTTGGCGTGCTTGAGGGTTGGATTGAGGCGGCTGATTAGGTGGTGACACCCTGCGTGGGCCTATTGTTTGGGCCAGCCTGGTTATGGGGTCATGATTTCGTTTGCGTGCTCCCGATCCCATATCAGCAGTGTCTTCAACCTAGCCTGTGTGGCTTAGGTTTTCCTTCTCTATGTTTCCATAGGTGATAGGAATTTCCTTACTTAGGACCTGCGCTTGTGGGAATTCTTCATTGATGTCAATCTCTTGATTTAGATCTAATTCCGCCAGGGCCTTGAAGTAGGATCCGAGATTTGCTACGCCTTCCGTATTTGCATTGTTTCCCTAATCAGCACGAGTTGTTGCTTCTTGTAGCCTTTCCAAAATGTGTATGTGTGTGTATGTATGTATGTATATATATGTGTGTGTGTGTGTATGTATGTATATATATGTGTGTATGTATATATATGTGTGTGTGTGTGTGTATGTATGTATATATATATATATATATATATATATA
>JACYFF010031959.1:96139960-96208585 GCA_017589665.1 Selenicereus undatus
TGTGTATACACACACACACACACACACAGATATATATATATATATATATATATGTATATATATATATGTTTGTGTGTGTGTCTATATCTATATAACTTTAGGACTCTATTTTTCATCCCAAAATGTGAGGTAATCGGAATAGTATCCGTGGCTTATAAAGCCAACAGATTCCTTTTTGAGCTGTGCTTGCCAATAGCAAAGAGTTCAGAGTGTGCTGGCAAAATTTGGTACCAAACGCCAGAACGGATCTTTCTCTGTCCTTGCTTTCCCCAGGAGGCCGTACTTGGAATATTCTTTTATATCAAAAGGTTTTTTTTTTAATCTTAAAAAAAATCCGAGATAGAAGACCGACCCGGACCATCTAATAAAAGCCAAGTTTAAAATTACACGCCAACCAACTTTAGACAAAAGTTAAATACATTTTTTGTTGGAATGTCTATATATGTGTGAATTAAAAAAATAAATATAAGCTTTTTGAAAGGTTAGGTATTTTTCTGAACAAAATACCCAACAATGTAAAGTACTTAGCATATAGATTGATATATATCAGCTTATTAATATCGTTAGTATACGTATAAAATGGCATGAATTTTGTTTGTTAAAATTCTAATTAATAATGTAACGCTACATATCGTTTTAGTTGAAAATTAGGAGCCCGTATGCTTGTATCTTTTTTAAAAAAAAAAAAGGTTTACCAATAGTCGTTAAGATTAGGACTGTCAAATAGGTTGGGTCGGGTCGACCCATTTAATAAACTGGTCGATTTTGTGTTGGCTTAGAAAATAGCTTAGATATGCTCAAAATTGAAAAATAACAAGTTTTCACACTACTAAACGACCAAATCATGTCGACTTCGGGTCTAAATCGGTTCAGGTCGGGTCGGGTTCGTGTTTCTCTCGGTAAATTCGGGTCGGATTCGGGTCGGGTCAGACTTTAACAGCCCTAGTTAAGATCCTACGAAGTGCCAAGACCTTTTGGGGCATACTCAAGATCCCTTTTTTCGCATTAAAATTCTTCGTAAATATTTATTCATCGCAAACTAAAATTACTTTTCAACCATGAACCCTAATTTTTGACGCTTAAGTCTTGGGGTTGGACCCAAAACACAAGAATTTATACTCCAAAACTTAATAGTTATTAGGATTAGGGTACAACTTCTGCATTTTCCATCACTCGAGCATATGGTTAACCCGACTGTACCATAAGGATAATCTGGGTTAGTGCATTAGGGCAATCTTTCTGTTACTCTCGAGCATATGGTTAACCCGACTATACCATAAGGATAATCTGGGTTAGTGCATTAGGACAATCTCAATTATTCCTCCAAATTTTGCTAGCCACGTCACTCAATTACACAACTTTGCCTCACCAAATCATATAATGTTGAACCCTTAATGTTTAACCATAAACCTTAAAAGTTGGTACTTGAACATTTAACCCTAAATTCTAAACCTTGATTATCATTTAGAGTTTAGGATTTAGGTTTGAGGGTAACTAAACCTTAGAGTCTAAAAACTTTGATCATAATTTAGAGATTAGGGTTCGAGGTTTAGGGTTGGGGTATATTGGTAAGGCATAGTGTTGTTGTTCCATGTTTTGTAGTTTATGGTTTGGGATTTGGGGTTTTGGGTTACATCTTGAAAGCATGATTACTTAAAACAGTAAATTAGGGTTCCAAATACCAGCCATTTATAGTTATAATTTAAGGTTTCAAAGTATAAGCTTTATGGTTTAGGGTTAAATGGTTTTGCGTTTAAGACGTGGACTAAGTATCTTGGGCTCAACTTAATGTTAAACTAATCCTAAACATTAAATGCTAACTTTAGCCCCTAGATAACAAAAGCTTATATATTTGGAGGAATAACCCGTGTTGTCCTAAATGCTAACCTAGGTTATCTTTGCAGGGAACTGAAGTTAACAAGTTCGGGTTTCCCGTGTACAATGAAAAGATAGTCATACAAACCATAAATGTAAGTAGCTAATAATAAATTGTTAAATTAGAGTTATCGGAAAGAAATTTATAATTGAAAAACATATATATATATATATATATATATATATATATATATATATATATGTATGTATGTATGTATGTATGTATGTATGTATGTATGTATGTATATTGGCTAAAAGTCAATTATAACTTATTTTTTTTATTTTTGTAAAATTAAGTGAATCTCTCCCCTCTTTATTTCATTCCTTTAACAAAGAGCAATTTTTCATTTTAGAGACCACTACCTCGCTCAAATGGCCGATGAACCCGACCCACGTTTATCTCGCTATACCTATACCCAACTCCTTCTGACCAGTGGCGAATCCAGAAATTAATTCAAGGGGGGTCGGGACTCAAACATAAATATGATTTGAAATTTGAAATTTAACAATAGTCATAAAAACGAAATTACAAAGCTAATACAATTACGGCAATTGTCCTCGACGACATTAGTGTTTGCATCAATATCAAAATCTGAGGTTTGTGTTTGAGTGTTGAGTTCGCCGGTTTCTTGATTCAAAGGAGAATTTTCAGGTGTCGAAGTTGAAGGAAACGATTCGGAAGCCAACTTCTTGAAATAGCGATGCATTTTCAACTGAACATGATAAAACAAACATTGACAAATTGACAAATTATTTATAGCTAATTTCATCAAATGATTTGAATAATTGAAACTAATCTAAATATGTAAATAATTAAAGAGTAAACAATCAAAAATTTGACAAATAAAATGAAAATTTTAGGTTTGTACTTTATACCTTCAATTCTTCAAATTTCAAAATCAATTCAGTGTTGGGTCGTGGGTGGGTCGTGGGTGGCTGCCTGGCCGCCTGATGGTGCCGGCTGTCGACTGCAGGTGGTCGGTGGGGCCGGGGTTGAGGGTTGACGGTGGGCCGGTGGCTAGACTCGGGGGGGCTGTCGACTGCAGGTGGTCCCTTGCTGACTTGCGCACAGCGCACTCCTCAGTCCAGTACTCCAGTCCGGTACCGGCGCCGGTTCTCAGGGACGCAGGGTGGTGGAGGTGGACGGTCAGGGTGGTGGGTGCGACGGTGCGTGGTGGCTCAGAGCCTCAGAGGCTGGCTTGCTACAGAGCAGAGTCGCTGGCTCTTGGGTTTTTGCTGTGAGCCTGTGAAAGTGAATCGAAACCCTTTCAAGTGTGGTCCGAAATTTGGGCAAAAAAAAAAAAAACACAAACAGATTGGAGCAACCTTCGAACCTGGGACGCGTGAGATTAACGAGAGGAGTGCACCGGCCCTTTACCACCAGAGCATTCTTATTCTCTTGCATTTAATCTCTCCCAAATTATATATTATGTTATTTATATTTTTTTTTAACTTATCTAGCAGATTTTTTTTTTTTTAAGCGGGGTCGGTTGACCCCACGTGCCCCCACAGTAGCTCCGCCCCTGCTTCTGACTACATCCAAATCCTCCAATTGTTGGCAAGCTTATTTATGACGCTCCTTAATGGTCACTACATTTGCTTGCTTGATTTTCTTTTTTTAGTTCATAGGGTATTAAGATTGTTTTCTCATATGAATACTAATGCTCATGGGTTAGGGGTGAATAGAATGAGGATCTAAAATTTGTGGAAAAAGAGAGAAGGAGATCATTCATCTATTAAATTAGGGGAGGAATAGGGTGAGAGGAGAGAAAGAGAGACAGATGAAAAATAGGGAAGAAGTTAGAGGAGGAATTGAGGAGGAGAGAGATAGGAGTACAGGAGAAAGGTAAGAGGAGAACGAAAAATAATTCATCTACTAAATGCAACGGCCAGCAATGGAAACGTGAAAAGCAATTAGGGGTGCACAAGTAGACAAAAACAACACCAATAAGCAGCAAAAAAAGATGAATTGTATAGTGTTAATTTAAACAACACTAATAAGTAAATTTTCCTTTAGAATTATGTGTCTTCCCCGTCGCTGATCTCTCCTGCAGATATGAGATTGGGAGTATGTTGGGTTACAGCATTGGCAACGGCTAACATGCAAGGCAAGTGGTGGGGCCCACGTGTCTGCTGCGTGCTAAACTTGCTCCCCAGTAGCGTGGAAACGCGTGTGACACGCGGGGCAGCACTCCTATGCGTGTCTCCCCGCGTGTCACTGTTCATATTTTTAAAATTTTTTTTTTTGAGGTAAGTATATAATTTTTAAATGATTTAAAAAATAGGTTGTGTGTTATAATGTGGGTCCATGACAAATATTTTTATTGGATGATTAAAATTGAATTCCATATGTTGGAGAAGTGATGGAATGCAAGTTCCAAAATTGTGAAACTTTTGCTAACGTGGCATGCCAAAGTTTCAAAATCTGAAACTCCACTAGGAATGCTCTTAGGAGCAGCCAATCCTAAAGATGGGATAGTGGAAATGAGTCCAAAGTTTGAATGATTCTTCTTCTTATGGTCAGTACTAGGTAAGCTGTCAACAACATATTAAAGGATGTCACTCGTATACGAACGGGTCATTCAAATCTCTCTCAAGTCAGGTTGACTCCGAGTTAGGTGATATTCGCGTTAAAAGATTTAGTTCAGTTTTGATTCAGATTGATTTCGGCTTATTGATGTTTGGGTCAATAAACTTGTCTTACAAAGAAAAGTAGCCCTAATAGGAAATGTTCAAGCGTAGTTCAATTTGATTCAATTAGATTTCGATGTCGGGTCTACTTCAAATAGGTATTTGAGATGTCCATCCGGTTATAAATTCAGGTTGGCCAACTTAGATCACCTTTATTAGGTCTAATTTTATACATCACCTCGCCCAAAAAAAAAGAAAGGAAACAACAAAAATAAACAAAATAAGGGGTCATAAGAGACAACTCTTACTTGAGATACGGTCGAGAGTATTCTTGTAGATTCGCACATTAGGGATGCTATTGGAATCATTCCAACTTTCCTACTAGGCCTGGCCAAATTGACTCGAAACCCGAACCAAACGACCCAGACTAATATCCGACTCGACATCCGCATTCGCTTACTCGAAACTCGAATTGACCCGAATCGATCATACTCGACTCGAAATTTTCTACAAAGCTGCTTACTTTTGTATAGCGAACGTATTGGATCAAGAATCAGTTGACCCAAAATCGAGCCAAGCTGAACCGACCTCAAAGTGTCACCTCACCCGAAACATGACCCAACCCAAATTTGACCCGACCCGTATCCAAACTGAATGACCCATTTGCCTGTTCCATTGCCTACTCCCTGTGGTTCCTTGTGTGTCCTTTATTATTGGTGTAGTCCTCAACAAGAATTGTCTCCATTATGTATGAGCTTGCCTAATTCAGACTTGGTCGGAATAAGATCACCATGTATGTCACTATCTCTTGCAGATAAGAATTTGTTACGAAAATTTCTAGGTCCACCATTACTTGAGCCGAGTAAAAGCATCATGCTTCCTATAACCCTCAATGATTTTACAATTTCCCCGCTGTGAAAGTTAAGTGGATCTCAAAGAAACCTCTAGTAGAATAATACTGCCAATTCAATTGCAATTACAGCCATGCAATGTTGATATTGCTCCCAGACATTTGCTGCTCCCAATGCGTCCTCTGCTTCAATAGTGTGAAAATGCCACAATGATGGCGGAAAAGCTCTAGGGTAGAATTTATTAGTGCTGATGAACATGTGTGTATCTATGTAATATAAAGGATGGATGTTCGGTTTCGTATATTTCTTTTCAAATACATATATTTCGTATCCAATGGTCATATGAATCATCATTCTAATTGTAACTCTGATGAATTTTTCAGGGGCTGGCATATTTGGTCATCTCTCAGATTCCTCCCTTGGAAGAAAAGGCTCGTTGGCAATAGTATGTGCACTAAACGCGGTGCTTGGTTGCTTGACCGCCTTCTCCCCTAGTTACTACGTCTACACCTTTCTTCGCCTCTTGACAGGGTTTAGCACCGGTGGAGTAGGCCTTTGCGCCTTTGTCCTGGCCACCGAGCCCATTGGACCCTCCAAACGTGGGGTCGCAGGCATGTCTACCTTCTACTTCTTCTCTAGTGGAATTGCTCTCCTATCTGGCATTGCCTATGTCTTTCAATCATGGCGAGCCCTGTACATAGTATCATCTATACCCTCGATCCTCTTCATCAGCACTGTCATCCCTTTCCTCTCTGAATCACCTAGGTGGTACATGGTACGAGGGAAAACAAAAGAAGCCATGAAAGTCATACGTAGCATTGCTGAGTGTAACGGTAGGCACCTACCAGAAGGTGTCGAGCTAGTCCTTGACGATGATCTCAACAATAACAATGTTGATATTCAAACCCTAAAGGCTAATGAAGTAAGAGGGGCAGTTGATGGCTCTCTTATAGATGTGATCAAATCACCGGTCACAAGGATTCGCCTTGCCTTAACAGTGTGGATTAACTTTTGTTGCTCGATAGTATACTATGGACTTAGCCTAAACGTAGTCAATCTACAAACCAACCTCTACCTCAATGTCCTCCTCAACGCCATCGCGGAAATGCCAGCATTCACATTAACTGCAATAATGTTGGATAGGATTGGAAGAAAGCCCTTAACCGTCGGAACAATGTGGTTTAGTGGGGTTTTTTGTTTGTGTGGGAGCATGATGAACAACTACGGAATATGGAAGATTTTGCGAATGATATGTGGTGTTCTAGGGATCTTTGGTATGGCGGGGACTTATAATTTGTTGTTTATCTACACGGCAGAGTTGTTCCCTACAGTGGTCAGGAATGCGGCCCTAGGATGTGCCACACAGGCGTCTCAAATGGGGGCGATCTTGGCTCCATTCGTGGTGGTCATGGGTGGTGGTTTGCCCTTTGTCGTGTTCACGGTATGTGGATTCATGGGGGGGCTACTTGGGTTCTACTTGCCTGAGACATTGAACCGGCCTTTGTATGATACCATGGGTGGTATGGAGGAAGGTGAGGCTATTTGGAGTAGTAGTTCATAGATTTTTTTTGTGGGCGACTGATCTTTTTGTTTTTGTTTTTGTTTAATTAATTTGAAGGGGCATTAATTTCTAGTTTTGTATTTCAAGTAACACCTTGCAGAACTTGCAAACAAGATATTTTTAATTTCCTCCAAAGAGATGACATAGAGTGTGGTTTGGTCTGAGTTGTTCTTCATTGTAGCCTTCAACTTTGTGTAAGAATAAATCATGACCACTAGCTGTTACTAGCATTTTTGAAAAGGTTACTAACTCATATTCATAGTATTTTTCATAAAGTAATTTTCTCATACTCTTACTCAAGTTTGTATCATTTCCAAACTTACATATTTGAGATACATATAGCTATCTGTAAGTCAAAATGAATCAAATTTCAATTTCTTTGTTCATAGTTGAGGTGCTGGCGGGAGGAAGTATCTAGGCAGACCTGGCAAATGGGTCATTCAGTTCGGATACGGGTCGAGTTATGTTTCAAGTTAAGTGACATTTCGGATCAGTTCGGTTTGGATTGAGTGAACTACTTCGGTTCGAGTCAAACTTCAGGTCAATCAATTTTTGATCCAATAAGCTTGTCATGTAAAAATAAACAACTTTGTAGAAAATTTCGGGTCAGGTATGGTTCATCTCAGGTCAATTCGGATTTCGAGTCCACTTTCAGGTAAGCTTATTTTGGATATGTCGGGTCAGGTATGAATCTGGGTCATTCGGTTTGAATTTCGCGTCTGCGATCAGTTTTGGCAGGTCTATATCTAAGCATGTCATATTTCTCTCATTTGGCTTAGTTCCTTCCGCTAGTCATGATCGGCTTATGAGACCGTGTGAATCTGTAAATCACACAGCAGGTTAGAAGACGGACGCTCATTAAAGAATTAGAGCAGCATTCATGCAAATATGAAAAGAGAATAGCATTCTCCATCTGTATGAGACATGCCCAGATTTGCAACTGGAGTAGCTTTAGCTTTTGCCAGAGCCAGTTAATAATAATGCTGGATGTATGCATGTTGTCATCCCTGATATAAATTCTATTTACAAGTTTTTAACGTACACACAGAAAGAAAAACAAGGAAAATTTTTAGAACATCATGAATGGAGCTGCTGACAAAGATTGGACGCTCATCTGATGATCTTCACGCCTGTGGAAACACAAAATTACCTCCATTAGAACATCATGAACCTCCTCTCTCCAGCCATCTTTTTAAAAAAAATAAAAAATTATCGTCTGATCCTATATAAAATTTAACGATAACCAGCAAAAAATGACATGAGACATGCTGATGCTCAAGAGCAATGATCTACCAGCATTGCAATATGTAAAGAATATGAACATGTCTTGGAAATGGCAACAGCAATGATCTACCAGCATTGCGATATGCAAAGAATATGAAAGCGGATGTTATCCGACGCTGATAGTATTACAGATATTGAATATGTATATAAACTAACGGGTCACTACACGCATTGCCAATTACACACGTTGCCAATTAATTCTAGATTGAAACCTTGTTGAATTTATATGTATTTACTAGGATACATTAAGACCCAACTAATATGAAATCCTAGCTAGAGTTGGGAAAGTCCAACTCGACACAGTAATCTGATAAGAACATGATCCGAAGTTACCGACAAAAATACGAATCCAACCTGAATCAATTTCGACCTGAAGTTGACACGATTTGACATTTTAACTTGAAAATATGTTATTTTTTAATTGTAAGCAAAAACTAAGCTAATTTCTAGACCGACACAAAACTAATCTATTTATTAAAAAAGTCGGCCCGACTCGACCCGTATCCCAGCTCTAAATTCCTAGCCTGATATCTCCATCTAGTGACCGGTGAGCTCTTATGAATTGCAAACTACAACATGGCAAATGCACAATTTCTTTTAAAAAAGGGAATTAAAATAGGGAAAATTGAAAAAGGAAATCCATCATACTCGAATTCAGAAAGGAGGGTACGGGCATCGCCTCGAGCAGACAAGCATCGGCGGCGCTTGAAATCGAAATTGGTGGGCGACTCAACAAACCGGCGATTGTCGGGCGGCGCCACCCGAACGGAGGTATCTTCGGCGATGGCGAAGAGGGACGGCCGCCAGTCCGCCGCCGCAGCACCGAGACCCCTCCGCTTCCGCTGGCGGCGAATCAACGCCCCGGGAGGGATGAGCAACTGAGTCGTCTCCGCCCTCGCCACCGGCGAAGGAGGCTCTTCCTCCTCGTCGCCGGCGGGATGGGTCCTCTTCGTCGGCTTGTAGCAGCAAACGCATTGCGAAAGAAACCTCATCTTCCCCGCATCCCGGAGGAGAGAGAAGAAAGGCTGGAAAAGGTTGGGAATTTCATTGTTTAGGTCATTTATAGATGATGATCATCATGACCAATATTGGAGATTAACCTATTTTCGTTGACTTCTAAATTCATCCATTAATTTGGTGGTGACTGCTGCTAATTTTACATTTTACATTTTGGAACAGTGCAAAAAATAATATGAGCACTTGTAAATTTATTTTAAATTTAAATTTGAATTATGCTTTATTTAATATTTTTCGTTTTGGCCCATAAGAGTCATAAATGGCAATATAATATAATACAATACAATGAGAAATGAAGTATCAAACTTGAGATCGAATGTACATAAGATCTTAATCTTAACCACTAAGTTGGGAACTTATTAGTTTTTTTTGCCGATATTTGACTTTATAATTTTTTTTATAAAATTAAATAAGGCGAGAAGAGGAAGAAAGGTGGATATTTCACCCTTTATCTCCATTTTTATTCATCCCAAAATTGACGAAAACGAGGATAAAAGGAATTCTTTTCAATATTTCATCTCTTCCCTCAATCCCTTCGAACAAGTTGAACATAAATTATCCTCTTTACCTGTACTTCCTTTTTATTATGTGAATGCTCTGAACACTATGATCGTGTTCAGCAATAACATTTTGACTAACGTTTAGTATTTTTATTAAGTTGATAGACTTAATACACTACTTAGTCAATTTAAAGTGCTTGGTAACATATGGTTTTCTCTAACATTTCAAATAAGATTTATCGTTTTAAGCAGTGCTTCTAAAAAGTTAATAATATTAGCGTTTGACGTTTAAAAGTAGCGTTTTATATTTTTTGAAAAAAAAAAAAATCCTTTGGAAATTACCTTTTTACATCAATTTACATTAATTAGATAACCTAACAGCTAAATTTATCGAAATCGCTCATCTAAACAGTTATTCGATAACAACTAAATTAGAAACGCTATTACCTACTTAAACAGTTATCCGCTACTTAAATAGCCAAATTCACCGAACAGGGCCTATATGTCCACTTCTTTCACCTTTTAATGGATATATAAAAAAATAAAATAAAACCAAAGGGCACCCGAAATTTCAGATTCTCTTGAGATCTGCCCTATCTGGAATGTATCTCTTATACTGACAAACTGCGAGAGATAAAGGCAGAAAATCCTTTCTAAGGAAGAGAGGGATTGTTGTCTCCACTGCCCTCTAGGAGGAAATAGCACAAAGCAAGAAGTTAAACAATGCAAAAAGGAGAAACTCGCACCAGATGTATACAAATGTAATAGTATATTCAACACTATCCAGTCAATATCTAACAAATATATATTTGCCTGAATCCCGGCGTTTCACATAGAAGAGAGATCATCTTCATAATCATACATGGAGCTTGTCTCCAATGCTGGAGGACACAAATGCCAACCTCTCTTCATGTAGAGGCAGGCGGCAATCATGAAATGATGAATGATGGGCTAACCTGAGAAATACAGGCCTTGTGAAGACAAAAACTTAAAACACATAAACTCGCTCATTGTCGATTGTTTGTGCTGTATGGAGGGTATCCATTTGATGGTTGTGTGGCAGGTGGTGGTCGTGGTCTCGCAAACTCTGCAAAAATCACCCAGCCATCGAGAAACTGCAACAAAAATGAAAACTGAAAGTCCGCAATGTTCGAAGCAGCTAGCTTAGCTCGTCAAGCATTTAGGTTAGGACAAAGACTTGGAACTTCAAGCACTCCTGCATGGATTTTTGTAGCATATTTCAACCTACTATGAAATACGAACAGGGCAGCCAGTGCACAAGCATCCCGCGTTCACACAGGGTCCGAGGAAGGGCCCCACCCCAAGGAATGAATTGTAGGCAATCTAACTTGACTTTATCAGTAGCTGATTCCAAGGCTCGAACCCGTGATCTTTTAGTCACACGGAGACAACCCTACTGTTGCTCCAAGGCTCCCCTTCCCCTATCTAATAGACTATGAAGGATTATAATGAAAAGAAAATGTTAAAAAACCAGAATGAGAACTTTTCTGTCAGCATTTGCAGCTGCATTACCTTCTGGAAAGACAGTTCAGCGAAACACGAACACATTCTGTCAACATTGTGGAGCTCACTGAACTTGTATGGTATTGGGGCTCAAAAATTGATAAAAATGAACTGGACCAGCTTGTTATTAGCCAAAGCAAATGCATACATTGTAATCTCAGATCACCCAACCCCCCAAGTGGCTTGTATATCAAACTAATCAAAGTCCTCATCTCGGCAATTTCTTAAAGAAACATTAATAGGCACCACTTCATCACAGGAGAAGTCAATATGTTGATTTCTTTAGTAGGGGAGGGGAAGGATGCAAATACCAACTCACCTTGGCATCCATGCCCTGTATTCCTGCCCTGGCTTCCTCTGTTGTGGCATAACGAACAAAACCATATCCTTTAGAAAAACCAGAGACACGGTCTGCAACAACTTTTGCTGCAAATAAAGTGACAAGCCCAATAAGCAAACACCCTAGCATCCTGGGTAAATTCACAAAAAATTAAAACGTGTACCATACCATGAACTACTTCACCAAATTTTGAAAACGCTTCACGTAGTCCCTCTGTTGTTGTACGTTTGCTGAGCCCTACGAGAAAAGAACAAAGTCCTCATAAAGATTTGCACTAAGAAATTATTTTCCAGCAGGTTGCAGCAAATGAACAACATTTTCCACAGAATGGTGAGCAACTCTTGACAAACAGATTATTAGCGGATGAATTTTATAAAAGATCATTCCTACTGGTTTTGATGCAGAAAGAGAAATTCCCTGCACTAGGCATAATGTTAGCCACTCTCCTTGTCTCTGCATGAAAACATGCATCCATAGATCTCATTGTATATAAACAGCATCTACCTCCTTGTTAAAGAAAGTTCAGTTTTTTGAAACATATGGATACTGATTCTTTCTTCAATAAATTAGCAGTTCTTTTCACTAGAATGTCACCTATAAGAGCAACAGTTGGAAGATTTAATGTTGCGTTGCTAAAGCTCTACCCCAAAAAAATTTATTGAACCATACACTTTTTATGTTAACAAAGTTGAAACATTGAACTTCTTAAACAAAGAGAGCGGGTCTTCAAGGTTCAGATCACCCTAGAAGCGGGATAAATAGGGTGATCGCAAAAATTGAACTAACTAGAAAATAAATACACAAAGTCAAAGCAGACAATGCACAACGATGTGTTAACAAAATCGGATATTAATTAGGCTTAAGCGCCTGCCTCGAATTTTCCAACTCTAGGAATCAACTGTCTTCGTTTTTTATTAGGATTGACTTGATTACACGATCTTAGAGTCTCACCACTCTCAAGATCCAAACTCTTAAATTGACCTCTCAATTTACGCTTGAGAGGAGTTGACCTTTCAACTCCTAAGTACTCACCCTAATACAATTCTTTTTCTCGCCACACCGTTTCCCTCAATACAATTTAAATAACTCAGGCGAATAAGGATTGCAACTGTAAGCTTAATGATTTTTTGATCACATTCTTGGTGTCTTGGACTAGCTTAATGTTGCTCATATTTATAGGCTAATTCCATTATCATCTCTTGACCAAAAGGGAGCTTTTCAATTTGAGCAATTGGTTATCTCCTTTCAAGCCCTGATTTGCTCTTTAATATAATCTGCTTCTCAAAACATTATTATGCATGGCAAGAAAGTGATTCTAGCAAGTGTTTGATTTGCTTAGAGTAATTAATTTCGGTCAAAGGACGATTTCAGCTAGCAACAATATGATTAACCACATAAGATCAATTAGAAATACAATATTGTATCAATCAAGCTCAATAAATATATTTAAGATATCATAAAGACAATGGCTTAACAATCAAGTCTATTATGAAAGTTTGACTCTTTTGCCACATGTCATTTAGCATCTCAATCTTTTTATATATTGTAAGAAATATTCCCATATCATCATATTAATTAATGCTGCAAGAAAGCTTCAAATTTATCAGTGTAGATTATAGATAAAGCAGCAATTGATTTTGTCTAAGAATAATTCATTCAAGCATATATCATATCAATATAAAATATGATCTCATATCAATTATCCTTAACAAAAATATTTTTAAGATAACATCACATTTGACTAATCCAATATAATTCTTGGCTTATTTAATCCAATATTGTAGGATATTACTAAGATATAATTTAATTATGATCCTCGACATATTTAATGTCTCGAATTCAAATTCAAATATGAGTCTTAATTTTTTAGACACAATCTTAAAAAATCTCATTACAAACTCAAATTACATAAAATCAAGAAATAATCATTCAACTTCATGATTCTTTCTAAGCATTAATATGTCAAACTTTGTCTGGGTTACTCATGGAGTATATCTTGTTTCATTTTGTAGAGACCCACTTTGAATCTTCAGTCAGTCAGGCCAATTCTCATGTTTGAAGCTATTATAGCACTTTGGTCGCTTAATTTTGTATTTTGTTAAAATCACTCAATAATATTCAAGATAAAAACTCAAGCTTGAGCGAGTTAACAATCTCCCCCTTTTATGAAAGACAAAATTAGAGTATAATTAATATGTGAATAGACCAATTATGTATATTAAGAAAGCAAGACATATAAATTAGTATATTAACTCACACAGGCATATTACCACATGGATTAGGAATCCTATAAGAAGGTAATAAAATATCTTGAATGGTCAATCACATAAAGGAACTTAGAAATCATTATCAGAATATATATTAATTACACCTTATCATAATCAAACTTATCAAAATAATTAATTAGCTTACCACAATGACATAGTATCAATCATACCAATTTCTTCCCCTCTTTCATTTAAAACGAAATAATCATTAAAAAAAAAGTGTGAGTAAGACAATAAGAGTTCAGTTTCGAAAGTTATTATACTAATAAAACACTAGTAGTAGCCATGAACAGATGATCAGCGCATGGGGTTGGTGGGGTTGCATGAAGCAGAGATGACTTTGTTGGCTGAAATTAGATACTATCACATAAAGGCGGCGCTTTGGGCTCTTTCCGCAGGTGTCAATGGAATGTCTTTGAAGGCACATTGTTGAGTGAGGTTATGCATCTGGATGAGGTCATTCATATATTGGTTCACCATGAAAATAGGTGGTAAAGAAAGGTCCGCAAGCTAGTGATACGCTTACCCATGATGGGGTGGTTATGGATGATACCATCCAACATGTCACTCTGTTTCAACAGTCTTGTAACTCAAACAGCCTTTCGTCCAGCTCGTGCTCGCGAAATTGGTCAGTGAGATATGGAGTGACAGGTTAAGCTTGCGGAGGGAGAGATTTAGTATGAACCCCATAATGTTTGGCCACAAACCTCGGCTCTGCAGGATTCATCTAATTTCCACTGCCCAGCCCCAGTCTTATAGTAAGGAAATTAGGGATAATGAATGGGGCAATGACTGGCAAGTTTTGTTTCCTGGAATTCAAACTCCAAGGACACACCAAAGTGTTTGGAAAAAAGTTTAGGCATATTGGTGTAAGGCAAGGATGCAAGACGGTGGATGGAACTGACTTTAGATACACCCAAGAATGTAGCGGGACTAGTTTATGGCTTTTCCTGTCATAAGAAGGTTGATGGTTACCAGGGTCTTAGTATTAAAACTGTCAGTGGAGTTTGGTTTGAGAAAGAATGTCTGAGCAATTACATGATAAAGTAGATGAGATTCATGATTCAAATTTCAAGACCAGATATGATAGCTGATGAGAAGAAAACCGAATTTGATGTTGAGAATTTGAGAATTCAGTGAGACACCTAGATGATCCAGCATCTTGTCTGAAAAGGGTGTGTAACAGGGATTAAACCAAGAATATGAGTCATGACATTCTCAGTGACAATGAATTTTTTTTATTTGACCTGACATCTTAGCGAGATTCCAGACTCTATGCGAACAGTTCTAACATATGTTGCGTAAAACATCCTGACTAATTGGGGCTGGACCTCATCTCCTATGTCTAGTAACATAGTAAAATTATTCCCAAAAGCTTGTTAACAAACTCAAGATTTTCATTTTAAAAAGACTCAACGTTAGCCTCTCACAACTAGAAACAGGTTGATTGGCAAATTTGCTTGGAAATTTGTCTCCAGCAACAATAAAGTGGAGCCAATCTATGAGAATTACCTCAGAGATGGGTGTGGGTGAGTAGATGAAAGGATGGAAGAAGGTGACACAGCGGCAGCACGGGACAACGGTGTGGACGGCGGAGATGATAGAGCCTGGTCTGCATACGACGAGGATAGCCCATTTTCGGCCACAAAGTACGAAATTTTATGATAGGAAGAACAGGTTTGGATGGTAGGATCCTTGAGGATGGACTTGAATGAAATCTGACTATCCAAGCACTACACCGTTGCAGAGTATAGTGGGTGGGTTTTGTGGCAGTTGTTCAAACCTTAACATGGTGGAAGCCGATTTGGATGAGAAATTGGATGGTTTACCTCTAGTTTTGGGTGTCATTGTTGTGCCTTTCACGCTTGAGGTTGTTCATGGAGGAAGAAGAAGATGGCTTGGAGACTTATATTCAGGAAGCCCTTACTCCTTGATTTTGGTGAGTATTTTGAGAAATTTTTAGCAATTTAATTTTTAGGAAGGCAATTAATTTGCAGATTTGGTGCGCGAATGGAAGAACAGTAAGATTTCTTCTGTGCTTGAATTGGGAGGGGGGGAGAAGATCAGCTATACTCCATCGACAAAACTACCTTTACTGATAACCAATGAACCAACCATATAAATAACTGATATGAACTTCATATGTAAATCAACTATTAACTTGTTGAACTTGCAACAAGTATGCTCCCTCAAAAGTTCAAAACTTTCACACCTTCACTGGATGTTTTTTTTTTTTTTTTGGGGGGGGGGGGGGGGGCGGCTTGGGAAGTGGGAAGTGGGAACTATCCAGTTGATAGACCATTGGACCCAACCACAATATCACCATCCGCCGAAGACCCAAGACATGAATGTAAACATGGATAATACAACTCTCCAAGCGAATCCCATGTATTACTCAACAACTTGGCCATTAACGACTAATCTTGAACAATACCAGCCAACAAAATGAGGCAGAAATGTCGAATCCTATGCATTACTCATCAGTACAACTAATTGGATGATTAGCAAATATATGAATGTTTTCGTAAAGAAGGATAAATTTCACCGATTTCCCGCTAATAAACAAACAGCTTGCGCACAATCACCAAGCAATTTAACTAGAAATTGCAATCGAAGAAAGCCGAAATTGAAGACAAACAATCATTAACAGTAACAGACAATCGAGAGAGAGAGAGAGAGAGAGAGAAGGTACCAGAGACGAAGAGGTTAGGGCTAGGTTCGGCAGGGGGAGGAGCGGAGGAAGATTGGGAGGAAGAAGGCGGAGGCGTGAAGTTGAAAGCAGAAGTGGAGAACAGCTTCCATAGTCCACGAGGTGGCGGCGCCGCCGCCGCCGCTCTCAGCGCCATTGACGATTCAGGTTAAACCTCTGGGGTCTTGCCTGCCGAGGGGAAGGAGGAGAGAGAGTGGGGAAGAAAGTGAAAACAGAGGAGCCTACAATATTTCGGATTGAAGTGTCGACTTTGTCTGTGAGTCGTTACTCCCAACTTGGGCCTTTGGGGCTGCGGATGGGCCGCTCAGCCGTTTGGTCTAGAATGGATTCCCCCAGCCCGGCTAAAAGCCTAAAACCCTAATATTTAACACGCTTAATTTTTTTTCTCTTTCTGTTTTTGTCTTTCTACTGACAAGAATATCGGTAGAGGTAAGGGTACTTACATCCGAATTTTCTCAGATTTTGAAAAAGCAGGACATACACTGAAAGGTGGTTCTTGTTGTTGTTGTTTGTTGTAAGTCACAAAAGACAGTATAATATAATTACAATACAATAGAAAGATAAAACTTAATGTATTAGGAACTTAGTCTTAACCACTAAGAGCATGTTTTTTTCGTTGGTAAATAGGTGAAGTTGATAAAAAAAAATTCACATGGGTAAAAGAGAAGAAATTACAATGTTAGGCGTCTCTTCTCACAAAAGTATGTCCAACTACATCATCAACTAAAATTATCCTAAAAGCTAGTGAAAAACACAGATCATATGAAAATGAAGCAATGGTGGAATGTCTAAATTTAGATAGTCAATCTGCTGCCATGTTTGCCTCTTTGAACACATGATTGGTAACAATTTGAATGTCTTGATCTCTCCACGTATGAATATAAGTTGGTAGACGTTGGTATTTTTTGAAATAAATTGTATGAGTTGGTTAAGGTTGAAATTACAAGAAAAAGTTGGTAGAAGTTGGTAGAAGTTAAATGATATTGGTAAGAAATGTAAAGGATTAGGGATTTCTTTGTAAGAAATTTTGAAAGAGATTGGTAAGAGTTAATAGAAGTATGTAAAAGTTAAAAAATACTAATCAGAGTTTAAAAGGATTGAATTTTTTTTTATAAAAATTGGTAGAACTTGATAAAAGTTGATAAAAGGATGTTTACCAATGAAAAGAATAGACTTTTGGTCAAGACATCATTGGCTAATTGACTTTTTCTATTTGGGAAGATTTCAGTTGTCTTAACTCATAAAGTTTTTAGAAATTATTACTATATATATGATTTTTTTATTTTATTTTCTTTATTTATTTATTTTTCTTTGTTTGTAAGGGTTCTCATCTTGCTGTTGCCAGCACGTCACTTATGGTTTGGTTTGCAATATTGGTTTATGATATGCTACAAATGCACAAAATGTGACATTGACAAATAATTGTGTAGTTCATTCTTTTGAAAATGTGAAAAAAATTAATTTTTGAAAATGTTTATTACAAAATACTGGGTTTTATGAATAAATTTTTAGGGAATTTTTATACACGTTACTATAAAGTTGGAGTCTGATGCCAGTGGAATGTATTCATATGAGGCTAATTGGAGATAATCTCCAACAAGAATAATGATCAAAAGCTACCGTTGAGGACATAGAAGAATCTTTGGTAGACACAACTATAGTGCACTATTGACAAAAGAAAATTTGTAACGCTCAAAAAGGTGCTTGGAAACAAATCTATATATGGTCATGAAGAAACTATTGTTAGAAGGGTAAAAAATGGGATAATGATTTGGGAAAGATAAGGGGTTATTGTCTCTAATGTGTGCATATGATGTCAAGTGTTGATTTGGGTCGTGTTTGGCAAAATTCATGATCTAGATAGAAGCTAATCAGTTCAGATAGTGGATAGTTGTTTAGGTAGCGGATAATATTTCTAATTTGATTGTTAACGAATAGCTATTTAGATGAGTAGTTGAAAGAAACATATTCGGTAAAGTTAGTTCCTGAGTTAGCTGATTAATGTAAATTGAGATAAAAGAATATAGATAATTTTCAAAGATAAAATTTTTCAAATGTTCATTTCTTTGTCTGAAAAATATATAATGCTACTTTTAAATGTCAAAAGTTAATACTGTTAGCTTTTCAGAAACGTTGCTTAAAATGCTAAACATTGTTTGAAATGCTAGTCAAACATTAGGTAGCGAACACTAAAAATTGAGTAATTAGTGTATTGACTTAGTCAAAATACTAAACCCTACTCAAAATCTTGTTGTCAAACACAACCTTAATTAAACTCTTTGAGGAATTTTATCGATTTAGTGGTGAACACAGATATAAGTATAACTTGACAAAACAAAGTTAAAGACAAGAGTGAGAGTGGGGAGAAAGATAAGGAGTGATACAAGATCTAGAGATTTCATGTCAAAAGGTTTTACTCCTTCTGTCCCGTTTTTATCTACTTTTATTGATTTGAGTAGGTTTTTTTTGTATGTTGGGTAATACATGAGCTTTGAGTTCTACATGTAATGAATGCTAGTTTGTTTAGCTAATTACATAGTCTCTTGGATCTGTTCTCGACTTACCTACCTAAAAATACAATATTTAAAGTATTGTTTAAAGGAAATACAATGTTTATTCCTAGAGTAGTTTCTATTGGCTTGTCATCTCCTTTGCTGAGTAGTGCGATTATCTCTGAGTTGTGCGTCCAAATTTCAATTGTGGTACATGTGTGTTGACAAGCCAGCTGTAGTGCTTTCCCTATTATCATGGTTGTTGCTATCGTTCTCGATCTGCATCTGGTTCGCTCCTACTATGTTATTAGAGTCGAGTCTCCATTTTGTGCTTGGATGGCAATACTTGTTCAAAGTTGTCTTTTTTACCATGTGTTTGTTGTGTGAATGACGATTCTGGGTCCTAGTTGATCATGCCCACATGTCATTATATGAACTCTTTGTATAGACTGTGTGTGGACTGATATTGTCCGCTGGTCTTGTAAGTCATTCTCTCTGAGACTCATTAGTCTGCGTAGGTTGTGTTGTAATATGTCTACAAGTTTAGATGGGTTCCTTGTCATAGTCTGGAATAATACTTTATTTCGGAGGCACCAAATATTCTATGTGACCACCGCAAATATATTTATTCCTATATGATGTGAGGTGCAATGTAGGCGAAGTAGTAATGTCCAATCACTAATCCATTGAGTCCATGGCACATTAGGATTTGAGTCTATCATGATTGCTAGTGGTGAAGCCCACCTAATTAACTTAGCAAAATAGTATTCTTTAAAAAGAGGTTGGACCAACTCTTCAACGTTTTTGGAAAGTGGGCAGTCATATGTGCTGCCCATGTCACGAATATGTCTATTTCATCCAATGGATAGTGCATCATAATTAGTCTTCCATAAAAGGATTTTCCAGCAGGTCAGGATCCAAGCGGTCCATAAAATTCGCCATACCTTGGGTGTTTTATGGTCAAACTGTAGCATGTTTCTATTCATGAGCCATTTATATTCGGACTTGACATTTTACTCTCCATTGCGACTTAGGGACCAATATAGTTCATCTTGTTTGTGTGCTGGCCTAATTTGATGTGAAAGTATATTCCAAACTACTTTGCAGGGGAACAAATGTGTTAGGGTTTTCAGGTCCCATCTTGTGTGTGATGTATTGAACAATTAGCTATAGATAGATCTTTCCAGGGGTTAGATTGTACCTGGTGTCTTAATCATATGACATGTTCACTACACCACCTGTCTTCAAGCCCTCGGGCTGTACACCGGTTTTGAATTTGTCATCTCAAGGGTTCTTTAAATTTGGAAGTTGCTGTGACTAATCCTTTGCGTCCCCACGAGGCATTATTCTCTTTGCAATCATAGTATGCAGCATCAATCGAAGAGTGAGTTCCATATTTGACGCGATATAGTTGTGCAAGTAATAGTTGAGGTTTTGGGTGGATTTGCCATGCTTGTCGCATTAGTAATGCCTGATTCCATTTCATTAGCTCCCGTATTCCCAAGCCTCCTTGTTCACACTTTTGTTGGCATTGTTCCTTTCTAACCCAATGGATGGAGGGGTTGTCTTGGGAAATTGAGCAAAAGAAGGCCATGACCAAAGCTATGATTTTTGGGGGAGTGCTTGTCGGGGCTTGATACACCGAGAGTGTATGGTGACATAGGGCCCCAGTTACATTATTGATGAGCAGCAAGCGACCGATAGCGGACAGGAACTTGGTCTTCTATCCTTGGAGTTTTCCCTGGACTTTTCAGATCTACAAGTTGAATTCACTTACTTTAGAGGTGTCAAACACAACTCGCACTCCAAGATATTTCCCAAATAAAGAGGTGGCATTCATGCTGAACATGTCTCGTAGCAGAGTCTAGTGTGCTACCCTTGCATGGGGGGAGATAAACACAAATGATTTGGCCGTATTGATACTCGATAGAACTCCTCGATGATGTGATGCATATTTTGGCATTGTTGTTCGTGTATGGGTGTGAAGAAGATTGCATCGTCGACGAACAGGAGGTCGTTGATGGGCGGGCTGTCTCTTGAAACTTTAATGCCTGGACATTTCTGTTATTCTTGGGCCCGTAATAGTAAATCTGAGAGGACTTCTACGCATAGTATGAAAAAGAATTTTGACCCTAATTTTTATAACAAATAGCCCTGGATTTAAAAATTGTGATGTGAATATTTGAAAATAAATACATGAATTTTTTTAATGTGAAAATAGATACATAAAAGTAACTTTCATTCGATCATATTTTTAGAGTCATGCTCTATCATATTTATTAATAAAAGTCAGTCAAAGTTGAATGAATTGGACTTCAAAAGTCAATTTAGGGGAGGGGGAGTGCGATGAAAGGACGTTCGTATGAACTAGTGAATATTTCATTACTATGCTTTAAGTCAATGTTGTGCACATATTATTTTAAAATTGTAATCCATTTACGACTTATTTCCCAAACCCTATAATTAATGGGTGATTAGCATTATTAATGCTTAGTGATCTAAAATTTCGTCTTACATACCAAATGAACCAATCAAAAGTCTCCAATTCACCTTAAACTTTATCTCAACTGTCATATGTCAAAACCACATCATTCACAGTCAATTTTACATATTACATATATTTGTATATGATATATCGGAAGATATTTCCTAATAATTTGAGACACGCCTCTTTGTGGGACCGACAAATCATTAGCCAACACTACCATATATTACAAATTTTGCATTAGCGGATACATCCAAACGAAGAGAAGATATCTTATTTCTAACCACAAGCATTTTCCACTTAAATAAAAATATAAAAATCCAATATGAGTTAAATTTAAACACGTTGGTCAAAAATTAATTTAATTGACACTTATCAACAATTCTATCTATCCCATATATTCATTATTAAAACTATGTTTGTGTCTAATCTTACATCATTGTCAAAATTTACCTTTTTTTAAAACTTTAACATTGTTTTTATTTATTGAAAAACAATTTCAACAATGTAAATATATTTAATATTTATTTTTATACATTTTTTTAGACTTAAGGGGCATGTAGGACAGAGGGAACTCTATATAAGAACAAAAAGGTCTTTGTTCAAAATGCAAAATGACGCAACCATCATTTTCCAAGTACTAATGAGAAACCCTAGACCATCCAATTCGAAAAACCTACATTTGTTGTAGGACCCCGTGAATGGTCGGTCCAAGGGAAAACACATGGGATGAGAAAAAGCAAACTCCAATTGCTTAAGGCTTCGTTTGGTCCTCAAAAAATTTGGTGGAAAGAAAAGCTGAAGGAGAAAAATGTAAAGGAAAAAAGTAAGAAAAAAAAAAAGAATTTTTTTCTCTTGTTTGGAGTGAGAAAAAAAATACAAGAATTTGGATGAGAAATTTGAATGTTGATGAACTACTTGAATCATGTTGATATCATCTAAGCAATATGAGATTGGAGGAGTTTGAGAATTTTTCTCAAACTTTTCTCATAATTTTATAAGAAAAATTTTATCACTTGTTTCTAACAAATTTTTCACCTAATTTTCCTTCATATTTTTTTTTTTTATGATTCTCTCTAAACTAAACACAAGAGAAAAAAAGTAACTTTTCTAAATCATTTTCTTTCTATCAAATTTTTCAAGATTCAAACAGAGCCTAGAGGAAACTCTAATTTCTAAGCAAATGTACACTACCTTTTGTCTGTTTCCACATTCCAAAATTGCATTCTTGTTTATCTTAATCAATTGCTACAACAATATCTTTCAGTGTAGGTCCCGCTTTCATATTAATCAATTAATCCGATTCTTATTTATCTGGATCAACTGATGCTAATAAAAAAGCAAATCAAAGAAAAACTAACATAATCCATTTTGTTCTCAACTTAGTTATTGGACATAGGAGTCATCATTGGGCAATCATGGTGATCATAGAGATTTTCAATTAAGATAAAACTTTTTTTGGTTAAATCTTGAATTAGTTTAAGTTAGATTAATGTCAAAATTATATGTTATATAATCATGAGGCAACCTCTCTATGGGTAGCAATACTGGTAGAGGTAATGTTACCTACAGCTGGATCTCCTCAGATCCCGCGAAAGCGGGATCCACACTGAGAGTTTGTTGTTGTAGTTGTTGTATGTTATATAATCATGATCACCAAATTATCAATAAATATAATTAGCTATTAATCATTAAGTTCAGCTATTCATCAACTGTATCGACGTAAACAAATAACAACCTAGTATAATCAACCTTGTTGTTAGAAAATTATTATATTTACACATTTAATTGTAAAACATTTTAAATAATACGTCAAATTTCAACAATTTATAAATATTAATATTCTTATACTATTCAATCATTTCGATTTTTTTTTTCTTTTTAAAAATAATTTTATTATAGAATACTCAATCCTCACGACAAATATCCACATGTGGATACTGCTCACATGACAGTTGGCACACATGCTGTTACTCTGATTGAATTCAATTAGAGTAGAACATGTGATAATTTAATTTTGGACCAAAAATTTAATGCTCCAAGCCCAGGCATTTATGGGTTTTAAATGATGTGCACAAGTGTGGACCCGCACTACTTAAATTGGAGGATCAGAAGGCAGATGATTAGCTATTGTTCTAGCTTTATAAGGACTTTTTGGAACCTATTTTATTTTGCGTTTTAAATAAATAGATAGATGTAAGAAGATGTAAGGAGCTGTAAGGAGATGTAAGAAGTTGTAGAAAACTGTAAGGATAGATACAAGGAGTTGTTGAATTGTAGAAGAATTGTATAGTATAATTTGTTTTACAATGAACGTTTTGGATGAAAAATAATAATATTAAAATAATATACTTATTGAAAAGAAATAATTAATTAATTTAATTACACAACAATAAAATATATTAATCCCCATAAATTTGGTGAATAAATTTTTGTCCACTTGAGGTGATTTTTTATATGAAAATTAGTTTGATCAAATAAGCAAAGTATAACAAAAAAAAATTGACAAAATTGAATACAACTCTTCAAATAAATGCCTCTTTTAAGCAAATAATGTGTAATATAAATAAATGTATGGCCATCTATAATAATATATATTTTATGTCAAAACGCAAATATAATTCACGTCGTTATATTATGTTTTTATGTTTATGTAAATGTTGTGTTCATAAGATATTTATAAATTTTGTATATTGGTAGCATCATTAAAAAATATACATATTTCTGTAACTAAAATAAATTAATATTATAAAAAATCTATGAGATGTAAGAAGATGTATGGAGATGTAAGAAGATGTAAGGAGTTGTAAGGAGATGTAAGAAATTGTAAGGAGATGTAAGCTCTTAGCTAAATCCTAAAAAACGCGAAATAGAACAGGGTCGTAAGCTTTTAGCTAAATCCTCAAAAACGCGAAATAGAACAGGGCATTGGTCTTTTACCGGCTTGTATCACTTGGTTACTTTATGAACTAACTCAATTACTGGAGGGGAAAAAGAAAAATCGTTCTTGTATAGTTTTGTCCAATCAATGAATGCAAGACCTCGATTGAGCTTGATTACTGGATAGTTTAACATGATAGTACTATTGTTAAATAGTTAATTATGCCGTAGACTGGTTAACCAACTAAAAAGTGAGTATTTATGTTAATATAGATTAGTTTAAGTGTTTTGACACTTATTTTCTTTTTAAGTAAGGTTTCGAATTTCGGTGTTGTGAATTGAGAAATCTGTTATGGAAGAACTCTAATTCTTATTAGGTCAATAATAACTCGACTTCAATAAAATGAAGAATCAAAAGTCCAAAAAAAGTGAGTATTTCTCAAAGTCACTAACCATCTTCCCCCATCTTCAATGTGAGCCACATATGGAATTGAGCCACATATGGAATTTCAATAGAGGGGACAGCCCTCTAAAAATCAAATGTTGCAAAACGGGGAGTCTAATTTAATTGAATCCGGCTTTCATACTGTCTATGAGCTATGATAAGAGTTTTAACCCACTTGAATGAATGCAGTACCCACTACCGGCATTATCAAAGCATTAGAGACACCCATGTTCCTCTGTAGTTTGACGTGCCATTTGGTACTGACAAAAAGGGTTCATAGAATCGGCTTTTCTATAGACAAACTGCCTACAAAAATAAAATCACTAATATCTGAATCTCTTCAGAGCCCACACAAATGAAACCCACGCTGAAAATAGTCTCGTATTTGGTACTGAAAAAACGTGATCATGCTCCATCGAAACTGAAACTTCATTCTTTTCTCCACTTTGGTTATTTTCAAGTGATCTGATCCATGAATTAAATGACACTTGAAAATAATCCAAAATGAGAAAAAGAAATAAAATATATATTTTTTTTTTTGTTGGTCAGGAGAAAAAGAAATAAAATGTGGATGACAAGTTCCGACCTTGTTTTTCAAGCCAATAAACCCCGTTGATTTAGGCTCACACAGTCACACTGACACTTAGGTTCCGTGACTCCGTACGCTAAAATAATCTTATTTTATTACAGTGACGTGCACTCAATGGCCACCTATGCGAGACTGAAGTTTATCCAATCACACATTCTGGGTGGGTTCAATAAAATTAACAGTTTTAATAATAATTTGTTATTTAATTAATTGTTAATAGTTTTATTAGTAATTAGTTATAATTTATTAATAATTAATAACTAACTATTCAACTAATGATTTTAAATAAATGTATTTGATAAATGTAGTTGTTGAAGTAGCAGATTTATATAAAATGACTAAAAGTGACACAATAAATAAAAGTTTTTGGTAAATAAAAAGAAGAATTTTGTAATTTACAATGTAACCATTAAGTAGAGGTTCTTAAAAACTACTTTCATTAGCTTTTGAAAAACATTGTATAAACATCGAACAACTATTTCATCGACTATTTTACCGAACACTTATAAGTAGTAGTCTATAATATTTTGACTATTACAAACCACTAAACTCTACGTCAATCTTTGTTACCGAACACAGCTTTTATCATTAACTATTTTTATTTTAATTATTTTTGAAATTTCCCAACAACAAAGAATGGGGACATGATTCATGGGCCCCAAAAATAAAAAAGGGACCCTTGTTTTTGGGGATTTGGGCAAATTTCTTCCTTAAAGCTAAGACTAACTAATTTATTCAAGTGTTTGTGGGGGGTGGGTTTTCGTATATAAAACTTTAAATTTGTTCACCAAAACATATCCCAAAAAAAAAGGGCAGAACCGCAGAAGTGAGTGAGAGAAATGAAGGTTGCTCTGGTTTTTGTGGCAATCTTGTGGTGCATGCCCTTGTGGGTAGTTTGTGGTGATGATATTAGCAGAGATGATTTCCCTTCTGGCTTTGTCTTTGGCACTGCTTCTTCTGCATACCAGGTCTCCCCCCCCCCCCCCCCAAATCAAGTTACTTTATCACTCTGTCTCTCAGAATCAATCTCTCTGTTTGTAAGAATAAGACTGTCTATCTGTGCTTGAATCAAACCGTATTGAGACATAATCCATTGGGTGCTGTTGTTCTTAATGTTGTACTAGTTTTCTGTCTCTCTTTCTCTTTTCTCAAAATTTGGCCTCTCGGATATATCTGTCTGTCTGTATCTGAATCACTTCAAACCCTATTGCAACGATATCCACACTGAGTATTGACTATTGTTGTTGATACTATTCTCGTTCTCTATCTCTAATTCTCAGTTTGTCTGGTTTTGTGTCTCTAGTTTGAAGGAGCTGCAAATGAAGGGAACAAAGGAAAGAGCATTTGGGACACCTTCACCAGCCCAGCATGTATTTTTGTTAATTTTAATTCAATTCAATGACATATATATATATATATATATATATATATATATATATATATATATATATATATGATTATGAAATTAAAATCTTTTTCATCCCATTTTTGTGGGTAATTCCTTGATAATTATCTCTGCTTATTGACAAATTCTGCAGGGAAAATTGTGGATTTCAGCAATGCAGATGTGACTGTTGATCAGTATCATAGATATAAGGTGACCATTTCTCTTTCTTGTCATCCTTGAGTTTGTTGGTTAAAGACTTTTTTTTTTGTTTGGGGGGGGGGGATTGGCGTATTTTTTTTTAATTTTTTTTTTCTATAGGAGCCACAAAAGGTAATACAATACAATGGGAGAAGGGGGAATCAAACCTGGGACCTAATGTACCCAATATCTCAGTCTTCACCACTAGGCTAAGACTTCATTGGTGGGGATTGGCGTATTTAAAAAGGGAAGTTTGATGCAACTTCCCAACCAACTTGGAATTATGGAGATCGTTGGCCGGCGCTAATGTGTTTGGGACTGACAGCCACTTAAGCTGCTTAGGGTGGCAACCTTATTGACCCCAACCTATATAAAGAGGCTTGAGGATCAATTAAACACACACAATTAAATACAACGATCCTCTATTCACCTCTCCCTCTCTCTCATGATTTCTCTACCATTTAGCGGGTTTCGGATTTAAAACGCGGACTCCGAAGGCGACTTTGGTAGCCGTGTAATAGCATTTAGATTACTGTAGACTATTCTAACATCTTCTTCAGAGATTAAAAAAAGGGATTTTTCAGGAAAAACCTTTGGGAATCGTTGGGGTCGATTTTCACATTATAATAACGCCAAATAAAAGTTTACAATAATGAGGGGACAATTATAAATAATGTCGTACATTTTTGTTGTTATTGTTGTATATATATATATATATATATATATATATAAAGCACGTGGAAGCTTGGTTCTTTGCCAAAAAGAAAAATCCATTTAAAAAGACACCCTTTTTGACTTCATATTGCGTATGTCCCCCCCGGAAAAAAAAGGGAAAAAAAAAATTAATAGTGTTGATCAATTATCCCAGCCAAAAATAGTGCCAATCAATTTTGCCGGCCAATCAAGTACTTTCATGTTATAAAAAAAAAATAATAATAATAATTTGGCTATTTGTGCGAATTATACTTTGGTCATTTTAATTAAACAATTTTTATTTTTAAACCTAACCAATAAGCCTTTTTTTGAGTATTAAATCGTCTATTTCACTGGAGTCAAGCTACTGTTGGCCCAAGAAAGCAATAGAGTTTTCCGATAACAGATTTTCTCTATTTATAAGATTTGAACCCGGTACTTTACTTATAAGTGGCAAACCACTTGAATCAACCTGTGTTGGTACCAATAAGCCTATTTACTTAAGTATTTTCTGACATTTTTTTAATATGGATTGAAAAAACAGGAAGACATAGAGTTGATGAAGGGTCTGGGAATGGATGCTTACAGATTCTCCATATCATGGCCAAGAATTTTCCCAAGTAAGAAACTTTCTTTTTAACCCACAAAATTTGTATTCCCATATCTGCCCTCTTTTTCAGGCCAAAATTACTCATTTCTTTGTCAACCATTTATTATGTACATCACAGATGGAACAGGGGAACCAAACCCAGAAGGAATAAATTACTACAATAACCTCATTGATGGTCTACTTGAGAAAGGTGACTTGCTTGATGTCATAAAAATTATATATATATATATATATATATATATATATATATATATATATATATATAAAATCTAAAGTTGAAATAATATGCCACAAAAATTGACTTGAAACAAGAAAAATAGAAAGGTATTAACTGTTTCTCTCAATCAGGAATCCAGCCCTATGTAACCTTATATCATTGGGATCTTCCACAGATTCTCGAAGACCGTTATGAAGGATGGTTGAGCACCCAAATAATGTAAGTTTTAACCCTATGATGGACAACCGGGACGTTAAGCTATAGGGGTGTACATGAGCTGAGCTCTCGATAAACCCTCAAGCATAGCTCGACCTTGGTTTGACTAGAGCTCGGCTTAGGCCAGCTTTCTACTCCACCCCCCTTGTAAGGAGGAGAAGGTCGTGCCCTGTAGGCATACCCGGATTTAGATTCATTCGAATGCTATAGTTTTATATTCAAATACACATTTGAGTTTCTTCTAATCCAAATTAAAATTTATAGTGTTCTAAAGTCAAAAGTTATCAGTAAATCTCAAATCAAATTATATAAGACTCGAGTTCTGTAACGAAAAAGTGTATCGTGAAGGTTCTTGCTCCACTCAGTAAAATTTAGTTTGGTCAAAACTCAATTTAAAACCGAACTCACTAAGCTTGGCCCACGCACCTAATATGGTAAATATATGACTTGGTATTGCCTCACATACCGTCCCCCCTTCTTTGGTTGAGCACAGGATTATCATGTCATAATTCTGAACAGTTAGATGTATTGGGTTCAATAATTTCCTCTTTTCAGAGAAGACTTTGAGAAATATGCAACGACATGCTTTGAAGCCTTTGGGGATAGAGTGAAATACTGGATCACATTCAACGAGCCTCATGGTTTTGCCATTCAAGGCTATGATTTGGGTGTCCAAGCCCCCGGCAGGTGCTCGCTTGTCGCTCATTTGGCCTGTAAGAAGGGGAAATCCTCTGTTGAGCCGTACATTGTAGCTCACAATATCCTCCTTTCTCATGCCGCTGTCTACCATAGCTACCAGAAGAACTTCAAGGTTCGATTCGGGTGTCTAATCCCATGTTTTATGCATGAAATCATGAGGCTAAGACTTGTGCTTAAGAAAAAATGTGTCATGGCATTAGGCAAAGCAAGGAGGATTGATTGGGATTTCCTTGGATGCTAAGTGGTATGAGCCCATAACAAGCAAAGAAGAGGACAAGGATGCTGCACAAAGAGCTATGGACTTCTCTCTAGGATGGTAATTTCTCAAATGCTCATCAAAGTAGTTTTACTTTTCTTTTTTTAATTAAATGAAGTGTAAACTGCCCCCAACTCATTGGACCCTTGTGCACGGCCTCCCAATGGCCGCAATGGGCCTTGTACAAGGGAAGATGGGTCAGACCCACAATATCCACACAATACTGAGCCTGGTCTAGTTGTAGCCTCACGAATCTCGACAATCAGGAGAAGTGTGGATGACAAGATTCGATCATGTGTCTCCCATGTAAAAGGCACTTCATACCGATTGAGCTACAAACTCTTCCCTACTTTGTTGTGAGCATTTTATAACACAGAGGAAATGAATTAATAGGTTCATGGATCCACTGTTCTTTGGCCACTACCCAACTTCAATGCAGAAACTTGTAGGGAAAAGGCTACCTATGATCTCATCTGAGACATCAGAACTACTAGCAGGGTCACTGGATTTTGTGGGCATCAACCACTACACATCGTTGTATGCCCGAAACGACAGGATTCACTTCAGAAAGCTTGTACTTCGGGATGCCTTAACTGATGCGGCTGTCATCACTACTCGTAAGAACCCTAATCCTTTCTCGGCTCTACGATAACATCAGAAGTTAATCATATAGACAGCTTATAATGTGAACTTCGCTTTGCAGCTAATAGGTTTGGAGTACCCATTGGCGAAACGGTAATGTCAGAACATTTTTTCCTGAAAACCAGAACTGTGGTTCTTGTTTAGCACTTGTCCTTGTTCAAATTTAGCTAACGCTTGTGATTTTCCTTTCTAGTCTGCTTCGAGCTGGCTACATATCGTGCCTTGGGGAATTCGATCATTGGCTGGATACATTCGGGATAAGTATGGAAACCCACCTATGTTCATCACTGAAAATGGTAATTATGCTATGTTCTAGCTTAGCTTCTTTCTTTCTGATTTCTTTCTGAAATGCGGAGCTACAGTATGGGGCTTGGGGTTCATACGGAGTCAGGCATAAGCCGAGGAGGGGTGAGGGGGGTAGGTACCCAACCCAATCCAAGGGTCTTAGATGGAAGGAGGCTAGGTATCGGAGGCCAACGACTCTTTAGCTAGCTCATACTATAGTTTAAACCTGACAAAGATACAATTACAATTCCTTTGTGAGTCCTGCACAAACAGGCACAGGGACATCCAAATTTATGCCCACTTCGCCCCTGACTAGCGGAGGCTATGCATCGCTACTGTAGGATTAACCTGACTAATAGAGAGGCTTTAACATTGAAAAGATCTCACCTAAATGTTAAAGAGTGCTAGACCAACTGAAGTGTCATTTTGACAGGCATGGATGACCCAAATGTGCCACACACGGCTTTGAATGAGGCGTTGCAAGACAATAAGAGGATTTTGTACCACAGAGACTACCTCTCCAACCTCTCTGCTGCCATAAGGTATCCCATCGAACTTCTTCATTGTCAGGCGAAAATATGTGCAAGCCCGCCCCACCCCCCAAAAACCCAAAAAAGGCTAATATATGATAACACTGAGCAGGCAAGATGGGTGCGATGTGCGTGGGTACTTCGTATGGTCATTGCTGGACAACTGGGAGTGGAATTACGGGTATAAAGTTCGATTTGGGCTGTACTTTGTGGACTTTGGGAACAATCTCACAAGGATTCCAAAGAATTCTGTCAAGTGGTTCAGAAGTTTTCTGAAGGTGGATGACACTAATCTTCATAGTGACTCCTAAGTTTCTTTTTGGTTTTTCCCCTTTGTTGGGGAAGTACAGACATGCCCTGTACATAAAACCAACAATTGGAAGAGAGAGCAGGTCTGAGAAAACAACAGAGTTTCTATAAAAATGATCAGTATTCGGAGGACGCCCTTCAGAGTTGATACATTCATGATAGGCCACTGCACATAGGTAGAATTTTACTTGTGAAGTTGTAACAGGATATCCAATTGTTTCAGTGATACCTGCCATGTTTGTAATAAATAAAGGATCACGTTGATCTGTTCAAGTGTTTAGACATGAATGAGTAGATTTCCTTGCATTTTGAACTGCCCTAGTCCAAGTTTCTCTCTCAAGCCTTAATCAAATGCCCTCTAGTTTCGCCATGCTTTCAACATGCAATTACAAGCAATACACCTGAACATTCTTGAAAAGCTGACTGGAGAGAGCAAACTAGGAATGGTTATCAAATTTGGTTTATCTGGGTGTTAAACAGTATAGCCAGTAAAGTCTTTGTAAGTAGCTGCAAAGGATTTGAGTTCGCATCGCGCCTATATCAGCCATTGTGCCTCTTATGCATCACCCACCACACAAAAAAAAAAAAAAAACTTGGTTAATTAAAATAGGCAAGTTTTGGGGTTTGAAATGTCAACACCTTCCCTTAATGCTTCTCTTCCCTGTTAAGAAATCCCCCCACCCCCTTTTCCGTTTTTCTTAACAGAGAAAAGAAATAATGAACCAGAAGCACACATTAATTCCACCAGAAAGAGGCCCACTTAACTCAATCACAAAAAAAATTCAGTACAAAGCCTCGAAGGCACCAGTATGAAAATGATGACAAAAGGTATTGTGCACTAACAGCTCAATCATATACATACATACTTGCAACGCCAATGCCAATGGGTGCAAAGAATATCTAACTACTACTCTCTGGACATGGTAACCAATCACATAAAACAAACAAATTCTTGATCTTCAACATTAAAGGGCCCTAAGGTGCAAAAGATGAATCACTGAAAACGCACACTAACCTCTGAAAAAAGGGCAGACGAGTATGAATTGCCACTGCTGCAGCCACAAATTAGTGTTGAAGTCCCATGTATCTAAACTAGGGGAATAAATATAAGGCACCACCAGTGTAGCCATTATGGATTGATGTTGCACTCCCGTAGGTATACCTGATCATAATCGACATATTTTGCCCAATAATTACGGTATTTAGGCATCCCTATCTCGAGCCAAGGCTTCATGTTTCCATTGTAGTGGATGACAGCAGCTCGCTCAATCTCCCTTTGGTTCAAATTTGGGTTGTATCCAAGACCGAGGACGTGCCACGATCGATCAATAGGGTAGGTCCGTTTCCAGAATGTGATGAGACCAGGTGGCAGAGTTCCTAGCTTCCACAACTGCCTGTCATGATTCTGCATACCAAATTTATAGTTTTGAACAGAAATCATAAAAGGTAATCCCTCACCGTTTCTCTCATTTCCATGCACATAAGCACGGAACACATGCACACAGAGTTCAACCGCAGACCACACAAGAAGTTACCATCGGATTTCAAGTTCAATCCCATAAGTTAAATATGCATGTTAAAGTGACAGAGAGAGGAACGAAGTTAATCAACGAAGCTGAAGCAAAAGAATATGTGGGTTAGTCATTTGTTATTTGAACAAGCTATATTCAGATATATGCCTTCACTTACTGATTGAATCCTAAACAGCACAGAACAGAAATAACATGATGTAGCACGTCCATATATATTCTGCTCATATTACTTACCAGCTTTTGCCATGTATGGTACACCT
Source organism: Selenicereus undatus (assembly GCA_017589665.1). Classification (NCBI taxonomy): domain Eukaryota; kingdom Viridiplantae; phylum Streptophyta; class Magnoliopsida; order Caryophyllales; family Cactaceae; genus Selenicereus; species Selenicereus undatus. Next base: position 96,173,246 of record JACYFF010031959.1, read on the forward strand.
CTGTGATGTTTTGCCTCTTCCATTCATCTAGATCAAAGATGTTCATTCCATATGCCCATCCACAAGCACGGGGGTCAAACTTTTTGGAAATAAGGGGATGCGAGAAGTTCAAATAACGATCAAAGCGATGGAAGCTTTCCCCACAAGTCTCAACTGCACCATTCACATTCCCCTTGAGATCAATGGACCAAAGTCCAGTTAGATCCTTCTGCACTACAGTATCATCATCCAAGAATATAACTTTCTTGAGCTTTGGAAAGATCTGAGGCAGGTAAAAGCGGAGATGATTTAAGATAGACAGGTATTTTGGATTCCGAAATTTTAAATTTGAATCACCAGCAGCACGGTGAGTCTTGAAGTAGTAATCTCTCATTGAAGGAGAATCCAATTGCTTCAGTACAGGACTGTAACTTGAGTTCAGCCATGTAAACTCTTCAACATTTTGAACCTCAATTGTAGCTTTGCCCAGTGGGTTAGCCAAAAACCACATCCTCATGGCAGCATAGTTGAGTCTATCTGTAACTATGTGGAAAACATGGCTGGATGGATCCTGCAGAAAGGCATCAAGCTGTATTTAACACACCTATGATAAGAGTTTTTAAATCTGAAGAAAAACAGGTGGCAAAAAACCCAAGACAAAAACAAAAATAGACAAGAAGGACAAATAAAATAAACATGAGTTTTGCGCTTTAAAAAAATAAATATGGGACGTAGTAGACATTCATATATTCATTACTTCACATATGGGACTTTTAACAGATCCATTCATTCCCAAGCATGCCAGATAATATGCAGCTGCACTTGTCTGGCAAAGTATACTTACCCTCTTTGTATAATTTATGAAAATGTTCAACTTGTTGAGAAGAAGATAGAAGCAAAATACATTGTACGAGTGAACAGTATCAGATATCTTATAGAACAATAAGTAGTTAGCAGTTACAGTCTACAGAATTATGTCAAGATAAATGCTTATTGAAATTCCCTCCAGCTAAAATTGATCCCTCTCAAGCTGCCTTTGTTTAGGGCAGAACAATTCTCCAAGAAGTTATCCTTCTTAACTACCTTGTGAGGCATTATAAGAGAAAAGGAATCACTCAACAGTGATTATGAAGTTGGATACAATGGAGACTCATCACTTCTTAAGCTAGAGTTGTGTTGAAAACATGCTGAAAGATATGAAATTCCTAAATAGGTTTATCCTGCAGATCATGCAATGCATTGCCTCTACAAAAATCCTCAGCTTAGTGAATGGAAGCTTACACGGATTATTTCAGGGGAAGCAGAGGAGTTAGACACAGTGACTCTATTTTCCCCCTCATCTTTGTAGTTTGGACTCTATGCGGGGGGTTCCCCCCCCCCCCCCTCCACTTTCTTGGTAGCTGAAAAAGCCAATCTTAGGCAATTTTTTTACTAGGATTATAGTGGACAGCAGGAAAATGCCTCTCTAACTCTCATCTGCTTCCTCTGTATGGAGTAGCAGGCAGTCACCCCTATTTAAGTTGAGGGCAGCCTTTTTGTAATTTGGCAATTCATGGGTAAGACTGGTACATTGAACCCTCCACGCCCCACCTAGGTGGGACTCTCGAGGAAAGATTTGGATTTTTTATTTTGGGGGGGAGGGGCCTATACATGAGAATTTAAGATCCATCCAACATGCAAGAAATTCCAACTAAATCATCTTTATTTTGAGGATGATCTATTACTGATGTGCCAGAGACATGAGACCTACTAACATTCTTAAGGAGATTCTTGATAGATACATTAGAGCCTCAAGCCTCAGGAACAGCAACAAGAAGTCCGAAGTTATAGTTGGTGGTGTTCCAAGTGAGAAGCAGCAGGTTATACAGCATATATACTTTAGACAGTGGAATCTGCCAATTAGCTATCTTGGTGCGCCCTTTGACTTTTAGCAAATTATCCAAGAATGCTTGATATATTCTAACAACCAAAGATCAAAATTGGGCAAGGAGAAGGTTGTCTCCCGCAGTCCTGCTGGCAGAGTGCAGGTCATCAACATTGTGCTCATTAGCATACAAATATAGTGGGCTCCAACTTTTGTCCCCTATCTCAGTTATTTACCAGGCTGAGCAGGTATGTGGAAGATTTGTATGGGTTGGTAATGACTAAAATTAAAAATTCAAAAAAAAATCCATTTGCTGGCTTGGGATTTAGTTTTGCAAGATTTAGGCTAGAAGTGGTTTTGGAGTCAACAATGCACATGTGTAGAATATGGCCTCAATTGGGGCACATGTGGCATGTTGCATCTAAGGCTGACACAATGTGGATGAAGTGGATTAATCATGCTTATGTCAATGGAGGCTGTATTGGTCCTTCAAAGTTCAAACAATTGGTTAAACTGAAAGATCTGATCAAAGATGGTCTTGATACACATTCTAGTCCTTAGCATGCTCGGCTAGCTGATAGGAAAGATATTATCTCTTCAGGTTATAATTGGCGGGTGGATGTTCAGAACAATTGCACTGGACTAGTATGCATGGAGCAAATGCAATACTCCTAAGGCAGCTTTTTCTTAATTGGCTGATGATGCAAAACAAAATCAAGACTCTAGACAGGCTTGATACTTGGATTCTGTGCAGCAAAGGGTCTGAGTACAGAATCGCATATTTTTTCCAATTTGTGTTCAGCAAACAGATCCTGCTGGAGATTAGCCACATGCTCCACTGTCATATATGGTATGTAAGGTTAGAACTTTGGAGGGGCTGATCAGTAGATGGGAGGGAAGACCTATGGAAATAAGAGCTATGTTTCCAGTGGTTAAGTACGCTGGTCTATGCTTTATGGAACTAATCCACTTAAGGAACACAGGATTGTATGCGGGTAGACCACACTAAGCAGAAGAGGCTACAAAAAGAGGAAAGGCCTGAATAGGAAGAAGAGCTATGTTTCTAGTGTTTACTAACTGGTCTATGCTTTATGGAATGAAAGGAACACAAGAATGTATGAGCATAGACCAAGTTAAGCAGAAGAGGCTACAAAAACAGGTTTGTAGCTAGTCCAGTGGCAAATCGTATAGAAAGTAAATACCAAAGATAAGAACAGATCCTGGAATTCATGACATGATGCATAGTAAACTTGCGAGTTGGGAATTCCCATGTAAGTTGATTGTATTGCTTTTGGTGACTAATGAAAACTCCCAGGGGCAGCCGGGGGCAGGGGAGCATGTTATGCTTATATAACATCACAATGATAAAAAGCACAGTAACTAATCAAAACCCAAGAACATTTTCAAGGAAACTTAGAAAATTTCCATACACTTACACTTCACACTTCAGCTTGAATGGGAAGGCAAATCAAGAAACAAACCTAAACCTAACAATGAGAATGATTATAGATAAAATACATAGTAGAAAAACCATACTCGAGCATTCTGTAAATGGCAAAAATAAATTCACAAGACTTGATCATGTAAGGCATAATGACTGAAACCAAAGACGGAATGGCTCTCTCCAAAGAGTCCCTCTATGCAGAAGCATACCACAGACAATCAAAAGCGTCTTCTCTTTAACTAGCTTAGGCAAGGGCAAATGATCCAAGGAGACTCACTGTTTTTCCACAATCCTAGTCAAGAAGCGAATATCTCTTCTCCTCAATTGGTATAAACAGATTAGAAAATGCAAGAAATAACAATTATCAAAGCTGATGATTTACCTTTGCATGGGAAACAGTAGAGTTTACCACCACAGCAGTTGCTAATACATTGTCCGAAAATATTGCATAATGATAAAGCTGGGGATTGTCCAATTTCTCTTGATTTGGAAATTGCTGCACTGAGTAATTCAATGTGTAATATTCACTAGATAGGCGCAAAGGTAGGCAGTGAAGACCTTTAGGAAGCGTTTTCGCAGTTAACTGTGTTAAGAACATTGCCTGCTTCCTGTGCACTTTGAGCTGTTCTTCAGTTGAGTGAAGCATAGCACGAAGTTTTTTAACTATAGCAGCACAATCATCTTGTATTTGTTGACCTTTGGCCAATGTTTGATCCATCGCCTTTGATTTCTCAATAGCACTGCAATCAAAATCAAATGAGGTAGTAGCTAAACGTCTGGTTTAGAACTAGCATTATTTGCCAAGGAACCAGGAATACTGCATAGAGAAATAACTGGCCGACAACAAATATCATCCTATTGGGGAAGATGGATGGGGGAGAGTTAAAAGCTCACTTTTTTGGAAGCTCAGAGTCCTTGGTTGCATCACCGAGTGCTCGTTGAGTCTCCTTTATTCTCTGCCGGAGCTCCCTAATAAAATGTGCATTATTCCTCATCGCTGTAAGAGATAGGTAGACCTTTGCTCTAATAAGTTGATCCTTGAGATACAGGACCATAGCATTACCCATGCCCTTCCGATCAGCATTATTCTCTGTTTTACCTTCTGTCGTCACAGATTCTCTCACATTTACACGGTGGGAGCTCCACAGAGAAGGTTTTTCACGCTTCATATCCTTGAAGTGGCAAACAAGTTGAAGAACAGATACGATTAAGCAGGACATAAACAATTAAAAGGCTAGAGAATGTAATTAAGTAACGAGATAGTAAGATACGTCCGCCCAAGAGAACATGTTGACCATAATGTGATCAAAATTAGAGCATGTCAGAGAACAGTTTCACGTCCGAACTAGTTGGATGAGCTGATAATAATATCTTTTTTGGCTGCTTATCTGTCTGATATGTTGCAATATATCAAACTCGCAAGATCATTGTAAATGAAACACTTAATAAAGTGCGACCTTCCTTCAAATTGTTCCATCTTAGAGATTCGCAGTCCATATTTTGCTATCATTAACAACCAAAACAGCCAGACAAAAAGACGGCTCAAATCTTAAAGAACCTGTTTCTATTCCAACAATGGAAATGATATTGGAGGAGAAGAATGCTATGATTCAATGAGAACCGCAACAACTAGAATTCTTCATCCTTTTGACAAACATTTTCTTGAAGGGCAATCCTTAGGTATCCAAGAAACTGTATGATTATTTCAACAAACAAACCGAACCCATTGTATGACCAAAGGATATTCAACCTTGCAGGTTTGCACATCATTAAAAAGGGTACCCCAAACCAAAACCAAAGAGAGGGGAACAGAATATTTCTCGTATGTGCTAATCAAAGAGCCATCCCTGATGACAATCGAGACAGTTGTGCATCCATCAGACATAATTTTAATGATAAAAAGAAAAATCAAAGAAATGACTTGGATCCCCCAGAAATGACAACCTAATATTTAAAGAAAGAGTTCCCCAATAGTACAAAGGTAAAAGAACATAAGGGCACGGTTAGAATTTCATTCAGGCATGAAAACTTACATATGAACTATGAAGTAATCTTTAAAATGTTTCCAAGTCGACGAAACTAATATAACATGAGAAGCAAATATAGTTAATCAAAATCAAAGGAATTTAAAAAACAGAAAGGAAAGAAATCTAGAAAAGACATGAAAAACAACATCTTATAGAAATATTAAAGGAATGAATACCGACAAGATCCAGGATCAAGCACACTCACTACATGTGGAGTCTTGTCTGATATCACAGGCTTTCTTCCATGCTTCAAGTCCATCTTATCCCCGCCCATTTGCACCACAGATTTCTGCAAATTATCACTCTGGATTTCTTCGCCCACTCGATCAGTAATTTGTCTAATTGGGTTTTCATCATCAGACCCATTGATATTATTATTTCTTATTCTGGTTGTAGACAACACCCTGCTCATTTTGTGCTCATCCACAGATTCCACTTTCGGTATAGATTCCGAAACATCTACAATGTCCCAGCAAGACACAATTCAGCAGTGTTAAAGTTTTCCTTTAACTACTAGTCCAAAAAGCAATCTAACTCAAACAGTACTAGTATTGTAGAACAAAGAAACCTTGCAGCTGGCGAATTTTACGGGAATCATCCTCATCTGAAGATTTGGCAACCCCTTCAGAATAAACAATTCTAACTGGTTCTTTCAGGGGTTCTGAGGTTCCAGTGTCCTGGAATGCAGATTAAATTCCAATGTTACTTAAATGTGATTAACCAAATACTATCAAATACATCTTGCACAGTGCACATCAACAATTAAACAAGAAACTAATCCTTAAATTGGAGAATGGGGTTCAAATCAAAACCTGTGGAAGTAGATTCAGCTGTCTGGTATCACCAGTGAAGGTCTGAAATACAAAATTAAGAGGGAATTCAACAAAACTAAAGACAAATGAACAAAATCTAAAAAAAAATGTGCACGAAAAAAAATAGAGATGCCAGAAATTGAAACTCACGAAGGTGGGAATATCCTGAACAAAATCAGCACGAGCTGCACAAAACCAAAAACCCAGAAATCAAAAACAAAAACCCAACATAATAATGCACAAATTCAGATAAGACGTGCATAAAGAGAGAAAAAAGATCGAATCTTTGCAGAAAAAAAGGAGGAAAAAAAGAAAAAGAACTCACGGGAAGAAGAAGAGAAGGAGCTAAGATTGTCGGTATAGAGAATAATGGGTGCCAAAACAGTGACAAACAGCAAAAACAAAACGGGTTTTCTCAACCCAATCTTCACCTTCATCTCTTTCTCTCTCTCTCTCTCTCTCACAACAAATCCTTCATCAATGGATCCCTTCTCTATCTCACTCACACTGCTGCAGAGTGAGTTATTGTCAGTCACTGCTTGCTTTTGCTGATGTTGGTAATCAATAATTATGATTAAAATTGATGGGAGATATATGAATTGAAAACTAAACAGCGGGGATGGGATGAGCTTTCATACCCCAATTCACAACTGTCGTTGTGGGTTTTTTTTTTCTTTTTTTTTAACAAGAAAGAACTTTTCTGTTTTTTATTCTTTCGGCAGTGAAGAAAAGGGCAACGACTGAAGACGGCCACCTGGTTGAATTTGCATATCTGCCTCAGTCTGCAGATCCAGAAAGGGTTAATAAAAGAATTGATTAATTTGAATTATATTCTTTTCTAATAATAAAATAATCAAAAGAATGGATTGTTACACCACAATATCCCTGAAAGGATTTGCATGAACTCTTATAGGAAATAAATTAACTTTTTAAAATTAGTTTTGATTAAAGAAAATAAGTGAATTGTCATCTAGTAGGGGTGTGCAAAACCGGAGTTTCAGTTAACCGAAAATCGGTTAACTGGTTTTTTAGTTCGAAAAAATTCCGAACCGTAACCAAACCGAAATTTCGGTTAACCGCTTTTTGGTTAACCGAAAATCTCAGTTCGTCCAAAACCCAAACCGTAACCGAACCGAAAATTTCGGTTAACCGGTTTTTCGGTTCGGTTAACCGATTTTTTGGTTCAGTTACCGGTTAACCGTTTACAAATAATAAAAAACTTATACTTTCTTACCTAAATTTGTCATTCCTTTATATTTAAATTCTTTTTATAAAAATTAAACTTTGGTTACCATTTATAAATAATAAAAAATTACACTTTCTTACCGATTTTTTTTATTTTTTATGTATAATTTTAAAAAAAATAAAATTATTTTTGGTTTGGTTAACCGAATTTTCAAATAATCTAAACCGCAACCGAACCGAAAACCAAAAAAAAAAATCGGTTTGGTTAACCGAACCGACTTTTTTGAAAAATTTGTTCGGTTAACCGGTTTTTCCGTTCGGTTTTCTCGGCTTTTTGGTTCGGTTTTCGGTTTCGGATTTTTTTGCACACCCCTATCATCTAGTATGGAACTGGGAAATCTATCAGTTTAATTCCTAAGTAAGGAGTCGATATTAGTAAATAATGTTACTAATGTGACAGCTAATGTAATTAACTATATATGGCAAGTCTTATGATTTTAATTTTTTAGGTGTTTTATATCAAAAACTTAAGTCTAAATAAGATTCGGTAATTGCTGCATTAAATAATGCACATAAAATTAAATATAGTGGCTGTCACAAATTGTATGTTTGATTCCTAACTAAAATACCAGGATGAATAATTTCATTGTTCATGTTACAGTTAATCAAGTAATGTCAACCAATTTATAGTCTTCAGATGATGCACAAAAGATTTTAATATGAGTGTTACTTGCATTGGTTTATGATGTATGAAATTCAGATGACATTGGCATGGTTAGATTTATAAATTGTTATACTGTATGGAGTTTTGTGAATGCAGTCAATTAATTCTTGGCTAACATACTAGTTCTTATAATTGAATTTTCAATGTTGCATCTTATGAGATAAATGTCAACTACTTGTTAGTTCTTGTTTGTGATCAATAATCTTAGAGCACTCCCAACGAGGGAAAGCGTGGGGGCAAGTAGGCCTCGCATGTCCCACGCGTGAGAGTTACCTGCTGGCAGCCATGGGAGAACTGGGGTGGCACGCGTGGAGGAACCTGTGGGCATTCCTCCACATGTACGTGTAACTTTGGGATTTTTTTATTATTTGTTTTTGTTTTTTTTTTAGTTAATTTATAATTTTCATATGATTAAAAAAATAGATTGTGTGTTATAAGGTGTGTCCATGATAAATTTTTTTATTGGGTTATTAAAATTAGAGTTGCATGGGTTGGAGAAGTGATGATATGCAAGTTCCAAAAGTATAGAATTTTTGCTGATGTGGCAAACTTGAGTTCAAAAAAATGACACTCTGATTGGAAGTGCTCTTATATCAAGTTGCACTGGGGGTGAAGGTCTCACATGTGTTGATATTTAATATTCCCCTTCACATAAAGAGAAAAACAAAAGGAAAATCTACACCTCATCTTATCCAATCACGTCCAGGGTTATAAAGTGTGAAAATGATGTACAACATCCATGGTTACAAGTGACTCCATGGATCTTTCTCGAAGATAGCATTTCATCAACAATCCAATGCATGAGGGCGATGAGTTTGATATAGAAAATGTTCACAGTTCAGGATTTTAGTTATCAACTTCTCCTGTATATTTCAATGTAGTCAAAAGTAAAGACAATAATATAAGTGAACAAATTGTAATGGGAGCAAATCATACACACACACACACACACACACACACATATATATATATATATATATGTATATACACACACACTTATGTATAAGTGAGTCTGAACGTTGTGGTCGTGACACGTGCTCTATTAAGCATTTATGAAGATTTTATTTAAAAATAAAAATTTAAACAATATGTTTGCCCTGTTTGGTGAGCAAAATAGGAATGGAATGAAATCAGAACTTGATACCTGGGGGGTTGGGAATGGGACTTGAATCCCGAACTCAAGTGTTTGGTGAACAAAATTGAAATGGAATGGAATCAAATTTCAAACTTTGCTATTTGACTAACAGTTATGGAATGGAATCAAATATGTTTTATTTTTTATAATGTTATATGGCATTGTAATTTTCTTTTAATAATTATTATTTGACTTTGCAAAAAAAAAAGCTTGTGACATTATTTCATAACCATTTCGATTTATTTTGATTTTATTGTAAATAACTATTTTGTAATTTTTTAATAATTAACCAAATAAAATTAAATGTTAAAACCAAACCCAGATCAAATGTTACCCAAAGCCAAAATCTCGTAAAATAGTATATTAACAATTAACCAAACCAAAAAATGTGAGTGGAGTGCAAGGTTACCAAAGAGCAAAATATGGTAATTGGCAAAAATCCTTTCATCAATCAAGTAGCTAGTGTCAAGGAATTGAAAACCAATTGCATAATTGATTCAGATGGGAACAAAGGAGTGGAATTTAGATATGAGTAGGACTCTTGCATCATACGGAAATCTAAACTGCAAAGCACCAAGATCAACCCTTCCAGTGCTTCTTTCTCTCTCTAACCTCCTCCATCTTCAACCTTTGTTCCCTCCAAAACCCATAATCTATCATCCGTCTGCCGTCGTCAATTTTCGTGCTTCATGTCGGCAACCCTTCAACGACCAAGTGTGGTCAAGCAATGCAACGATGGTGCCGCCACTGTTCAACAAGCTGGCCTTCACCCCACCACCCCCCATACGCCGATCCCAAAACACCGATGATATGCCGAGCCAACCACAACAAATCCAGACCGCCGAGGAGCCTCCATCGGTTGCGGCATTTTAGCTGGCGTTGGTGGGGATGCCATCGACGATAGGGTGTCCGACGGTGGCCATGGAGCACCATTTTTCTCTCATTCTATGTTTAGGGTTTGTGAAGAACACTGATGAATGTTGCACAATTATTATTTTATGAGTCACTTTTCCCTTTTTAAAATAAAATAAGTTCATTCCTGGGGGGTGAGAACTTGAAAGCCCCCCAACCCAAGGAAGAGAGGGTTAAAGTTCTTTAATTTTGAAGGGAACTTGAAATCTTCAGGTTTTAAGTCCCTTACCCCCAAAACTCTCACCAAACACAAGGTAAGGAACTTGAAAAGAAAATGATTCAAGTTTCATTCCTTTTCTTCTCACCAAACAGGTGTCTCTTCAACTATTTCAATGAAGAAAAAAAAGCAAATAAATTACAAATATGTTAATGTTGTTATTTCTAAAAATTTAAATAACATCTCTACAAATATTTTAGCTATAATTTTAAAACAAACTGTACGTAGCACATTTTTAAAGGCTAGTAAAATGAATGCACAAGATTGTTACTAGATCAATAACGGCACCCCCCCCCGCCCCAAAGATATATTTTCATATTTAAAAATTAACTCAATTGCTTGAAATAGAACTATGAACGAATTATGATTATGGGATATGGTAAAAGTGCAAAGATTAACATAAGAACGGATAGAAACCATAGCATAATTTAATCAAGATAAAATATGAAAACTAAAAACACTTATGTGATGTTTGATTGGATGTAATGTAATCGTAATGTAATGCAATTAACTATGCAATGTAATTATGATTACTTAGTTTGTAGTAATCATAATTACAAGATAGTTCTTTTATTGCAATAGTCTTACACAACCAATCAAGGTAATGAAAATATAATTAAAAACTTGTTTGCATTACAAGGTTGATTACATCTAACCAAACATTACATTACTCTTCATTATTTTTCATGGAAAATTAGTTTGCAAAAACATATTTGATTATTCTAATAACGAATTTTTTTAAAAATAACTGGTCCCTTATCATAAATGCCCTAATAATCCCCTTGTTTCTACGTTTCTTTTTTCCCTTTTTATGTATGATTATATACGCATCCCCATTCCAGCAAAAATCCCCAATAAAAAAGAGACCTTAAAAAATAAAAAATAAAAGTTGCATCAGCATAACCATCAAAAAGTGGAGATGCGGGGGATCGAACCCCGTGCCTCTCGCATGCAAAGCGAGCGCTCTACCATTTGAGCTACATCCCCTATGGTTTCTCGATGTTCTCTAAGATTATACTTCCTCAATCTCGGCGCTCTTGAAATATAGCTTCCACAGAGCTGAAAGAATTTCAGTATCGATTTTGAAGAAGGTAGCAGCGATTCAGTGATTCGTAATCAAGGATTAAACTACTTGGTATCTGCTTCTTCCTTCGCCCACTTTCCCTCTCTTCGCTCCGTTATCAAACTCATCTACTACCAGATTAGTCTCAGGTACCCAACCACACCCCCCCCCCCCCCAGCAAAAAAACCAAGTTTCTTGCCCTATTTGCCCGCCTTTCCCCAGTTTTATGCTTCATCAATTCAAAGAAAAGATGGGAATTGTTTCCCATGTAAAAAAGTCTGCATCTTGGTCGAAATTTCAGTAACTGCGTTGTTATTGGTTCTGATTCAATCATATTTTCCCATAATTTCCTGCTTGAATAATTTAGGTGGGATGACAGAGAATCATTCGACTCTTCCGACTGTCTAATTTTATGTTTTTGCTGCCTTCTTTTGCTATCTGCATTCACCAAAATTGAGGGTTTATGCTAAAGTTTTGTGTTTAATTTTCCAGGAAATCGCAGGAAATTTTGCAACCCACATTGGAATTTTGGTGAATTTGTAGCTGGGATTTCTTGGTTAGGTTAGGTTGTCATGAAACGTGGGTACCCAGGTTCTCCTAGCTCTTCTGGCCCTCCTCAATCTCGGCTGAAACACAACCCAGAAGGTAATTCCCTATTTTTCAGGATTATAATTGGGTGTGACTTATACAGTCATATTAGTTTGCTTATTCTTCTGCCAGTTGGGTTTGCTTATTCTCCTGCCAGTTGCTAAGCAGTGGATTAATCCATCGATTTGGGGGGGGGGGGGGGCGCAATTGTTTTCCCCTCGTTTTGATTTTTTGTACCTAGGACTTCAAATGTTATGTCTAAAAAATCATATATTGTTATTGTGGAGAAGAAATCCAGCCTTTTGTCACCCTAACTCATCATCTAGTTGTTGATCGCATTGTGATTTCTGTGGCTTGTTAATGGTTATTTAGGTGATGGACAATTTTTAGAGGATGAGACCACGAAAATCTTTGCACGGAAAGTCGCTGATCATTACAGTGCAAGAACTAATCAGACATTGGAAGAACGAGAAGCAAGCCCAATTATTCATTTAAAGAAACTAAACAATTGGGTATTTGCTCAACTCTCTAGTTTGAGGTTATCTGTAATTTCACTGTGAAGTTTGCTTACCTGTGGTTTTATTGCAGATAAAAAGTGTCCTAATTCAGCTTTATGCACGCCGTGGGGATGCTGTGCTTGATCTTGCTTGTGGAAAGGTGATTTTTGTTTCGTGTGGTTGATGATTATTGTTGAGTGAGGTGAAAAACTGACAATTCACTCACATTCTGACTATTTACGCTGGCCATGTGTCAGGGTGGGGATCTCATAAAATGGGACAAAGCAAAGATTGGATATTATGTTGGGATTGATATTGCTGAAGGCTCGGTAAAGTGCAAAATCCTATAGTTAGTTCTATGATTTCTTACTTTCTGATGGCCCATTTTCATGATCAGCTGCTGTTGTTTCTTCATGCTTCTATGACTTTTAAATTGTTAGTCTGATTGCTATGCTTAACTCTCAACCCCATGCTTAATGCTAGGACAATATGCGCTCTTTTTCTACTTTCTTGCTTCAGCTATCTTATGTATCTGCATTGTTACACATGAAAGTTTTCAATAGCCTCAAATTGAGAAGCTTTATCTACAGATAGAGGATTGCCGTACTCGATATAATGGTGATGCAGATCATCATCAGCGGCGCAAGAAGTTCACATTCCCTGCTCGTCTCTTATGTGGAGATTGCTTTGAGGTAATATGACCACAAGTTGCTTTCTGGTCACAATGACTGTTTGGATGAATCATTTTATTACTTGAATGATATTGTTATATTGCGCATAAATGAAGTTCAAGTTTTTGTTTTCATTAACTAGTTTATTGGTTCCAAAATCGTGTAAATTAACAACGATGCCTGGATTATGTGGATGATCTTCAGGTTCGTCTAGACAAAGAATTAGCTGAGGAGGCTCCATTTGACATTTGCAGTTGCCAGGTCAGTGATTGGCCTTAGGGTGAATGAGGTCTTGGTAGCCCTTGTTCCCTATTGTATGGCGCATGTGTTCAGATATCAGACTTTATGGATACTTCCAGGCCTTTCCTTTGTAACTGTTTTGGTCTGTCTTCTATGCCAGTTCTAATTTGTCCTTGAATATCCTGGAAAGCCAGTTTGATATCTGTTAACTGTTTCTTGCATATTCATATTATATCTATCTATGATTAGGCTAAGGCGAATTTGTTTTAGAGATAAACCTTGCTATATGGAGTCACATATTCCTGTTTACCATGCGATCCTCATCGTTTACTTCATTTTATTCTATGTCGCCAGTCTAGGCTTCTTTGTTTTGTTTTTTTTTTTGGGGGGGGGGGCGGGGTTTGGATTCGGTTAAATGTAGTACCAGTAATTTGCACATTGCCAGTGCTTTATTTATTAGAACATGCTTTCCCTCTTCATACATTTTACATTTCCCCCTTGGCACATTTTTCACTTTCAAAGCATTCATTATTTATTTATTTTATTTTTTTCCAGTTTGCCATGCATTATTCTTGGTCTACTGAGGCACGTGCACGACGAGCTTTGGCAAATATATCAGCTTTGCTTCGACCAGGAGGCATTTTAATTGGGACGATGCCTGATGCCAATGTCATTGTCAAGAAACTGAGAGAAGGTTTCTTCTTGCCTTATTATTTTATACCAATAAAGTTTTTGAAATTTCATGCAATAATTTTCTTGCTGAAATTTAAGGATTTGACTCCCTGTACATAGTAAAGGGAGGAGGTCGTCTCTTAATTTCCAAGGTCAACTGTGGAGTGCTTTATAGCATCGCCCTTGAGCTGAAGCCTTATATGATTAGCTGTTTTGGTAAAGCTTTCAGTTGGCAGCATTCATTATATGAGGAGTGGCTCCTAGATAAACTATTTCGACTTTTTCAAAAATTCATTGTGGGATTATTATGCATGGTTGTAATGAATGTCGCCTTTCCCTTCTTCCTCTAAATTATTGTACGAACCGCAACAAAGGGAAGACAATCATAAGACTCAAGGTACCACAAGGCTTAGAGCACACATCAAGAGCTAGTCCCCTTGCTTTTGCCACCAGTAGCCATATTTACGGTCACAGCAGCTGCTTCTTTGTCTTCTTCTTCTTCCTCCTCCTTTTTTTTAATGATCTTCTGATCCATCTCCATCTTCTTCTCAAGAATTGCTTCTCTTTTCTTTATTGTCTTTTGAGAATAGCAATGGCTGTTTTCTTAAAAGTTCTACACTGTTAAAGATGCTTTACCCAGACTCAAGTATTTCATTATAGCCTTGTCTGCTTGCAACCTTTGAGTTCATGCGGTAAAAGAAAAGCACGGGAAAATCCAGCAGTATTTTGTCTGGTATCAAAACTCAAGGGATGGTAAACTGCGAAGTTGTTTTAACATGTGATTTCTGGCTTGATTTGAAACGAGGACCTGAGGTGGCAGTTGTTGTCTTGATGACGTCCAGTTGTGGAATTTGCTATAGAAATTTATTTTCGGTAAGGCCTGTCGATGCCTTTCTTAGAGCTCTGGAGGAGAGGAGAGAAAGTGCTAATCTAGGATCCCCCATTTTGTTCCATATGCATGGAGATTCTTTTGGAAACCTGAAAACCAAATATTCTACAAATTAATGTGCATGCTTTGTGAATCATGATCCCTCTTAAGCCGGTGATCAGAGTTTTCATTGTTAACATTCACTTATGATGCCTGTGTAATGGCTTAGACAGTACTCTAGCTGAGGACTGTTGGGGAATAAAAAATTGAATCTTTTGCAGAGTCTGTGTTGAGTTGATCATGGTGTCTGTTTATGCCTCAGAAGTTCTTAAGACATGCTTAATAGGTTTTGAGAAGTTACTACTTGCTATACCTCTATATACATTTTGGTCATATGTTCTTAATGTATGTTATCTGTTTCTACAACTTGATTTCCCTAACTTGGTTGCTTGGGGGTTGTGAGTGATTTCACATTGTAAATGAAGAAGTGTGAAGATCTCATCTCTTAGGTTTTGTGTAGTTTCCAAATTACAAGTACAGGAGAACTCTAGTGGACACCCTTTTTTTTTTTCCCTCCGTGGGTGGTGTTTTTTTTTTGTTGGGGGGGGGGGGGGGGAAGAGTGTGTGTGTGTGTGTGTGTATATTCAATTAACCATTTTTCTTTTTGTGATCCTTTTGCCAGTATTGATTAGACCATACTAAGATAGATGTCCTATGAAAATTACATGCTCCGAGATTCTTTGTAGGACTTGTAAATTTTATTTTTTAAGACTACCAAACCTTAATGCCTGTGAATAGTCAACTGTGGGCCTTGGCTTTGGATGGAGGGATTAGTTGTCTTGAGCGTCACAGGTTATTCCTCTTTCTTTCAAAGAAGATGCTAATTTACCTGTGGTGATTAATGAAGCGGAGGGTTTGACCTTTGGGAACAGTGTCTACTGGATACGTTTTGATGAGGAGTACGCTGATAAGGTGATTCTCTTGTGTCCCATTGGCACCTATTAATTTGGAGCGCTGGAAATTGTTCATGGGAATGATCTTTATTATTTTCTTTTCCTTCCCAAAAAAAAAAAAAAATTGCTCCAGAGATTCAAAGCTTCGTGTCCTTTCGGTATCCAGTACAAGTTCCACTTAGAGGTAATGTGATTTTTATTTGCTTATTATATTCTTATCTTGTTACAATCTCTTATACGAGTAGTAATTGATAACTTTCTTGATTATCATTGGCATTTGCTAATATTGGGAGGAATGTGTTTGCTTGATAACATATTATATAGAGACATGCTCTTTTTTTGGTTTTTTATGCTCCATTTAACTAGAGTTGAGCTACCCATTAGGGTAGAGCTCTACCATCACATGTTTTCTTTGTTTACAGGTCTCGAACTTGGGACCTTGTTTAAGGGTAACCAGTGTCAAATTACTTGAACCAACCGGTGTTGATTCTAAAAAGATGCTCTCGTCAATTGTTTTTCTTGTTTTATTAGCAGTTCTGGCCTTCCACTTTCATTGATGTATGATTCATACCATAAATGTATGTGGGGATGAGCTTAAATACATAGTTTGTAAATGTCATATGTTTTCAGTGCTTTTGGGCAAGCTATGTTTGCGTAAATTTTTGTTGATTGTTTCTTGTATTACATTTAAAAATTTGCCTGGAAATCTTTTTCTGAAATCCTGATGCATTCATCTGGGTTTTTTAATCATGTGCTTTCCACGTTCTCTTTTGTAGGATGCTGTTGATTGTCCTGAATGGATTGTCCCATTTCATGTTTTCAAAGCACTAGCTGAAGAGGTATGATTTTTTCTTCTGGCATTTCTAATCAGTACCTGTGTGTCTATTCATCTAAGCATTTGCTAGTGTAAAGAAAATAATATTGGTTTCGGATGAAACTTTTCTTTTTAGAACAGGGGGGGGGGAGGTGTCTTTGTTTTTGGCGGGGGGGGGGGTGTTATGTGTTCATTTTTCTCTATTGCTATTGAGAGACATGTATTTATCATAAATTTTAGGATTTGATGGGCTAAGGGAGAATGCTGATTGCTGTTATTTATCATAAAATCAATGATCTGAATATACAGCAAAGATCCATGGTGAAGGCAGAGTTCCTTTGAATTTGGCCCTTTTCTTTGATCCCCTTCCCCTGATTCTAGCCAACTTTTGTGTAAGAAAATTATAATTAGCATGGGTGGTCTCTCTTTTGAAGAGATATGCAGTTTTAGGTGAGATGGAATGAGAGATGGCAGTCATGTTATGGTGGTAATTAGGGCTTTGTCCTCAGGTTGCAATTACCATATAGTCATGAAGCTCTTGCCAATGGACCTGGCCTGCTGCTAGCATCTTACCATAGCTGATGTTACTTTTTAAATGAAATCGTATTGTTTACAACATTGCATTGACTAGATTTCTTTTCAATCCTTTCGGGCAGTATGATTTTGAGCTGGTTTTTGCAAAGAATTCGCATCAATTTGTTGAAGAATATTTGAAGAAACCAGAATTTGTTGAGCTCATGAGGAGACTGGGTGCTTTGGGTGATGGAAACCAGGATCAGAGTGAGTCCCACCTCACTTTTTTGGGTTTCGCAACCCCCCCCCCCAAAAAGTGGGGTTGTTCCTTGGAAGGAATCGAAGATTCCTTCTTGGCTCTCAGGTTTCTTGTTCCCAGTCGTTAGTCCTGAATATTTGCTAGCTTGATTTCATGATTTTAATGTTCATCATTGATTCCTTTTGCTCTCTTATATTTTAGGTACATTGTCACCAGATGAATGGGAAGTAGCCTATTTGTATCTGGCATTTGTGTTGAAAAAGGTAAGTGTCATGTTAGTTTAAGTGTAAAATGTAAATCCTAGAAAATTTGGTGGTAATGCTGTTACTTATACTTTCCATTCTACCCAAACTATCCTAATTCAATGTGCCGACTCTTGGTATCAGATTCGCATATGCAATATGCAAAGTCTTACACAATTGCTTCTCACGGAGCTGCAAACCTTGACCCTTGAATCCATGGTTGTTGGGATAATTTGCCTCAGAGTTGTGTTGTGGGTCAGGGATATAATATGATTCATAAGATGGTGATAGATGCCTACTAATGTGTTGGTAGAGTTGGTTAATTGAATATTCAAGCTGGATTGGGTTCTGGTCATAGCAATAAACTTGTCCAGAAAGGATAATGGATATTGTCCGACAAATTTCTGGTCTACTTGGTTTGGGGTTAGTCAATTTGGGCAGTTTTATTTCGGTTCTCAGGTGGGGACGTTTATGAGTTGAGGTTGGGTTTTGTTGTCAAATGAGTTATTAAGCATGCTTATAGATACCTTCTTATACGGGACTAAGTGCTATAATTAATCTGTTTTCCAGCGGGGCCAACCAGACCGGACACAACAACGAACTGGGAGAAGGGATAAAGGGAAGATGCATATAGAAAAGGAGGACATCATGTACATTAAGAGTTGAGTATTGACTGCAGAATGCCGGCTTCGATTCACGACACCCTATTGCCAAAGAAGCCATGATCGTTAAGGTGTGAAACATCTTCTGCTCCACTTGCCAATATCATGGTCACTTGGTCAGCATTCGGAAAAGCCACCATCCTTTCTGCTTTCAAACACCCTTTCAATCAGGATTATAGATAGATCGGAAGTCGCTATCTCAATCCAATTTTGCAGTATCTGGAGTTCAACACCCTTTTCCGATACTCAGAGAACAGACGAAAAATGCATATTGCACCTTCATTTCAAATGGGATTTGATCGTTGGGAGTTTCAGGGTTGAATTTGCAATCAGCAGAGGTGGCTTTGCCTTTTCATTTTAGACTCATCTTCTTCTGGATTATTAACAGTAGAGTTTAACAGACATGATTTACAGTGCTAACCCCTTCAGTCATGATTTACGTGCATTTTGAAAGAAACCCTGTTGTAATGTTTTTGAATAGCTAATAAAACTCAACTATATTCTTTTTTTGGGGGGGCTTTGTTTCGCGGCGGTGGGGGTTGTGAAGGGAGACATAAAAGTTAATGTACGCGTATAATCGCATGTATTATGTAATACTCAAATATTATACAATCTAAATTGCTGATACATACAGGCAAGAATTATGTGCTACTTTGATCGATGTTCGATGTGCTTTGAGCTGCAGAGAGCTGCAGAAGGGGTGATTCTCTCCCTTGCTTTTGGTTTTTCTACAATTTTGTTGAATCATGTAGTCCATTCTGCTCCGAGTTCCCTCTATAGAAGACTCAAGACGGATTTACGCATTATTCGTTGTAGGCAGTCTAGGGGTGTGCAAAATTCGGTCAACCAGAGTTTCGACTAACCAATTTTTTGGTTCAAAAAAATTCTGAACCGTAACCGAATTGAAAAAGTTAGTTAACCGGTTTTTCGATTCAATTAACCGATTTTTTGGTTTAGTTATTGGTGAACCATTTACAAATA
The DNA here is from genome assembly GCA_017589665.1 of Selenicereus undatus. NCBI lineage: Eukaryota > Viridiplantae > Streptophyta > Magnoliopsida > Caryophyllales > Cactaceae > Selenicereus > Selenicereus undatus. Next base: position 96,192,568 of record JACYFF010031959.1, read on the forward strand.
ATAAAAAACGTATAACTTTTTTAACTAAATTTTTCATTTTTTTAATATTCAATTTTTTTTTATCAAAATTAAACTTTGGTTACCTTTTACAAATAATAAAAAGGTGCACTTTTTTACTCAATTTTTTTGCTTTTTATGTATAATTTTTTTAAAAAAAATTTATTTTCGGTTTGTTAACCGTTGGCTAACCGAAATTTCAACTTGTTCGAACTATAACCGAATCAAAAATCGAAAGTTTTTTTTTTATTCGATGAACGGAACCGATTTTTTTCAAATTATTTTCCACAAGCATTTGTAATTATCCTTGCAAGTTGTCTCGACAAATGACAACTACTGATTACACAACATGACCAATTTGTAATTAGAATTAATCAATGACTTGTTTGATTCTATTCAGACCTAAATTTGATTCAAGTTGAGTCAAATCAAGATTACTGTGACGAGCTTTGTTTGTATGAAAGAAGACAAGTTCTTTCTTTTTTGATTACTTTCCTCGCATAATATTCCATAGAGAGCTTGAATTGTATAGTCGCAGACAATCTGTTATAGTCTGTTATAACCTTGAAAGTGAATTGACTCAAGTTATCTGGCTTCTTTCTTTTTAGACCCTTTCCAACTTGACTTGAATAAACCTTTCATCAACTAATAGGGTAGTCTTATTAGACAATTTGTATTGTTATGTATCCTCTATTATCTCTTTCCTTTATCAATTTTCTCTATTTTTTTAGGGGGTGTTTGGCAAATAGCTTTCGATGAGCTTTTTGATTAAAAAGAGCTTTTTTGATCAAGATTAGCTGTTTGACCAAGTAAAAAAGCTAATTTGATCGTTTGGTGAAAATGTTTTTTATAAGAGCTTTTTAGGTTCAAAAAACTAATTTAAAAAAGCTAATTTCATGAGTTTTTTGAAAGGATTTTTTGAAAAATTAACTTTTTGTCTCACAATTTATCAGAAACAGTTAATTTGACTAAAATTTTTTTCAACAAACAGCTAATTCAAACATCTAACTTAAGCAACTAACAGCTAATACAAACAGCTAACAGTTAACAATTGACAGCTAATTTTTTTTTGAAAAGAAAATAAAAAGGCCAATAAATAAAAAATCATATGCAACTACAAAGGAATGTAGAGAAAGGGCATGAATGGAATTCTAACAAACAATCTTTTCAGAAACAGCTAATTTATTAAACACTTTTTCTGGAAACAACTAATTTAAATAGCTAATTCAAACATCTAACAACTGATTGCCAGATAGGGTTTAAATTTATGTCATATGTAAAAACTATTTCAATCACTAAAACCTTATTTCCTTACTAATTCTAAATATTTTGTATTCATTATTTATGTTATTTTTTTTTCAATTTCTATATATTGATATGATGCCTACGTCTTACAACTTTATTTTCTTATTCATTTGAGAATTTTTTAACTTGTAAATTGATATATATATATATATATATATTTATTTATATTATAATCTTTTCAATTTACATGTATCCTTTTTGCTCCGATCCCACGAATACTATTGATTACAACTGTGGCCTATGGGGTGAAGGAGGAGGGAAGGAAGTGAAGTTGAAGATGGGGCTGTATGAATAAAGAAATTAGGATTTTTGATTACACAAGTGGCATGCCTAGTAATTTTAATAAAGTCTTGAGTAATTTGTTATTTACACAAACAACTATTTACAAAAAGTTATTCATTTTAGCTTTTACGAATTGACCTTTTAGGCTAAAACAACTATAACAAATTTTTTTTAGCAAACACTAAGTTGACTTTTTTAACCAAGTCAAAGCAACCAAACTCCTTCCAACAACTTATTTTGGCATCAAAAAGTTAATAAAAAAGCCAATGGTCATGTTTGGCAAAGAACTTTTGGAAGAGCTTTTTGGTTAAAAAGAGCTTTTTTGATCAAAATTAGTTTTTTGACCAAGTAAAAAAGCTAATTTGGATGTTTGGTGAAAGAGCTTTTTAAAAGAATTTTTTGGGTCCAAAAAGCTAATTTGAAAAAACTAATTCCATGAGTTTTTTGGAAGAGCTTTTTGAAGAATTAGTTTTTTGTCTCACAACTTTGTCAGAAATAGCTAATTTTACCAAACAGTTTTTCAACAAACAACTAATTCAAACAACTAATACAAACAGCTAATTTGAACAGCTAATAGCTAACAGCTAACAGCTAACAACTGTTTGCCAAACAGGGCCAATAACTAAATTTCCTAAATGTAACTGTAAGGGTCTGTTTTTTTGTTGGCAAATTGGGATTGGTAAAAGGATGAAGTTGGTTGAAGTAAATTGAAGTGAATTGAAGTTGGTTGAGGCAGGTTGAAGTGAGTTGAACTGTTGAAGTGGGTTAAAGTAAGTTGAAGTGGGTTAAGTTGATTATTTTTTGAGTTGGTTAAAATAGTGAGAATAAAATTTTAAAGAAGGTCAACTAAAGTTGATTAAAATAGATTGAAGTAAATTAAAGTTAGTTAAAGTGAGTTGAAAAAGATTAAAATCGGTAAATTAAAAAAAGCAAACCAAAAAAACATGCCTTAAAAAGGGAAAAAATCTGTCCCACCGAACGGTTGTTAATCGTCACTTCAAAAATGCTTCTCTTCGAAGCAGGCTATGCACCTTTTCCCTTAGCTCCATCTCCACCCCCCACCCCCCCCCCCCCCCAAAAAAAAAACCAAACCCCTTATCTCCTCGGAAAACCCAGGAATAATCTTATCCTTGGAATTTAGTCCCCCTCTTCCTTTTCGAACTTCATTCCTCAATTCTCTCTCTTTACTGAGAAATTCAGAAAGCCCCTTTCGACTTTCCCGATCCAAATGGGTGGTGGCGGAGCCATGAGGGCGGCGGCGAAGGCCGCCGGAATCGGCGTCTTCACCGGCGGAGTTCGCGCCGGGGCTTCTTTGGATTCGCTCGTTTCTCGGAATACGGCAAGGTCAGCTTCGGCCGGCGTTGCTTCTTCCTCATCTCAGCAGACCGGCGGTTCGAAGGTGGAATCGGCGGTTCAGAGGCCGGTTTGGGAAGTCGACGACTGGGAGTTCGCCGGCGGTTCTGATGATGATTTGATCGTCGACAGGATTGAACTGGCTGAGCCGAGGACGGTCTTTGGACCGCCTCCCACTCTTGAGGAGGCTCAAGAGGCTACTTCTGAACTCAAAGATGCTCTTGAGAAGTAATTAATTTTTCGTGCTGATAAATTTCATGATTATTATGAGTTCCTATGCATATTTTATCAGCTCGTGCCTTTTGGATTTAACCCTAAAATTTGCATTTTTGTGACTCTGATCATAAGAGGCTGCTAAAAGATTGCTTTTTTTTTATTTTATTATGTTTTTCTGTTCTTTTGGCATCAACAGTTGATCATTTCTGGGTTGCAGTACAAAAAGGAAAATAGAGGAAAAATAATGTTAGTTTTTGGGGTTTTCAATTGCTGCTGCTTATTTGCCCTCTGGGTTTTTGATGATAAAAGTTTGGCTTAGATGTGCTTATAGTCTTGTCATTTGAGTATTTGAAAGTAATCATATGCTACTTTGATCTTTTTTAGTCTATTTTTGGTAATTGAAGTCCTTTTCCCATTAATTTGAGAGATCATAGAAGGCAATAGGATTGGTTCAGCATTTTAGCTGTGCTTACTGATTGGATTTTGAAGGGAGCTTCCAACTCTTTAGTTGGTACTTCCAACTTCTTGGGTGTTTTGTTTTTTGTTTTTTTAAGTTTCTTTCCTGAAATAGAAGTTCCCCTCTCAAGCATGTCTTTCAAATATGGCCCCTAGATATCTCGTATACATGTAACCATGTATAATTTACTTATGGAGTTTGTTCAAGAAATATCTTGACACAATATTGCAAAGAGGCCTAGGGGTACTTGGAATGTGTTTGTTCTCTTCTACGTTTAAATTCGTTTTGCCTTCCTGATAGAAACCAGTGGAGATCCATCTCAACAATTTTGCGAGGCTATGACTTGTAAAAGTTCCTTACTTATGTTTTTAATGCAGTGGTAATTTGTGTATATTTTATTACATATAGTTCACCAGTTAATTTGGTAGTGATAGTTTCATGCATAGACTAGTGATGAGGAGATAGAAGTTGTCCTAGTTTTAAGTTTCATGATGAGCTCTCTCTCTCTCTTTTCTGAAGATTTCATTGTCTGTTTGAGCCTTGCAAATGATGTGGAATGTTGGTTTTGTCAACACCTGCTTTGATCTTCTGGAGGGCCCCAAGCCCAATGGGGCATAAACTTTGTGAAAATGCATTATATGAGTAATTTGCCCATTTTTATGCTTTATGAAGTTGACCCTTGCAAACAGCTCAATGCCTAATCCCCCGTAATCCCATCAAATAAAATCTGGCACCGAATTTGAAAAGTAAACAGGGATAGCCTTTTTTCTTTGGCACCTTGTTTCTCTGTAGGTGAGAAAAGATGAGTCCTTGAAGATTTAAAAGTGAAACAGAACTAGACAGAAGGTAGTGGAATTGCAAAAAATGAAGTCGAGGGTTGGTTAAATAGGTCTGGGAGGAAAAGAGAAAAGAAGAGTGAGTAATCTTTTCAGCTCCTCTGTCCTGAAGGAATATATGCAGGGATAAATTCTGTTGTGGGGAGAGTGCAACAGAGGAAGCTGCTGGCCCAGTGTTTTCATTTGACATGAGCATAGTCCATGATATATGGAGTTTATTTATGTGAATTTTAGCTATTCTTATGAATCTTTTTATTATGACCTATTGTTATTGATGATATGAATGGTGCTTGTTTCCAGGGCATATTCGTCTTCACCAAAATCTCCTGTGAGTACGGATCTATCAGCATCTCTTCTGGATACCAAAGCATGCGTCACCTATGAGTCTACTGTGCCAAAAAGTGCAATGCAGGCATTTATGTTTCTTAAAGAAAGCCCTGCTGCTCAGGTTTTCATCTACCAGTCTTCTTCCTCGCGTCCCCCCCCCCTTCTTGGTGGGATATCTGATTATGTCCTTGCACATTGGCTTATGAAGCTTTGCATGAATATTTTTGCTTGAGGACGAACTTGTGGGAATAGAATTGTGATTTTAGTGATTGACTTTTGATCTACTTATGGGTGTGACAGGGTTAATTGCAGTAGTGTAGAGAACCAGCTGCTAATATAGAACCCAATCTGCTGTGGAAAATCTAGCGAGGAATCTGCAACTAGTGAATTGCCTAAAAATTAATCTAGATGTCTAGAATTATGGCCTGCCCGTATGTCAATTGCTGCAGTCCACGAGGTAGACACTATCTAATTATTCGAATTTGGAGGGAGAGAAGTAGAAGAGCCTTTGAGGATGTGGAAATGCCTCTTTTACGAATTATAGATGGTTGGATCAAGCCCTTTTACTTTTTGGATATCCGGGACTTGTAGGAGAGAAATAGAGAAGTCTCCATCATGGGTGTAATAATCTCTTGTAGGATGCTCACTTTGCACTGATTTCTTTTGATCTTAATGAAGATTTTCTTTTAGGTGAAAAAAACGAACAACAATAAGGCTCACTATACAATGAATAGTCAATCAAACTTAAATGGTGTAGTAAGGAGGGCAGACAATCACTTCAATGAAAAGCATTTGTCAATTCTCTTTTATATTTGCCTAGAGTTGAATATTTTTAAGGTCTTACTTTTCTTTTATTTCCTGGGTTTTGGCTCGGGGGTGTGGAGGGAATGATTCTGTTTGTCATGTTCAAATTATTAGGGGTGTTCGATCGGTCCATTGATAGTGATGTTGATTTTGTTTTATTATGTAGTTTTACTAAACTGTCCTTTTAAATTTACAAGAATGCCCTTTTTATTTAATGTTCTTTAATTTCTGTTAGTATTTTTTATTCGTTTTTGCTCTCATAGTCAGTATACTGAGTTATCTGTGAGTAATTAATATTCATGTTGGATTGTAATCAAACAGTATATTCAAATGTGAGTTCTAATAAAACTATATTATCTCTAATTAAATTTATAGTTATTGAGTGTACACTTTTTGATAAAGTGATTAAATAATTTAATCTTACTCTATAATGATTTAATAAATTTTGTCTTATACTTCTTTTCGTACAGTCAAAAGATCTAAGGAAATTCCGTGCTCTATTTTGTGTATAGTAATTTAAATTAGGTAAATTAAAATTTTGTCCTGCTATGTAGTTCCCTTTGTGATTTAATCTAGAGTTAGACTGTAGTTTATTCTTCAGATAAGTATTACAAATGTGCGGTATTATAGATTTTGTAACTTAAATCAATTAAATGCTTTGTGAATTTTAGCTAATGATTCAAAGTACATGACTTGAAGTTGGTTTGTAATTTTGTATATACGTAGGTGAGTCACAAGTGTTCTTGGTAGTTGGTTATTTTAATCAATAGGATTTGATTAGTTGGTCGGTGAGTCACAAGTGTTCTGGACAATTGCTATTTTACTTGGTAAATTTAAGTAGTTGGTTATTTTAATCAATAGGATTTAATTAGTTGGTAGGCTCTGATACCATTAAATAGAGGGTCTGGCTACTTTTGATAGAAAAATGTTTAGAACTCTTTGATGAGAAGTCAATATTTGAACAAAGAATAGATAAAAACGAGTTTCTGATTGATAAACATGGTACTCTCAATATATTAAATCAAACTACTGGAGTTTCAAAAAATTATACCTCCTCAGTCTTCAGAGTCACTCGTTGAGGTATGGAATCTTCTTATCTGCTGTCACGCCGTTCTCCTCATGGGCCTTACTGAAATTACTTCGATTTTAAATTTCTCTCTCACTTTGAGCTTCTTTAAATAAGAGAAGATAAATTTCAAGAATTTCTGAATAACTTTTTTTATTAGACTTGTTTCCCCAAAAGGGAAGTTTAGAACATTGCATAATGTTGATTTGAGTGATTTTTTCTTCGCTCAAATTGTCTCTATCTTCTTCCTTCTTCGTTTACATATTTATATTCAAGGAAAGGATAGTAGATTCAATTGTACAAGAATGAATAGTACAAGTAGTACGGACGTGATATGAATAGTAAAAGTAGTACAATAATTCACAAGTTCTTTGTTTGAAGTAATTGATTGAGTACTTGATTGAGGTGTGATAATTGCGTTGATAGCTGGCTTGAGGTGCAATAATTGCATTGATAGGCTGATAGTTGACATATGTTATTTTCTGAAGATAAGATTCCGTAGAGATAAGGTTTATAGTTGTCGGTAAGATCTGGGCTTTACATTTGGTTTTGTTATGGCAAAATCTTGGTGGTTCGTAGTAGAGTTTGTTTTTCTTATTTTTTTTTTTAGTAGTTTTACAAATTTCCGTTTAATAGCGATAGATCTTTGAAAATTCTCAGGTTCTAGTTGCAAGAGAAACGTTAATAGTTCATCATCATAGTTTCCGTCTTGCATTCCTTGGTAACAAGGATATAGTTCTTTTTTCTTAACAAATGTTTTAATCCGGATGCATAATATAGACAATTTTCATGACATTTAACAGCTGTAACTCTACTAGTTCTTCTATAATTTACATATGATTCATCAAATCGACTCGTATCAAAAATTTTTGAGGCTTTGATATTTAGTTGAAAATTGTCTGAAATGTATCCAATTTAAATAATATTGATTCAAGGATAGATTATTCTAATTTCTAAATTTTTCTTAGGGGGAATGGTATGGAACTTTACAAAAATAGGGCATTTTTTTGGGACTTTTCAGTGTTTGAAGCAGATTTATAGGAAAGTGAGATAATTTTGTAAATTTGGGGTCTGGATGTACAAGGTCAATATAGTCAAGTTCATAGAATTGATAGATGGTTGGTTTGGCTTTGCTCCGGTGCAGGCTGCGAGTTGAGCAAATGAAGATTTTCCTCTACCGTAAAAGATTTGTGGAGTTTCGTTTAGTTTCTGCTAAACTTGTTGGGTGATCTTGTAATATCCTGAAAAAAATGAATCACAGATATCAAAAGAAATAAATCATTTAGTTTTGTGTAGTTGAGGCCTTGAGAAAGTTAAGATAATTTTCGCAACCATATTATCAGAATCTTTAATGCCTTCACAACATAAAGTTACTTCTTTAATATGTCTCCTTTGATTTTCTTGTAGGCAAAGAAATTAACCTAGAAACACTCTAGGGACGGGATATATAAGGTCAATATAGCCAAATTCATAGAATTGATAGATGATTGTTGGGTTTGCTCAATTATAGGTTGTGAGTCGAGCAAATAACGATTTTTCTCCACCGTAAAAGATTTGTGGAGTTTCGTTTAGTTTCCAATAAACTTGTTGGGTGATATTGTAATATCCTGAAAAAAATAGATCACAGATATCAAAAGGAACAAATCGTTTAATTTGTGTAGTTGAGGCCTTGAGAAAGTTAGGATAATTTTCGCATTCATATTGTTAGGTTCTTTAATGTCTTCACAACATAAAGTTACTTCTTTAATATGTCTTCTTTGATTTTCTTGTAGGCAAAGAAATTAACCCAGAAACGCTTTGTTCCTTTGGGTATTTGTGATTCATTTTTTCAGGATATTACAAGTTCACCCAACAAGTTTATTGAAGACTAAACGAAACTCCACAAATCTTTTACGGTGGTGAAAACTCTTTATTTGCTCGACTCACAACCTGTACTGGAGCAAACCCACTAGCCATTTATCAATTCTATAAATTTGGCTATATTGACTTTGTTTATCTAGACCTCAAACTCACAGAATTATCTCACTTCCGTACAAATCTACTTCAAACGCTGAAAACTCTAAAAAAAGGCCCTATTTTTATAAAGTTCTATACCATTCCCCCTAGAAAGATTTAGAAACTTGAATAATATATCATTGAATCAGTATTCTTCAAGTTGGATACATCGTAGATAATTTCTAACTAAATATTGAAGTTGTAAAAAATTTTGATATGAGTTGTTAAATGTCATGAAAATCGTCTATATGCATTCGGATTGAAATATTTGTTAAGAGAAAATAGCTGTCTTTTTTACCAAGGAAGGAATGCAAGACGGAAACTATGTTGATGAACTATTAACGTTTCTTTTATAACTAGAATTTGAGAACTTTCAAGGATCTACCGCTGTTAAATGGAAATTTGTGGAACTATTAAAAAAAGAATAAGAAAAACAAACTATACTACGAACCACCAAGATTTTGCCATAACAAAGTCAGGTGTAAAACCCCGATCTTGCCGACAATTATAAACCTTATTTTTACGGAATCTTATATTTAGAAAATGACATATGCCAGCGATCAGCTTATCAACGCAATTATTGCACCTTAAGTCAACGCAATTATTGCACCTCAATCAAGTAGTCAATCAATTAGTTCGGACAAAGGACTCGTGAATTATTGTACTACTTTTATTATTCATGTTACGTCTGTACTACTTGTATTATTCTTTCATGTACAACTGTATCTACTATCCTTTTGATGTAGGATAAGAGTAAAAAATGGGTAAAAAGATTTAGAAAATTAGAATATTTTGATATTGGAGATTTTCTACTTTTTTAATTATTTTCGTTGGTTATTTTTAAGCATATTTTAGGATAGCTAAAATAAGAATATTTAGTGGTATTTTATTAAGAGTTAATTTTCTAGTCTTTTAAGATATTATTAGATTATATATTTTTATCCTTTTCTAGTTTATCTCTTATTATTTAGGTTTCTTAATACTAGTTAACCTCTTGGTTATATAGACCCCTTTATGTTATCTAAGAAAGCAGATTATGAATAATATTTGATATTGAATTTAAGTGAAAATTCTTGTGTGAATTTTCTAGATGTGGGAATTGTTCTTAGAGCGCCTTACATGAATTATTCCCTTTTGTAGGAATTGCTCTTGGAGCATCCTACATCACCTTTTCTTGAATATAAATATGTAAACGGAAAAGAAAGAAGGCATAAGCAATTTGAGCGAAGAAAAGATCACTCAAATTAGCATTCTGCAATGTTGTTTTAAACTCGTTTTATCTATTCTTTGTTTAAATATTAACATCTCATAAAAGAGTTTTAAACCTCAATGAGAGACTGTATTTAATGGTATAAGAGCCTACCAACTAATCAAATCATATTGATAAAAAAAACCAACTGCTTAAATTTACCAAGTAAAATAGCAATTGCCCAGGACACTTGTGACTCACCTACCAACTAATCAATTCCTATTGATTAAAATAACCAACGACCAAGGACACTTGTGACTTACCTACGTATATACAAAATTACAAAGCAACTTCAAGTCATTTATTTTGAATTATTAGCTAAAATCCACAAACATTTAATTGAACTAAGTTACAAAATCTATATTATCCCACATTTGTAATAGCCAGATATGAGTCATCTGAAGAATAAATTACAATTTAACTCTAAATTAAATCACGAAGGAGACTACCTAGTATGACAAAGTTTTAGTTTACCTAATTTAAATTACAATAGACAAGATAGAGTATGGGATTTTCTTAGATCTTTTGATTGTACGAAAAGAAGTATAAGACAATTTATTAAATCATTATAGAGCAAGATTAAATTATTTAATCACTTTACCAGAAAGTGTACATCCAATAACTATAAATTTAATTAGAGATAATATAACTTTAATAGAACTCACATTTGAATATATTCTTTGGTTTCAATCCAATATGAATATTAATGACTCAGATAACTTACTATACTAACTATGAGAGCGAAGAAGAATGAAAATTAAGAGAAATTAAAGTATATTAAATGAAAATGGCATTTTTGTAAATTTAAAAAGGCCATTTGGTAAAATTACATAATAAAATAAAATCAACGTCACTATCAATGTACTGATTGAACACCCCTACAAATTATGTTCTTTCACTATCAATGTACTGATTGAACACCCCTACAAATTATGTTCTTTTGCATGTTCCTATAGTCAGACCAAATTTCCCTTCTCTGACTCGTCCATCTCATTCTCTTTCTACGTTGGATTTTGCTCTTGCCCCTGTTGTCTTTTCTGCTCTTATGTTGTTACCCTACTCTCCTTTGATCAAAAAAGCTCGAGGCGCAAAAAAGTGCAAAGGATCCTAGGGCTCGGGCTTTGAGGCGAAAGCACAGGTTTTTTAGACGCAAGGCGCACTTTACTAGAAAAATGTTTGAAATTCATTCCCAAACTATATTTAAAAATATGCTAGATAATGGCATCAAATAATTTATTTTAATCAAAACGTAGGAAAATACAAGTAAAGTATTAAACGCACCTCAATTGCTTACTATAAATTGAACACCAAAAACATAGCACATGCTGCCAGCATGGAGAGAGGGAGAGAGAAAAGGAGAGAGATTATGAAGCACAAAAAAAAAAGAGAGAAAGCAAGGGTTCGGTACCATTATAGCACTGTAGGAGGCACATTTTTGGCCTCCTTGAATCCTACAAAAATAAAAAAAGGACTAAAGAAGAACCTTCCATGGCTGCCAAATAACTGATAAGGAGGAGGAGGATGAAGAAGAAAGTCCGAAAGAAGACGGGAGAACAAAACACTTACTAGATTGTTGTCACCATGGTTAGGGTTTCCAGCTCCAAAGTCGAGTTCTACAGCAGCAAATATTCTTTGTTTACTTCCAGAGCAGCTTGGTTGAAAGGCTTTCATAAAGAAAAGGAGCAGTCGAGGCTGCTAAAAGGTTTTTTCTTTCCAAATGGTTGTCATGATCTATGAAGCGCAGGCTTCGTGGGCTTTACACCTCGGTCTGAAGCCCACAAAAGCCCAGGAAAGGGCGAGCTTTAATAATGGACTGCGCTTGAACCATTTCCAGGCGCAACAGGGCGGACTTCAGGCTCTTGTGAGCCTGGGCACGCCCTGAGCGCGCTTTTTTAAACACAGACTCTATCCTGCTCCATGCTCTATATGCATGGTTACCTGATATCTGTCATCAATTTGGAAGCTTTATTGAAGGTTTGCGAGATAGTAACAACTTGTAGCTGGGGTGTAGCATTTGTAGCACTCCAGGAAGCTCACAGACAAACAAAAAACATCACATGGCCTTGACATTTGTAGCTGGACTATTCTGTCTTTTGTTATTGTTGAAGTTTGAGTTTTAGTCGTTGTTGAAGTATTATGATTTATGAATGTGTAGCAAACTATGAACTAAGAAAAATGTCATAAAATTGGTTTTTAGTTAAAGCCTTGCCCATGTATGTACATGGTACCTCTACACCTTCTACACTGCTAGAGCCCAGCTAAAGGGTATTTAGCTAGGGCAGTTACTCTGCTTATTCATGTTCAAGAGAATTCTCTTGAGAAAGGGGTAGTACAATAAGCTCTCAGTCTTCCTCGCATTCTTGACCCTCATTTATCTCATGCTTAGCCTTGGATTTGGGCCTAAAACACAGTAGTCCATAGTTTGCTTTTACTTCTTTCTTACCGTTAATAAATGTCCCAACAAGAATAATGTCCCAACAAGAATAGATTGCTACTTTTCTTTACTCTCACTGACTGTAATCTTTCTGCTTCTTTGAAGTCTTCGACAAAGCCTTTAAGAGTTAAGGTGTTAAACAGTCGTATGACATGTCATAGGAGTATGTGGGGCATTACATTGACTTGTATAGCATTCATCAGTGTGATACTGTGCATACGTTAGCCACAGGAATAATAACTTGATTGCTCTCGATGATAATCTAGTAGGTGATTATCCTAGTAGTTGAGGACTCTGATCCTGCCTTCCCCACCCCAACCCCCCTCTTTCCCTGGTTGCATTCCTATAGAGATCTTTGTTGGATGCTTCTGAATCTTTGTTGGAACTGTCTGTTTTGGAAGGTCTCAATGTTGCCTCAGTATTCGGGATGAGTTCTATAGAGATCGAACAAAATATTACTTTGCACTTAACTATTGAAACTGCTAACCATGTCCTATTCTCCTATTCTATATTCTTAGACAGTTGTTACTTCAATTGCCTGTGACCCAAATGTGTGGAATGCTGTGATGCAAAACCCAGTGTTGGTGGAGTTTCTCCAGTCAGAGAAAAAAGGTAAGAACATCCATTTTGCCAACCGTGAGATTAGGATGACCTCAAAATTTTTAGTCGTTAAGTAGAACTTTCGTGTCTTCCACTAGCAGGTGCTGAATTTGAAGCTCATGAGTCTGCAGAGAGTTCAATAGGCCTTGATAGTAACGGAAAGCCTGATGGTTTGATCGGTATCTTTGACGATGTGAAGAGGTCCGTGCTGGACATGGTAAGTAGCTTGACGAATTTCATTCAGAGCTTGTTTGCAGAACCCGATGGCGGGAAAAAATCCGAGAGTGCAGACGGAACTGCGAAGAACCTTATTGCCGGGGGTACTTTCATGGCTTTAGCCTTGATGGTGATCATGGTGGTGGTGATGAAGCGTGGTTAAATGTTGTTCCTATGTCCTTATAGAAGTCGTCCAATTTGTCGAAGTTACAACCCTAGAACAGTGTCCATCGTTGTTTGCTTTATGGTCTGGCTTGCATACAATAGTTTGTTGTCGTCCGAGCTTATGTTTTTGGGGGGTCTTATGAACGGATTAATGACTGTTTCTCTTTCTGCAATGTTTTTTGGGGAGAAATGTCAAGTTGGTACTTGTCAGGGGCCTTGTACAGTGCAAGTTTATCCAATGAACTTGGTAGAGTGAAAGTCTATTTGCCTCTTTTTTGGGTGATGTTATGTAACTGCATTTTGCTTGGGATTTACGACTAGAATTTATGTATTCGCCTTGATGTTGTCTCATAATTTGCCTTTTTTTTTTTTTATAAACAAGGGTAAATGAGAAAATGCAATAATGTTAAGCAGCTCTTCTTGCAAGATTATGCTCAATTACAGATTTACATTCTCAATTAAAATTGTCCTAAAAGTTTGTGAAAAGCATAAATCAGATGAAAATGAACTGGTAATACGATGTGCAAATTTTGAAAGCTAATTTGCTGATATGTCTGCTTCTCTAAACACATGGTGATAATTTGAATGCTTTGATCTCTATACGTACGCATGTCCTTGAAAATATCATGAATTTCAGGGATGTGAATCTTTCCTTCTAAAGTTTGAATGATTTCTATACAATTAATTGATTTAAACCTGCTTGAATTGCAAAACTTAGACCATCGCATAATGCTTTAGCCTCTACCACAGTTGAAGTGTTGCCATAGTAAGCTGCTCCTGCCTTGAGTCGTGTACCAGTTCAATCCCAAATGATGAAATCATCAAACTAAGGAAATGTTTGGTTGGGGGAAAATGGTTTTTCAATGTTCGGTTGTTTGGCACAATAATTGATGAAAAAGTATTTTCTAAGGAAAGTGATTTTCCTCCGAAAGGATGAAAATGATTCCCTTTTTAAGAACATAGAAAGTTAATTTTTTTTCTTTAACTCTTTGACAATATGGTCAGCTGAAATTTAAGTGCAAAATTCGATTTCAACAGTTTGATCGAAACTTGACTATCCGATGAAAAAGATTAAAATAAACTCAAATTTAGATTTTGAGCTCAAATTTCTTTCATTTGGTTGACATTATCTCCACCACGACAATTTAATCGATACTTTTTGCTATTAAAATAATTTAGTTGACTCTTACTAAAACGATTTCAATGGTTTGGATCAAAACTTGATCATCAAATTAAAAATATTAAATCAGGTTCGAATTCAGATTTTAAGCTCAATAGTCTTTCATTTGGTCAACGTTTTTTTTTATCACAACGACAATTCAATTAATATTTTTCGCCACTTAAATAATGCAGTCAATCTTTTTCACTACTGGAATAATTTCAACAGTTTGGATCAAAACTTGATCATTGCATAGGAAAGATTAAAATGGGCCAAAATTCAGATTTTAAGCACAATATTCCTTCATTTGGTCAATATTTTTCTCCGCCTCGACAATCCAACTAATATTTTTCGTCACTTAAACAATTCACTTGATGTTTTTTGTCACTAAAACAATTTTAATAGTTTACATCGAATCTTGATTATCTAAGAGGAAGTATTTAAAAAAAAAACTCTAATATGAATTTTAAGCCTAACATTGCTTCATTTGGTCAATATTTATCTTTGCTACGTCCATTTAGTCAATATTTTTTATCATTTAAACAATTCAGTTGACATTTTCTTTTCTTTTTTTTTTATGAAAAATGATTTATCTTGTACTAAACAACAGAAAATGTAACATAAAAATCAATTTTCTTTAGAAAAATATTTTTCACAGAAATAATTTTTCAAAAAAATTATTTTTCCTCCAGCCAAATACTAGCTAAGACTTGTGGGGAGGGATTAGGGAAAGCATTTTCCATTTTTTTTGTGGTTGCGTGGAAAGATCCAATCTTAGTGTTGGCTCCTTTCTTCCATTTCTTTGCCGAGCTTGGATCTTTTCTTGCTACTCTATTAGAGGGGCAAGGTTAAAGATTGGAGCCTCTCTGACAAAAAGCTTTTTGTTGTGACAATATTTTTTTTGGATTTTTTAATTGGGAGTATTAGCTGCTAGACTATGGTATATATATAATTTTTTTGGTTCGGGGGAGGGTAGGTATTAGCTGTTGTATTAAGATATATTTTTTTTTTTGTTCAAATGAGTCATGAATGTAGTACAATATAATTAGGAGAGTGAAAATCAAACCTAAAATCTAATGTACTCAGGATTTCAATATTAACCACTTGGCTAAGATCTCATCGATATTGGACTAAGATATTTATTAAAGGAACTTTTGAAATTAGCTTTCTAGTCTAAAGAGTTAATTCTTAAAAAGTTCAAACTGATAATTTTTTTGAGATTAAATGTTTGATATTACTTGTTTTTCTCGCATATTTTTTTAAGAAATAACTAATTCACAAAATACTTTTTTTTTTCTCCTGAAACAATTAATACAAATAATTATATAAATAAATATTAGTTAATATAAACAGCTAATAGCTAATAAATATTTATTAAACGTGGCTTATGATCTTGTGCATCAATCTCAATATACTTAATACAAATAATACGACTATCATACTCCTAGGAGCACAAGCCATATCATCAAATATATACTAAGAAAATAAATATATGACAAATACACACATGATATATATATATATATATATATATATATATATATATATATATATATA
>JACYFF010031959.1:96229821-96242394 GCA_017589665.1 Selenicereus undatus
ACACACACACACACACACACCCGATATATAGGGCTCGAGATCTTATCAAACAGTCTTTTTTTAGCATTATTGATGTCCATGACTCAATAGGGTAAATTTAGTAAACTTTATTATTTGAGTTGATAGGCGTATTATTTTTGTGAGTCATTTCCCTTTGACACTAAATGGAGTGAGAAAATGATTGGCATGGATACATATCAAGAGATGAAGATTTTCTTTTTCTTTCTTTTTTTTCCCCTTCCCCATCATCATGTCAATTAGACATAAAGTCATCCCCGAGTTGAGACAGGAGGAAAATTCAATATTACCTCTATAATTTACCTTGCCTAGTGTATTTATTTGTTTTCAAAAGATTTTCATGTGGGATGAATTTATATAGTCTATATCTTACCTTTTCATACCTATATATGTCGGTTCAAGTGGATTGACACTTGTTCCCTTTAAGTAAGGTCTCGGATTCGTATCTTGTGAATGGAGAAAATCTGTGATGGGAAAACTCTACTTCTTATTAGGCTAACAGTAGCTTGACTCCAGTGAAATGGAAGATCCAAGATTCAAACAAAAAAAACAATATCTTACTGTTTCATTTGATTTAGTTTCTTCTCTATTAAAAATCTAAGTCTTGTTAAGGGGGAGAGGGTGGAACTCAATAATTCTACAGTTTGATGGATGTTAATTTACACAATTGATAAATTTTTTGAGAGTTAAATATGTTACTACTAAAAGATACACGTGCGCACAAAATTCCACGTCTTTCTCTCTAGTTTCTCTATGTACATATCACAAACTTGAATGTTCTTCATTGTTTTTTTTTTTTTTTGATTGTTCATGCCAGGGTATACATGGTACACACAAGAGCAAATTGACAGTGAAGTCCACAAAAACAAAACATAAGACTACAAGCCAAAACACTACATCAAAACAGCAAAATAAGACTAAGACAGTAACTTGAATCACCAACTAGTGGCTTTAGGGAAATAGAATGGAGATGGAGGCAAAGTGTCTAGCAAGCTCATCGGTGTTATAGGGTATAGAATCCTTCCAAGCCTTAGACCACATAGCCACCCTCCACTTAATACTCTGACATAGTGCATTTGCATCAAGATCCTGCATCTCAAAGACTACTTCATCCCTCTTCATCCATAAACTCCAAGCCACTACGAAGAAGGATAGGACCTAAAACTTCTTCCTGAGTTTATTGTTGACTTTCTTTGCAATCCAACTCTCAAATAGCTGTCTGAAACAGTCATCTCTTGAGACCTACAAGCTCAAATGTGATGCTATACAACACCAAATGTGCTAGGAGAATGGGCAAAGCACTAGCAAGTGATCTAGATCTTCAGTATGTGAGGCACAAAAACTGCAAATATTGGCTTCATTTGATAGCAAACCGTTGGGTTTTGGCCCAATTTGCCCTTCATGGCCCATGGTGGACGACGACTATTTAGCTGTGGCGGTTAGGATTTCTAGTGGGTTTCTCGCTCATCCTACCCCTTTATAAAGGGCACGCCTCCTACCTTTTCAAAATACCAACAGAAATACCATTTGAGTATTCAATTCCATTTTTGTAATGTCTAATCGATCTTCCTTTTAGAACGTATTGTTCAAAGATCGATCCTGTACCCCTTTTCTCTATAGTGAATTTGTGACTCATCGTCGTTCGTGGTTTTTCCCACATTGGGTTTTCCACGTAAATTCCGGTGTTGATTTGTTATTACTCGTTTATATAATCTTTGTGATTTATTTGTTGCATTCATTCAATTTTTTAACCGATCCTAACAAGTGGTATCAGAGCCTGGTTATATAATGGCAACAATCACAAAGTTCGCTATTTCCAAGTTCGATGGGAAAATGGGCTTCAACATTTGGAGGGTTCAGATGATGGTAGTTCTTGCCTATAATGGGTTGAAGACAGCTCATGATGGTAAAACCAAGAAACCTGCTATCATGACAAATGAACAGTGGGAGGAGCTTGATGAAAAGGCTCTTTCGATGATTTAATTGTGCTTGTCAACTCATGTTATCCGTGAAGTTCTGGATAAGACCACCATGGCAAATCTCTGGCTTCGATTAGAAGCGTTATATATGACCAAGAGCCTAGCAAATAAGACTTGTCTAAAGGAACGTCTGTACGTGTTTTCCATGGCAGAAGGTACTCCTATTCAAAACCACCTTGATGAGCTCAATTTTATTATTTTTAACCTAGAAAGTCTGGATGTGAAAATCAAGGATGAGGACAAAGCGATTTTGTTGGTTGTCTCGTTACCCCCCTATAAGCACTTCAAGGAAATTTTGTTATACAGTAACAATGATGTTTTACTTTTGAGGATGTTAAGGCTAACTTAATGTCCAAAGAAAAATTTGACCTTAAAGTTCGTGTTGAAAAAGGTGAAGGGTTATCAGTGAGGGGTGAATCCTTTGATAAAGGGAATACCACTAAATCAAAGTTTGAGAATCGTAAATCCAACAAATTATGTCGTTATTGTAGAAAGTCAAGGCATGTAATTTCTGAGTGTTTTAAGTTGGTTAACAAGAGGGAAAAAGAAGAAGATAATTCACATTCACACCCTCATGAACTTGCTAAAGCTACCTTTGTTGAATCTGATTCTGATGGTAACATTTTGTTTGCTACCTCTACTTCTGATTGGATTCTTGATTCTGGATATGCTTATCATATGTGTCCTCATAAGGATTGGTTTTCAACATATGATCCAGTTGACTTAACTGTTATTTACATGGGCAACAATGCCCCATGTAATGTAATTGGAAGTGGTACTATTAAAATCAAGACCCATGATGGTGTTGTCAGCATCTTATAGAATGTTCATCACATTCCTGACTTGAAGCGTAACCTCATTTCTTTAGGCACCCTTGAATCCAAGGGGTGCAAATGTTCTGCTGAATGTGGAGTTCTGAAATCTTCCAGGGACATTCGGATTTTGTTAAAGGGTTTGAGGCAATTAAGTCTCTATATCCTTCAAGGACCTAATATGACAGATTATTTGAAGAAAAGTCTATACAAGTCGCTTTCCATTGCTAAGTTCAAGTGTCACTTGAACTCAACCGGCGTTCGGTTCGTTTAATACCCTTCGGGGTCCGCCCTGCGGGGTACTACCCTTCGGGGTCCTTTAGATGATATGGTTATCCCAGAGTTGGTGAAAATTGGTCTAAGGTGGAGATTGTTGGGTTTTGGCCCAATTTACACTCCATGTCCCGTGGTGGACGGCGGCTGTTTAGCTGTGGCAGTTAGGATTTCTAGCGGATTTCTCGCTCATCCTACCCCTTTATAAAGGGCACACCTCTTATCTTCTCAAAATACCAACAGAAATACCATTCAAGTATTTGGTTCCACTTTCCTAGATTTGTGAGAGAGTGTTATAGAGAATTATGTAATCTCTAATCGATCTTCATTTTAGAACGTATCGTTCAAAGATCGATCCTGTACTCCTCTTCTCTATAGTAGATTTGTTACTCATCGTTGTCCGTAGTTTTTTCCACATTGGGCTTTCCACGTAAATTCCGGTGTTGATTTGTTATTACTCGTTTATATTATCTTTGTGATTTATTTGTTACTTTCATTCAATTTTTTAACCGATCCTAACACAAACCCTTCTTCACAACAATTGCTTTGTATTCAACTTGCCCAGAAGTGCCAGCCAAAGAAAGAACTCAACTTTTGGAGGAGCTAAATTCATCCGCACTGAGCACACCAAACTGTCTATTGCTACTCCTTGTTTCATGACTTCTAATGCTTTCCGTTGCAGGTTCTTGGCTGATTATATATTAGAAAGAAATTGACAAAAAACTTATTACAAAACGTTAAAAAATACAAACAATGTTTTACAATATTGGTTTAAAAATTATTACATCATGTACTAAATTGGATGAAAAATTGATAGGATTGAATTGTGGAACGATGTTATTATTCACATGGATTATGTAATATCATTTTACAATTTATAACTTTCACAACTAAACATTATAAGCATCTTGTACTTCTAATAGAGTTGATTAGACGATCGAGAATGTCATTTATAAAAGCACTTTTCTTTTATTGAGCTCAGATGAGCTACAAAGAACAATATCATACAATTATAATACAAATGGGATGCGAGAGTCGAATCTAAGACCCAATATACTTATAGTATCAGTTTTAATTACTAGGCCAAGAACTCAGTAATTGACTAGACATTGTGTTTTTTATATCTTAACGCAAGACTTTTATCATAAATTTTTGGTTTATAACTATCAAAAGCCTAATAATCATCATTAATTACTTGTAAAATATATTTAGTGAGTTTTTGACTTTGTGCTTTCAGGAAGGACTATGTGAAGTGCTTGCAAAATGAATAACAGAATTTGTCTGGATGTGGAGAAAAATGCAATGGAATTATTGAGGAGAATAACTTGTGATGTTGAAAGATCATCTGTTTAATTTCATCCTAACTGCCCTGCACTCCCAGACGAGCCCTCTGATGCATACTGATATGCCTCGTCAGTTCTTGTCTATTTCACCGGGTTTTCCGGCCCGGACCTCCGGTAATCCCACCCCCCTACTCTCCCTGAATGCTAGTTTCTATGAGACTCTTTTTTTTTTTGGGGGGGGGGGGGGGGGGTACGTACAAACACAAGACGTTAGCC
This sequence comes from Selenicereus undatus, assembly GCA_017589665.1. Lineage (NCBI taxonomy): Eukaryota > Viridiplantae > Streptophyta > Magnoliopsida > Caryophyllales > Cactaceae > Selenicereus > Selenicereus undatus. The sequence goes on from JACYFF010031959.1 coordinate 96,234,463, forward strand.
AGTCCTTTTTTCAAGGGATCTGCTCACGTTATCATCCGCTAAGATGTGACGAATGGGTAAAGAATATACAAAAGAACCTAAGAAATCAATGCTTAATTTGGCATGACAAAAAGGTGATTTTACATGCCTTTTCATACCCACCACCCCCTTATGTTCTTGCTTGTTTCTACAGGTTGGCAATTAAGTTGCTTTGGCCACTTTTTAGCAGATAATCAGGTGATTTTCACCAAAAATGGGAGCTGATTAAGCAGAGGTTTAGATTCAATTTCCTAGTATTAAGTAAAGTGATTAAGAGCTAAACTGTTTCTGCAGAACGAGATTGTTGTATTGTTTGGGAACTCTATAAAGATAATAAATATTAATTAATTGTGTAAGTCTGAAATTAAGCAAGTTTAGAGGAGTGTTAAGAAAAATTGTAGGCTGGAAAAAAAAAATTAATGATTTGGAAAAGTTTGGTAAACAAAATTAAGCAAGAAAAAAATTACGTTAGGTAAGCCTTTATGAAAATTGAATCGCCTAACTTTCTTATAAATGTAGTTCTTTAATATCGGAAAGAAATAAACTGATATACAGATGCGTTAAAACAGATACAACAAAAACCGAAGCAATAGCTCATCACGGCAATTATACCAATAGCTCATCATGGCAATTACATGTATGCATATAACAGCTTTGATTTTGACCGCAACGAAACTATTATAAACAAAAACCGAAGCAGGTCAATCACATATAACGAGTTTTTGCAATCTTGGTGTTTGGAATAATTATGTTTTCTTCAAACTAGTCAAACGCATATAACGTGACGTAATTTGTGTACGTGCATTAAAATCATAGATATTATATTCTTACATAAGAAAAGAATCCAACGTATAAAATTTAAAACTATGGCCACGGTTGAATTACTTGAACATTGATCCAATATCCCACCCCATGTTGAGGTAGAGAAGTTGTACCAAAACTTTATAACAAATTGCATTGTTGACTGCCTAATTAACACGATTCCGATAACGTATCCTACTCAAGTTTCAAACTAATAATTAATATGCAAAGGTTATTCCCTTTCCCACAATGATCACCAACCCAAAAAAAAAAGGAAAAAAAAAAACCCCCTTGATTCTAATCCACTACTTTTAAATTTTCCCTACTTGGTCTTTTTTCCCACTTCATAGCATTTGATGAATACATGCATGTCAGTTTCAATCTCATCTATCTTTCCTCGTCCGCAGTGCACCACTGTTTGTGACCCGGGACCCATTTGGGGCATTTCGGGCTGAAGTAGACAGACACCACTCTAGAGTTCAATAACTCAATGATAGGCTCATATTTAACACACCTAGGCGTTTTGTACTGGTTGATTGATCCACCTATGCTGATTGCATAGTCCATGAGCTTATCAAACGTCCCACTCTCCACGACCCGGATTTCGAGCGGCCCGATCGACTTGTCCGACACCCGGCCCTGCCGGTACACGCTGTTCAAGGACTCCTCGATGGCTAGGCAACAGTCCTCGAAGACTGAGGGCGGGATTTGGGTCGTCGATTCGTTTTGATTAACTTCCCAAAAGAGCACGTAGTGACCAGGGATGGTGGTGGTGGTGTCAGCATAGCTTGTGTACTCCAGGAGTGTGGCATCGAACGGCCGGAGATGTGCAACCGCGCTCTCCACCGCGTTGTGGAGCTCCACCTCGTCGGTCTTGTCGGAGTCGATGCTTAGGACCACGTTCTTACGACACACGAAGTTGAACTGAGGGGCCTTGTTCTTGAACCCTGCCACCCTTAGTATGTCTCCCACTCTGTACCTGTATAGCCCTGCATTTACAGGCACGCGTTAGGCTCTACCAACTGAAAGCCCCTCGTATTTTGTATTTATAAGGTAAGATAATGCATCTATGTTTTGTCTCGTTATTATTGTTGTTCTATCTAACTATTTCATAGTCATTATGTGACCAAAAAAAAGAAAGGACACTACCGTTGGTCACATAAATATTGTAAACAATAACTATTACACCTCTCAGTGTGGTTTCGCTTTCGCGAGGTGTGAAAAGATTCAGATATAAACAACCTTACCTCTACAGGCATTCTGCCCCGTAGCGAGCTAGAGCCTTAGTGTACTATATATTAATTAAAATGTTTTTCTTGGGTCTCTTGTAGCATCTAGTTCAGTTGACTTTCTTTTCACGAACTGAAAGAAAGGACAGTCATTACATTATGGGACAAGTTATACATACCAGAGTAGGTAGTGATGATAAGCTCATACTCTTCTCCGAGCTTGACGTTTGTGAGATCGACAAGCTCGAGCTGCTCCTTTTGAGAGAGGGATTTGGGGACGGAGACGGAGTTGGTGATGGCACCATTGATGTCGCGGTGGACCGGCAAGAACTCAAAGTAGGCCATGGTGGGTATGAGGGTGTATGAGACTTCACTTGGCTTGCATAGTGGGTTGAGATTCACGCCAAAGTAGCATTCTGAGGAGGCATACATAGTGCAAACCAGGGGTAGCCCATTGCTATAATAATCAAGGGTTGGGATGTATTGGGCCATGGTTCCAGTTACTATCACATCTACATATTTAGTGTTGGGCCACAGCGTAGTTATGATCCCTTGCCATGAGTCTTTACCACATTCGGACTCGATTAGGTTGGCCAGGTTTGGGTCGGGTTTTAAAATTCGAGAGACGGCTTCTCGGACAGATAGGTCGGTGATTTGGGCGTTGAGGGTTCCAGTTCGAATGTCATGGGCCAAGTCGGGCCAGTGCTTCTCAAGGAACTTGATGGCCCGGATGAACCCCGAGGCGAAGACTGCCCCAACACGGAAGACCTCCATGTTTTGGCAAAGGCCACAGAGCATTTGGGAGTACATGGACTGGTACGAGTCAGGGCAGAGGATGGCCTCATTTGGGCTTGTGTAGTTGGTGTATGGATCAAATGGCCTGTTCTTGAAATGCGGGCTTTTGTAGTAGCTTGTCAAGACGGGTCGAGCCGGTAGCCCGCCCGGAGTCTTGGACTCGGATTTAATGAAGAGGAAATACATGCCTTTGCCTTGCTCTAGACCCGGCAAAAACTGGCTCATCACTGGCATTAGCAGGCTGTACAGCAATGATCTCCTCCCTAGCTCCTCCTCAATTGTTGGCATCAATTTTCTCTCTCCTCCAGATGTCCCAGAGCTACAAAATCAAATAGGAAAAGGAGCCAAAAAAAAACCCCCAATCAGCAAAAGTACACAGAAATAATTAGAAGTCACAATATCTCCCCCCCCCCCTTCCCTCCCAGAAAAAATACCAAAGAAACTATAAAAAAAAAAAAAACGCTTAGTGTGAATCCTGTTTTGTACTGACAGGTAAAACTAACCACATACAGTACCTTGTAAGGAACTCGGAGATGGGTTGGGAGCAGAGGATGGAGGATTTATCACCATTGGCAATACGGGTTATGTCAGATTGGACGTCTTCATACTTGATGACAGGGACGAGTTTCGTGAAGGTTTCTGTGTCAATGGCTCCATTGAGGCCATGCCTTTGGAGGTACTCAACGTTGGCGTTTCGGGTCAGGATTTCCGACAGGACCTGGCTTTGGACTTGATCAGCATTCTTTGTTACATCTTCTATAAACTCAAGTGCCTTCTTGCACTTTTCTTCAAAGTTGTGGTGTTCTATGGCCTTGTGTGGTTCCCTTGGAGCCTCTGGCATGTTTCCTTTTCGTCCCTTCTTTCTCCGTGAGAACGAGAACGAGAATGAGAACGAGATCGAGATCGAGAGAACGAGAGAGATCAGAGAAGTGGGCAGGCAAGCCAAGAGAGAGAATTTTGGTGGGATCGGAGTTGGGAGGTTTTGGTTGCCAAGGAAAGGTGGGGAGGCATGAGGGTTTATATAGAGGAAAGGGATTGGTTTCAAAATGGGTATACAAAAAGAGAACTACGTACATGGATGGGCAAAGTTGTCAATTTATCCAAGTAAACCCCTTTTTTTGTTGTGGTTTTGGTGGGCTGTATTTTTTGTTTTTCTTTTGTGAACACATGGGAAGGGGAGCTCCATGCTTTCTTGGATAACGTCAACCCGCAATTAATTCAAAGGGTAGAGCTGGTTTTGTTTGAAATGGCAAGGTCGAGGCCACAAAATAAGGCTCGAGTTCTTAACTTCATTTTCTTTTGGGACTTCCTCTCTATTTTACATGAGATTGGTCTCCTTTGCTTGAACTACAAGTCGTAACCGTGCTTTTTCATCGTCTCTCGCAATTATTTCATGTGAGATAGCTGAACTTTGTTGGGTTTTAAGCAGGTAAGATCTGAAAATTATCGAGAAGGCAATGAAATAAACAAAACTGACAGAGAAAAAATTGAGAGAAAAATTATATTTCCCTGTTTCAGGACAATATGTAAATAGCTCTCCCTATTTACAAGCATTAATTTCCAGGCACCTATAAACAGACCTTTTTCGCACTCCCTACCTGAATGTGTTTTTTAGCAACTAATTACCAGTTGCTTTCTACACTCACCCACTCTCACCAAACTACATGTTGGTACTTTTCCCGATAGTCTCTTGTGCAGTTTTTGTGTGTGTTGTTTTCAAAGGCAAATAATACTCCCATTTATAGGAATGCAGGGAAGTTTCCAACCAAAGAAATATTCACTCTTAAATGCATGTCACTCTCAAACTTCCCCTGAAATTAAGTTTTGAAACATTTCTTCTGTTGTCAAAACTTTTTTATTTTTTAACTTCCTTTGTCTTTTATTTTTTTCTTCTTCCATTGATTTTTATCAATCTTAACAATTTCCACCTTGATAAAAATCAATAACGACAGCTCCACCCAGCTCGATCTGCAAAGGTTATCTCCACCTTCAGCCAAAGAAGCAAACATTACTTGCTTCCTCCTTGTTACATGTCTTTCTCTTGAGTTACTTGTAGAAGCTCTCCCTGCAGCTCCATCCCTCTGCATATTTCTTACAAGTCTGTACAAGTCTCCAGACATTTCTCCTCTTAAGACTACCATAGCTCCTTTGGAGATCTTCAAAATTCCACCTTGAGACAAATATCGGTAGCCTCGCGCATCTAAAGTTCCCAAAGAAATCAAATTTCTTTTTAGATCTGACACATGTCTAACCCCAGTTACTGTCTGCACTATCCCATCAAACATGCGAATTCGTACTGTTTCTACCCCAGAAACCCGACCTCGTGTATCGTTTACCATATTGACAATACCTTTTTCACATGGTTGATACATGTCAAAGTACTCTCTAACTGAACACATGTGAAACGAATAACTAGAATCTAAGATCCAACCTGACCTTCCTAGACTTTCAGCAGTTACCAGAAATACATCACCTCCATTAAATAGGTTCAAACATTCTGCAAGTCCCACTATTGATTGCTTCTCATATCTCAAATCCTTCTTCCTCTTGGGACAATTTCTCATCATATGACTTTCCTCGTCGCAGTAATAATGCTTGAACTTTCGACCACTTGATCTTGAACATTGGGACCATTCCTCCTTCTCTCTTGACCGTTCTCATCTCCGGCTGAACTCTTTTGTAACCATGGCCACCTAACCATCATTTGAGAGTCTGTTGTTACCCCGCCAAGTCTCATTTATCAACAAGGCGGCAACCATCTCATCAAATCTCAGGGTCTCTTTTTTTGAATAACAAAATAGTCACAATATTATCAAAAGATGAAGGAAAAGAAGCCAACAAAAGCAAAAATTTATCTTCCTCTTCAATCTTTACATCTAGAGAAGCCAACACTGTAATTATCTTGTTAAATTCGTCTAAATGTTGATTAAAGTCCGCTTCTTCTGTCATTTGGAGACCAAACAATCGTTTCTTCAGGTACAACCTACTTGTCAACGATTTGGATTTGTAACTGCTCTCCAACTTGTCCCCAATATCTACCGGTCTATCAAGTCAAGAACCTCTCGAAGAGTATTATTTGCATGACATAACAAGATTGTACTTGTTGTCATGTCTTTCGAATCTTCTCACTCCTCCTTTGACATCGTTTGTGGCTTGTCATTTTCCCTGAGTATCACCCACTCATCATCTATCATCTTTTCGGTCCTACGAGTCTTCATCTTCAAGGCTTTGATTGTCTCTTCCTGTGTCGGCAAGCTTTTCACCCGTTGTTGCCACAACATGAAATCATCATGTCCATCAAAAGGGTTGGTCGAAATGCTCGAGCCTTTCACCGATGCTATCCCATGTTCTTTGACTTCAATTGTCCATTCCCTGTCTACAAGTGCTAATTACCGGACACTTATAAACGAATCTTCTCACACCCTAACCCGGATGTGTTTTTTCAGCAATTAATTACCAGTTGCTCCTTACACTAACCCACACTCACCAAGCTCTCTCTTGGAATTTTTTCCAGTGGTGTCTTGTGCAGTTTTTGTGTGTGTTGTTTTCAAAGACAAATAATACCCCTATTTATACGAGTGCAGGAAAGTTTCCAACCAAAGAAATATTCACTCCTCTAAATGCACATTACTCTTAAACTTCCCCTGAAATTAAATTTTGAAATATTCCTTCCGTTATCAAAACTTTTTTCTTTTTTTAACGTCCTTTGTCTTTTCTTTTTTTTTCTTCTTCCATTGATTTTTATCAATCCCAACGTATGCAATATAGACAAACCCTTTAATTTGTTACATTTAGTCTTAATCCTTAATTGATCGGTCTAGGTAGCTAAGAATTTTATGAAACATAATTATGTTTATGCCCATAAAAGAGTTAATTGTTGTATGAAGTATAACATATTATTGAAGATTTGTCTTTGTAACCAATAACCTCACTCTTTATAAGATAGTAAAAGGGTGGGGGAAACACATAAGTTGCAATTCTTTTTTTGGGGGGGGGGGGGAGAATATGCCTGTGAATTTAAGAGCACCCACTCATGGGAAATTTGCATTCCATCGGGTGGGCCCCAAAGACACTTGGCAGCTGCTCACTTATTCTCATTGCAGCTGTCTCGCGGGAGGAATGACAGTGTTTTCCCTTGCATTCCCCCTTTGTTTGTCATTTTGTGATTTTTTTTGTTTTTCTTTTTTTTTTGTAAAAATATTATTTAGATTATTCAAAAAAGATTTTATATTATAAGGTGGATCCATTGTAAATATTTGATTGAGTAATTTAAGTTGGAGTTTCATAGGTTGAAGAAGTGAAGGAATACGAATTCCAAAAAACTGAAACTTTTACTGATGTAACAGGATAAAGTTTGAAAATATGAAATATAGGCCGAGAATGCTCTAAGTATGATATATGCTTTATGACAAAACCTAAATAAATCAAGTATGTTTCTTCATGAAGAACAAAAAGTAGAGTTGTATAGTACTCCCAATAACCGAGAAAAGAAGGGCTCATCATAAAGAGCCGATCAGTTTACTTTTCACATAAACCATTGCTTGCATGGTGTGTTGAGATCAGCCTCAGGAAGTGAACATATCTTCTTGTTTATCTTCTCTAGGTAATCTGATTAATGTCTTAAACAATTAATCAAAAGGTTAACACTCACTGTGTGAATGTGGGAAAATGTGCTTGTGTGCACTAATTACAAGAGAAAGTTAACTAATTACATAGTTAAAGATGCATTAGGTGGCATATTAGGGTCGTCTTGTCTCTCTTGTTGCTCGACAAACTGGACACTCTAATAATTAAAGTTTAGTTATCAGATCAATATCGATGATGACAACTTTGTCAAACAGAATTATTAAATTTTCTAATCCTTGTACCTAAGTTAACAAGGACTTGCATGGATTAAAAAATCCAAATATGTGCATATGTGAATTTTTTTTAATTAAAAAAATTAGTTTATTGGGTATATAAATTATGAATAAGTGGTCATATGACTCATAGCATTTCCCAATGGTACAAGCAAAACAAGGAAATTGTTGAGGATTAAACAAGTTCAAAGAGTTCCACTTGTCATTTGTCAAGGTGTTGAGGAGCATAA
>JACYFF010031959.1:96243168-96280380 GCA_017589665.1 Selenicereus undatus
TTATTATTATTATTATTATTATTATTATTATTATTATTATTATTATTTTGCGCCGAAGAGGGGTAAATCCAGAGAATATTTTCCCCCTATTTATTGTCCTTCGTGCAATATATTTTATTAACTTTATCATCCAAGGTACGTCTTTCAAATGGATTTCTGGGCTTATAGAAATGAGGTTTTTTTATATTTGAATATCTTCATATTTTATTTAAAAGAAATTTATATCAAACCTAATTGTTACTTTTTTTTTATATTTCACTATCATAGTATTTAATTTATTTAAAATGAATTTATATTGAATGTCATTATTATTATCATTATTAATGTTGTTGAGTTGTTTGAATTAAAGGAGGCTCGTGAATTACTTTGGAGTGTCTTGATGAAGTATCTCACTGTTTAGATTAGGAAGAATACAAATGAACAAAGATTGCCAGCTCTGCTTGTTGTTATCCCTACGACTTTGACAATTATAAGAATAGAATTTCAATGCCTTCACGTAGCAATTTTCTATATACATTAATTTTTATTTATTTTTTTCCTAAAAAGGCAGTGAAAATCTTCCTTTTTCTCCTACAAGGGATATGGCTGGCTGCTTTTCCTGCCCTACAAGTGATTAATCACATGGATTTAGGTCATTATTATGCAGTGGCGGATCCAACAATTTGGGATAGCGGTGTTCATAAATTAATATCGTTACTAATATAAACCATTTTTATTTTTTTAAGGATGTCCATAAATCAGCATCGGTACCAAATTAATCTTTTTTATAATATAATTTTTATTTTTTTTTTGGCTAGGGGTGTCCATGGACACCCCTAAGCTATGAATGGATCCGCCAGTGTTATTATGTACAATTATATTGAAAGACTTTCATCTATTGTATCAAAAAAAAAGAAAAAAACTTTCATCGAAAGTAAGTTTAGTTTGATTGTTTTGGCGAATTTTGATTGTTTTGTTATATATGTATTTATCGAATTTTTGATAGTTATATCGATTAATGTTATGAGAAAAAACAGAAAATACAAAGGTAAATATAGGAATATAATCAGTTTAAGAATTGATGAGTTTGACACTTTTTGTACATTTTTTTTTGGATTTTTTATTATTAGGCTAATTATAATTGTTATATTATGGTTCCAAAAGTCAAGATGGTGTTGTTCACGAGACCTTTTGGTAACTTAGCTCTTTTGGTAAGTATCTCGTACATAGTTTAAAAATGTTTACAAGATCTGTATTTCAAAGTGCACAGACATTGCATGCGTATACAAAAGTTAAATATTTGATGTTCTTTGTTAAAATGCAAAGGAGCATATTAAATGAAATATATATTTTTCTGCCCTAAAATTTAAAGGGAAGACTCGTATAATTTTAAATTTGATGACATACAAAAAATGTCAAATAAATTCTACTAAATGTGAGGAGAAGTATATATAGTATTGTCAAAGAGCTCCAAAAAAAAAAAAAAAGAGTGTACTGCCTTTGTGGTCCTGAGTACATTAAATCTCAGGTTTAATTCCGTCTTCCCCCATTGTATTGTGCTTCTTTCGTGGAAAAATTCTTAGCTACACACGTATGTATCTAATATGGTACATACATACCCTAAAGTCCTGTCCTCAATATATTGTAGTATATCTTTTTTTTTTCTGCAATAGTGTATCTTTTCTATTCTACAATGTACCTTTTTCTTCCTGCGGTATATACCCTTTATTTTTTGCAATGTATCTTTTCTTATTCATAATGTATCTTTTCTTTTCTGCAGTGTACGTTTTGTTCTCTACTATATATCTTTTTCTAGTCAGTTGGGTTAGAAGAATTACGAAAATGCTTGTTGGGTTGGGAGAAATAAAATAGGGGTTTAGCTCAATTATATGATGCTTTTCATATAGCTATATGCCTAAGTGTGATATATAGATATATACCTTAGAATTACTGACTTTCGTGACTCATTTGAACCCCCAAAAAAAAGCTGCAAAAAAAACTAGTAAGTCAACTACTTTGTTAATCTTCTCAAACGAAAAGTACAAGACTACTTACCAACCTAGTTCCTTGTACCATAAGAAAATAGAATTGGACTTAGTTTTGCTATAATTAGCAAGAAGTCAAATTGTCACAAGTGCGTTTTTACGGCCTCCAAATTTTACTTTTTATGGCTTTCCAATAGAATTCGGTTGACCTAACTATGTTATGACAACGTCTTCAAACACTTCCATATACCCTAAAATTCCATGGTCGGCCTTGACTCTTTCCTCCCCCCCCCCCCCCTCAAAAGCCACCTCTTGCTACAGTTGTGGGAAAGGCAACAAAATGATTATGGGCACCTTTCACACGATATATGTCCTAAAATGTAAATTATTACGTGCAATTAGGCGTACCAATTCAATCGCTTGGTCCTACTTTTGCACAGTACAAAAATACTATTCGGTTGTATATTTTAACGTTTTAAGTAGCGCAGTATAAGAAGTAAGGATGTCGCCTTGTGGGATGAATTCGATTCTTGTTCATGCTAATTTTTATCTTACGTTTTTAGCTTCTCGCCCTTTTATGCCTTTTGAATTATTTATTATTTTTTTACCTTTCATGTCCCTTCTTTTTTATGGATTATTTACTCAGATTTTTGATATATAGCTCACTTCAACCAGACCTTAAGTTGGATATTCTGTATGATAAAAATTATTTTTTTAGAGTTTTCAATCCCACGTTTTTGAATATCGGTGTTATTTCTTTGTTAGAGATGATTATTTCTTCCCTATAATGGAAATATTTAGTACTAATTATATACATAGTGTTCATTTTCTTTCTTTTTTTTAATATACATATATATATATATAAACTTATTTTATATAGATATTTTAGTAATACCAAAGGCGTACCATACCTTTGTACACTAAAAAGGAACATTGTATGAATCAGTGAATTGTACCGTATGTATTAGTCGCTAAGTGTATATCATATTTCATCAAAACATAATAAAAATAACTCATTAAAAAGTTAGAGTACATGTGAATGAAACTTTTCTAGTATGTTATTCTTGTACATTTAAAGAATGTTATATTTGATTTATTCAAAAGATATATCACAACATATAAGAAGATGGATATAAAATATGGTTCACTAAACATCTGTCATAGCTCATCAAAAGTTATAGTGTAGCTCATTCAAATAATATCATATCTCAAAATATGAATAAGAATGTGTAATTGTATATTATGTTGTTTGTGTAACACCCCATGTGTAACTTGAAAGAAATTAATGTGACTACATATATTACCAAAGGTACACCTTCCTTTTCGGGAAGCCCACTCTTAAGAACTTCATAGTTAAGTGTGTTTCCTGATGAGCAATCTTAGGATGGGTGACCTCTTGGGAAGTTTCCCAGGTAGCGTGTGAGCGAGGACGAAGCATGCCGGAAAGATTTGTGGTGATTTGTGGGGCCAATCGACAATCCTTAAAGCCATTCCCGGTAACTATTCCGACTTGGGTGGGGGTCGGGGCGTTGCAATTTGCTTCCTCATTTTGATTACGAATAATTAGTATTACTCATTGAATTATATGAATATGGAATATACTTTTAACTCACTAAATATCTATCACAACTTAGTAAGTAAATATTATAGCTCAGTAAAAGAAATAGTACAAGTGACTGATTTTCAAGTATGTCATTCTTGTGTATTTAAAGAGTCTTATGCTTTCGTTAACCAAAAGATAAATCATGATACATTATAAAGTAAATATAAAGTACTGCTCACTAAACATATACTATAGCCATCTCATCGAATGTAACAATGCAACTCATTAAGAAATCATATGTCAAATCAAGAATAAGAATATGTATATGCTCACTAAAATTGTGTATTACATGTTTGCTTACTCTTTTTTTTAAATTATGAACCATTTGTACCACTCACTTAATCATATTTACCACCAAACATATTTTACAACTCACTAAAGAACTATTACAACTTAGTAAATACATATCACAACCCATTAAAAAAAATAGTATAGATAACTAGAATATAATGTAGTAAGCTTTAATTTGGATGTACAATGATGTTTTTCTTGTGTATAATAGCAAATTTTAGTGAGCTATGTAGTTTCTTCCGTGAGTGAAACTCAAGTGTATAAGATGCGTTGATTTGAGCTTCTCTGCTTGCTAAAAGTACCTATTTAGGCCCTGTTCTTTTCGTAGATCATTTTAGATTTACCAACCTCAACCCACTTCAACCAACTTCAACCTACTTGAAAAAAAAATACCAAGCTCAACCCATTTCAACCCACTTCAACTAACTTCAACCCATTTCAACCAACTTCAACCCACCCCTTCATAAATTTAATAATTTGTAAAGTGTCATGTGAGATTTAATTATTTTTACAAAGTAGTATGGTTTGAAAATGGTGGAAACTTATAAGTAACTTGGGGTGGGTAAAAGGGTGAAGTAGGTTAAGGTATGTTGACGTAGGTTGAGGTGGGTAAAAGCTTAAGTGATTATCTAAGCTTAAGTGATTATCTAAGATTAAGGAAAAGTTCTAATCAACTTGCATGCCCTATCACATGAATGTTCTGTGTGTTGCATACCTATTTTGTACAACATGAAACCCATTAAAATTTAAATGTGAGACCTCCTATGTAAAACATTTCTGATACCAAATTCTAAGAAACGTCCAAATAAATGGTTAAAATTTATAAAAAAATTTTATTGTTAACTTTTGCAAACTACGTTCAATTGAAATGTTCTTAAAGATCGACACGAATGTTGAGCCTTTTGTGTAGTCACTAGAAGTGATTCTATTTTGTACACTAACTAAAAAGTTAATTTGCACCACATACATCTGTGATGATGGAGGAATCAAAATGCACAATAATTAACCTACTAGATTTACACAGTAATTTTCTTTCCGTAATCCGTTTACCTTAGAGGATGAAGTCTACCCTATTCATATTAATCGACTTAAACCCTAGAAAATTGAACTATTGTGATAAAGTTCAAGTTTTTTTTTTTTTTTTAAATTCCTACATTTTTCATATTTTCTCTGAAAAAAAAGTTTTAACCAACTTTTAATAGAATCTTTTGACAAGGAGAAAGCATATAGGGAGGGGGGGGTCTCATCCATTGAAATTGCATGAAAAGGAATCTCCGAAATGATGAATTGATTGCACCTTACTATGCGTACTTTAATTTGTACAAAGAAAGGACAAAGCAATTTGGATAAAAAGGAATGGAAGCCATTTGTTCTTTCTTTATCAAGCTCTCTGATAATTACATCTTTTTTTAAAAAGAAAAAAAACCAAAGACTTAATTAACGAAAGAAATTCCTCTTTATCTGCAAAAGTCAAGCTAGTTGTTGCAAATTTTCATTATTGAATGTGATAAAGATATTCTTAGAGTGTTCATGATTCAGAGATCCAATGCAAAAAAGTTTTTTGTTTTTTTGATTTAGCGCATTTCCAGTGGTAAATCAGTTTTTTTACTCATTAGTAGGTGCTAATACCTGTTACATCAGCTTGTGAGCCAACTTTTTGACTCGCAGTTTTTCATCTCTTCAATACAGTGCCCATAATTTTTACTCACCAAATAAAATAATACCCATAAACCTACTCTATAACACACAACTTTATTTTTAGAATTAAAAAAAAACTAATTAAAAGTATTTAAAAAAATTAAAAAAAAAGAAAAAAAGGCTCGTGGCGACAGCCTCCCCGCGAGCCATGAGCCATGAACCAACTGGTGTAACTATTCCCTCACCTCACCCCCTTTCTCTCTCCTTCCTTTTGACTTACGAGGCAACCACTGGAGGTGGTGTTAGATACTTGAATTTTTGGCTAAAATTTTCAAAATCGAAAACAATACAACATTATCCAATTTTTAAAAAAGGATAAAAATTTGGTATGCAAACCGATTCCATAGAATGGCTACATTATCATTAATTACTTGTAGATTGTTTTTTATTTTTTTTAACATGAGCTTTGAAGTTTTTTTGGGGGAAGTAGGAATGTTGGAGACTGAGAATGCCCGCATAGTGCGTGTGCCCATTGTGGGAAACCAAGATGATAATGCAGTGTACTCTGTGACCGTTGACAGTTTTCTTTAATTTTCACATTTTATTTTGCTTTTATTTTACGAAGCTATAAATCTTGCCCTAAGGGCAATAGATAAAAAGGCAGTTAAAAAGACTTCACCTACTTTCATTAATTAATGAATTCTAAGGGCAACATATAAGAGGCCAGGTAGTTAAAAAGACTTCACCTACTTTTATTAATTAATGAATCCTACTAAGCATCATTAAATACAACAAAAAAAATAATTCTTAACACTGTAATTAATGCATTGATGAATACAATCAATTTTTATTTGACGAAAACACCCTTTATAACTTCAACATTTTCGTTTCCTTTTGCAAACACCCAATTCTCTAGGTTGTCGTTTACCTCTGGCGAAGAATGTGAGAAAATATCATGTGTTTTTTGACGACTTTGCCGCCAAATTAATGAAAAACCCTAAATAAAATGCAAGAAATTAGAGAAATGGTGAATTCTAATCGAGAAATAGGGACCAAAGAATTGCAGATGTGAGAACTAGCATAGATGGTTCTTGCTTCTAGCCTCTAGGGATTGGGTAGTGTAAGAAAGGGCTATACTTGAGATTTGTTTCTAATTACCATTGCTAGTGTGGTATGTATGTTGAAGTTGAAATGACTTACTTGTATCAATGGAGAGGAGGTGAATAAGCGTTGTAGCTCCAGACCGAATGGCCAGCACAGGGGAGAGAGAAAAGTTATGGAGAAATAATTATGTGGAGGATAATTTAGGAAGTGCAAAATAAGTATATTAATTACTAGCACCAAGTATTATTGTAATAAAAAATTTTTTAGATTTCCCATGACAATAAATGCTGCCTATTTATTATCCTTACGGCAATATTTATCTTATGCTTTATTTTATCATTTTGCTTTTAATGCCCTCTCTATGCCTCTTAAATTTCTCGAGGAAGAGGTAATACATAATTTAAGGAAAAAGAAAAAATAAGATGAAAATAGAAGATGTAAATATATAGTTGCAATATCCTAGTCCAATAGGTTAGGTTTTTAATTTGGACAATCTATTAGTGGAAAATCTAAGAACATTTCAAGTGGTGAGTCGATTTTTTGGCTCATCGGTGAGGGCCTATATATGCCATATCAGCTTATGAGCCAGTTTTTTGGCTCACAATTATCTCCCTCTCCAATATGAGGCCCACCACTTTGGCTTACCAAATAAAATAATACTCATAAATCTACTTTACAACACACAATTTTCTTTTTAATATAAAAAAAAAACAAAAAACCAATTAAAATTAAAAAAACAAAACAGCATGAAAAGGAAGGGGGGCCGGCTCACAGCTTGCCACAAGGGATGCGGGTGGCGCGGCCTGTATTCCCAGACGGGGCGAGCCAAAAGTTTGGCCCCGTTGGACGTGCTCTTAGACCGTTTGAGTGAAGCACTAACCATTTATAACATGTTGTCCTCACTTGAGTTTAAAGAGAGAAAGCATTTGTTGTTGTAACATACTAATATGAGATTTATAAACTATGTTATGTTTCGCTAATCTTTAATTTCAATGTGGGAGTAAAGATGTTATTGTCTCTCCAACTTAAAGAACCGACATCCTCGTCAGGCCTCGGATTGTTCATCGAGCTGGCAGAGTGGTAGTTGCATTGTGAATAATGACAATGATCGTCAACATATAGTTCTTCTCTGTGCATGCAAAACAAGTAACAGTTACCTAGCCCAAGGTTCGCTCTAACACCATATGTAACATACTGATTCGATGGGTCAGGTTGTTAGCTATCGTAGCCCTTTTGGCCTGAAGACTAACCCCTTACAACATGTTGTCCTCACTTGGATTTGAAAAGGGAAAGCATTAATTGTAGTATGGCTCACTTGTAAACCATATCATCTTTCCCTAATCTTTCGATTCAGCACAAGGAATGTTACAATCTCTCGTTCCTAAAGAACTGACGTTTTCGTGAGGCCATGGATCATCCAAGACTTGCAATTCTGTTGTTGACAATGATGTTCAATAATTCATAGTTTTCCACTGTAGATTCGATGCAGATTAAGTCCACAACTAACTGACCTAGGGTTCGCTTTGATACCTTCTGTAGCAACTCCACCTAACAAGTCAAATTGTTAAACAACCTACTGGCCAATAATCTAAAGCCTGTAGCACGCTACAATTCGTTGTCATCACTTAGACTTGAAAAAGAAATGTGATTGTTGCTGTAGTATACCTGTTATATCATTTAGAAACTATATTATGTTTCCCTGAACTTTCGATGTGGGATATGAAATGTGACAATAGCAACAATAAAACAATAGAATAGTTTGTCTTATAAGCTACCATTTTACATATGAAGATCATGAGACAAAAGGGAAAACATTATCAAGTCATATAAGCAATCTAGCCCCCCCCCCCCCAAAAAGCAGGCCATTCAAGTAATCAGTGAAAATTACATACAAGAGTTAAAGTGGTCGGTGTTAGTAGTAGTGGTAGTGATGACAGTAATAATAATCCTGATAACAAAAATCAACATGTCTACAGGTCTAAAATGTTCATCGAAAAATAAGTTTGATAATGCCACTTCATAGATTTGAAACTATATAGTTTGAAACTAGTTAATTACTTGTATATAACTTTATTTATGACATTTACAACACAATGAAGCAAAGAGAGTACTAAAACTTCCATGAAACTCCATGAACCCCAAAATCCAAAAAAAGAAACATAAAATCCCTATTCTTTGGCTCCACATGATTTCTGAGTTTTCAAAACCCCAATTCATGGAGATGACCCAAACCTAGAGGCTCAAAAATAGGCATGAAATAATGTGGTCCATTCACACACACATATATTATCATTTTTTTTTTCTAATATATGTGTCCATGCACTTATGTATGCATAAGGATACGTGGTCCAATATTGTCTTTATATTATATAGTGAGACATTTATTATGTATGCTCAATTGACCCCGAATTAGTGTGAATTTTTCTGCCTAAAAACAGTGACATTATTGAAGGGCATAGTACGTACGTACATGCTTGGATTTACATAATTTGTTGCATGCAGTTGCCCTATTTTTCTGTTTGGTTTGTCCCCCTCGTGCACCTGTCCTTTGCTTTGATGCAGGATTATGGTTGTTATTCTACTTTGAGTTGGGGATCGGTCCCCTTTTGTCCTTAAGGCCTAACAGACTACGTATAACAGACGAGGGGAGACAGGATAGCTAGGTCATGTGCTAAGGCTCGGGCACAAAAGCTAGTTGCTTCATCCCCATAAGCATTTATATCTACCAACTGATAGATTCTGGACATATTTCAATCACGGATAGACAGGCAGAGAATTAAAGATTTTACAGTACCAGTAAGGCTAATCTCAAAAAAGATTGAAATCTGTAAAATCTTCGTGTGTAAATATCATCGTGTGTCAAGTTAATGACAAGGATATGCATGGGTTTACATCACGAAATCAATATGCAACACAAATTTATGCCTCACATACTTAAAGTTCTTAGGCAAAAGTTATTCTTTTCATGAATGAAACAAAAATTGCATGGAGATTGAGTAGAAGCAAGATTTGAGACCAAATAAAAGAAAAAGGGGATTCCGACAATCCAATTTTCGTTATAATGAATAGCCTTCCAATTAAGCAGTGATCTTACGCAAAGACTAGGGCAGTGGTAGAGCCAGGGTTCAAACCCTGGAGTGTTCTACTGAATTTTTTTACCACACAAAATGCATACGTAAGCAATTTGTATCTTATTTTAAGAAAAATTGTATAATTACAATTATACTAACCTCGAATACACAACCTACACCTCTACACAGGCAACATCCAAGAGCCTCACACTACTCAAGTACTGACCATTTCCTACTTTGTATGCAAATTAAATAATATATATAAGTTTTTTTCCCAAGAAATTCTAATATTTTAAAAAAAATTGCCAAAAAATTAGGGTGTCAATTGACACCCGTTACAATCTCATTGCTCCACTCATGGACTAGGGTAATTCATAGCTGTCGAGCAAAATTGGAGGCCCCTACATGTTATTGCAAATAGCCACAGATCAGACAACTACGTAGCTAGTAGCTACATGATAACGAGTAAATGTAATCAAGTATAGCCCCCCCACTAAAAAAAAAAGGTGTGCTAGTTGGATAAGCCTATAACTTTTAATGTTGTGTCTCCCTTAGAGTGCTACATGAAGGATATTGCCACTAACTATGTCCATAAAATGGAAACACAACGAACATAATTAATCTAAATTTTAAAGATAGAGGAGGATTATTAATAGAATCCATTTATCTTAATTTAAAAGGGATAATATACTATTAATGTATAAAGGTTATTATACCCCTGTTCTATATTTAGATAAATCTTATTTATAATCTATTATTTTTAAATTATTATTTAACCTACTCGTCTTATTAATTGTTATTTTATGGTCTTGTGTTTTAGTTCGAAATTTGTAGGTGAGGAGGGTTAAACAGTAATAATATCTCTATATATGATAATAATTTTTAAGGTAAGGGAGTTACATGATAGTTTAAAAAATAGTGGGTCACAAATAAGATTAATTGTAAATGTGAAATGGGATTCGTGATAACGATTTTTAAAAATACAATAAAATTTTCCTTTAAGTGAATGCTAATTCACTCTATTGCTAAAGTTTTAGTAGTGTTATTGCTAAGTCACAACTATATTAAACTTTGCTCCTCCAATTAGAAAATGTCAAAAAATAAGTTCATTCTTAAAATCGCCATTGATAGGAATAAGGCAATAGACCTGACAAAATTGATCCGAAACCCGAAATCCAAACCGAACGACACCTACCTATATCTAACCCGACATCTGAAATAGGTTTACCTGAAAGTGAACCCAAAATCCGCGTTGATCCGAACCGAACCATACTCAATCCGAATTTTTTCACAAAGTTACTTACTTTTGCATGACAAGTCAATTGAATAAAAAATCGGTTGACCCGAAGACGACCCAAACCGAAGTTCACCTAACCCAAATCAAACCACTCCAAAATGTCACTTAACCCAAAACATGACCCAACCCAAACTTAACTCCACCCGTACTTGAACCAAATTACCCATTAACCAGGTCCACAAGGCATTATGGTAGGGTGTTATAATAGGCTTTCAAGGAACCATTCTAAGTTAGCAATCATAACTCAAGGCAATTAGTAGTCGCTACAATCCAAATGCAAGAAGAAAGGACGGCACGTATTCGATCACACATACATGCATTCAATATCTTATTAATTTTGAGTAGTGAGAGGGTACCTTCCGATTAGGTTCTCAATAATTGTATATGATCATCTTGCAATGATGTCTTGCGATTTATTTATTTATTTTTTTTCGTACAATACTTTTAGCCAATAAAGACTACATGTACCTGGACCCAACGGCTAAACATGGGCAAATTGTCCTCATCAACCTTTCTTTTTTAAAAAAAAATGATTTTGTTGAGATTAATAATGGAATTAGAAAGTTGTACCTACTTTATAGTAACAATTAAGCGGGTACGATAATCATTATTCAAATAGAGGTAATAAAATGATAAGTGTCTTACTACAAGATACTTTTCAAATGTCTTATTTGGGCTTAAAGTCATATTTTCATGTATTAAAATTTTAAAAAATTAATATAGTTAAATAGTGGAGAGATGTAAATTGTAAAAATATATCTTTTATTCAGATTTTTCCACAATTAGAAAATTACACGTAAGTCATCATGCATTCATGGATGGGATTGATTCGATTATAGTATAATTTATTTTAGGGTTTTACCATTCATGATTGATTCTAATAGTTGAAAAATTGGTGATTTTAAAACATATAATATGTTATTTTTGGTCAAGGCAAGTCTTGGTACAAGACACTTAAGAGGTGTCTTGATACAAGACATATATCATTGTCCTTGTTAAGTAATCCATACATTTTTGAATAAGGACATTTATGCATATATAAAAGTCCCACAAGTCATGCATAGATGTTCAAGAGGTTTTTGGCTTGGAAAATATGCTTGTATGACTTAGACAATACAACAACAACAACAACAACTCCAAAGTATGAGTTCCGCTTGCACAAAGTCTAGCTCGAGAAATCCAAATGTGAGTTGCCTCACCTTTGCGAGTATTACTACGCATTTAGGTAATGATTTGCTAAACTTGCTTTGCTTTAAACCTCAAATATTTTAATTAATTTCAAAAAAGATTAAACTTTCCCTGATGAAACATGCTGAGCATGTCACATTGGCACTAGTACCTAATTAAGGTCTACATAGATCATACTTTAGCAAGAGGATAAGACTATGGTGGGATTGAACAATTTAAATGGTTCTGAAACGAAAAGATTGCAGTCACAGATATGATGATTCTATGTAACACTTGTTTGGCCTAAAGGTTTCTCAGACTATTCTCACTACAAAAAAGCAACCCATCTCCGACGGACAAAGCGATGCGTAAATGGTACGTCGGAAAATATCAGAAAAGCCGACGGAAAAACAGGTGGGGTCCGACGGCCGTCAGAAATTCCGACGGAATTTTCGACGGAAGTCACACCCGACGGAAATTCCGTCGGAATCCGTCGGCCGTTTTTCGTGGATCTCCAGGCCGTTTTCTACGTTCGGTTTTAAATTTCGGGGAGGGGGTTCGTTCGGCGTCATTTGCAAAATTTAGAGAGAGAGGGTCTCAAAGAGGAAGAGAGAGAAAGTGAAGGTTGAAGATTTTTGCAATCGGTAAGTTATTTTTTTTGTTAGTACGTTGTTTAAAATTGAAATAGTTAAGTTATTTGATATTTTGTACGTTTTAAATTTGTCGAGTGTGACCGTCACAGCCGTGCCGCCGCCGTCTCGCCGCTAAAAAAAGTTTTAAGATTTTTCAAATGTCAAAGTGCAAGCTCCTCCAGCTAGATCAACTTGAATCCCGACGATGAACAGGACTCCGAAAACGACAACAATGATGATCCCACAAATTTATCTGACTCCGAATAGTTTAGTAATTTGCGTACATTTTAAATAATGTCCTATGTCGTAATTCATATTTAATTCAGCATATTTCTTTTGACAGATATATATAAAATTTCATCTTTGGTAATTATATTATTACGTGCGTATTAATTTTGCGAATTTTTTTTTTCAAGCAAAATTTCCTACAAAATCCTTTTTTTTTCGGATTTTCAATTATTTTTTTTAAAAAAAAATTTTTTTGAAAAGGGAAATTCCGACGGAATTCCCGACGGGAATTTCCGTCGGAATTTCCTTCCCCCCTTTCGAGTTTTCGCTTTCTCCAATGTTGCAGGGTTGTCCAACGGGTGTTCCGACGGAATATTTCCGTCGGACGCCGTCGGATTCCGTCGGAAAATGTTTTGCGACGAGCTCAATCCCGACGTGACGTTTTCCGTCGGAATGACCTTTTGCCGTCGAAAAAACACACTTTCGGTCGATATTTCCGTCGCAGATCACCTGTGTTTTTGTAGTATCTTTTTGGGTGCTGAAAAGGTTTATTCACATTGTCTTTTAGGTTTTAGAGGACCAAGACGACAGTGGCGTGTGTTACAGTAAATCCACTTGTATTGCCCTTTTCCCTAATAATGGACATTGATTTGAAAGCTAAATTTCCTTAACTCCGCAAGGTTAGACATTGCCGACACTAGATACATATAAAAAAGGACTTCATTTGTAGCGTTATTCTCGTATGTACAAACAGAAGCCAAAAAAAAGCAAAAAAAGAGACTATAACTGTTGTCATGACAAAATTGTCTAATAGATAGGATTGTGGCAAAGTTGAGGGACATGAGAAACAGTCTCAAGATGCAGCCACCTAAGAGAAGTAGAGATAATAGTATGGCAAACTTGTGATATTTGTAATGTTGCAATAAGGTTCCCATTGCCAACCTTAAGATGAATTGGCATGGGGCAAATGACTTTCCTTATTAATAATGGGGTGCTAATTAAGATTTGAACTTAAAATCTTTAGTTCAAAAGGGTTTTGATACTTTGCACTGAAACCAACTAACCACAAGAGTCTAAGCTTTTAAACAAGCCTCTAATCTTTTGAGTAATAATTCAATATAAGGTTGTTAAATTTGAGACATATTATTCAGAAAGAATCTCGTACAATATTAAAGTACCAACTCAATCGACAATTTCAGGTGATAGTTGAAGGTATAAAAATATTTTTGTACTCTCATGATATTTGTAAGTGTTTTTTGTTGATGCACATATGTGCTAACCATGAAAGCAAGATGCCTACAAAGAAAAATGGCACACACTATATTAGAGTAGGGAAAGTTCGATCTGACACGATAATATGCCCTAAACTAACCCGCCCTGAACTTGCTGATGAAATACGACCCTGACACGAACCGAGCTGATTTCGGACTCAAGATGACCTAAAACTGAATTTGACTGCTAACGTGAAAACGTATTATTTTTTAATTTTGAGTAAATTTAAACTATTTTCAAGGGTTACACGAAACTGAACATTTATTAAATGGATCAACCTAAATCAACGCGTTACCCAACTCTATACTGTATATCGAGTCTATTAATTAATTGTATTTTTTTGTAGGATTCATAAATCATAATCACATATGTTGTAACCGGCACTTGGCTCATGCTGATTTACCAGCAAGGGTGGAGAAGCCCTTTACTGTCTCAAATCATGCGTCTTCTCCAACTGCACATAAAGGCATGCAATATAAGAGGAAGCCCTTGCCTAAGCTTTACTGAGTGGTGTATCGTGCAAACATCATGCGCCTATATACATTGAACACAACAAAGTGTGAAATTTGGCTAAATTCGATCCACAATTATTTTATATATGGGATGATTGAAATGGTAACCTATCCAATTAAGTCTTTTTACCCTTTGATAAGACTACACTCATTGTAAGATATACACCCACTCTAGTGTGTTCATGTCCTCTAGGGCTGGTTGTAAAGAAGTGTCGATATCTTTCTTCCATCTCTTTTCATTTTGCGATTCTCTATGCTTGGAAAATTTATCAATGTATATATGAGTTCAGTCTTTGTCTTCGTTTTATATTTGTTTGCTCAAAAGGACAATTAGCATTCAAAACTATTAGAGGACATAGGAGTAACTGTGTAATGTTGTACACAAGAATGACTACTCTCAGTGTAAGTCCTGCTTGTATGGGGACTAAAGAGATCTAGAAATAGACTATCTATTTCTACCCTTAAAGAAACCGATTCAATGAGACACACTATCATATACTATAGGAAAGGTGAGTGCAATGCCTTAAATAATAATAGGTGAGAGCGCAATAACCATACCATGATCAGACTACTACTATCATACACTAATGCAACAAAAACCAGGCACAATAATATCCAAAAAAAGACAACAGAAATTCCCTACACATTCATAAGCCTAAACAATGGCAAAGATCAAGTCATTTGTGGTTTGCAGCCTTAATCCTAAATCTCCACAAACTCCTCTCCTAAGTCATGCTTGATAACTTCATTCCAACTCTTCTTTAGTCTTCCTTTGTCTCTTCTACATTACGGAAGGTTAATCATTTCATATCTCCTTATGAGGGCATCTATACTCTTTTTCACATGACCAAACCATCTTAATCTCGTCTCTATCATATTATCTTCTATAGGATGTCACCCCCACTTCGTCTCTAATCACTTCGCTCCTAGTTTTATCAAGTTTTGTATGGTCACACATCCACCAAATCATCCTCATCTCTATTACCATCATCCTCTAAACTTGAATCTTCTTGATTTACCAGCACTCTAAGCCAAACAACAAAACGAGTCTAACTACCATTCGATAAATTTTACTTATTGCTACTAAAATATTTCCATTGCACAACACTTTTGAAATATTTTTTTATTTTTTTCATCCAACTTTATTCGTTGGTTAATGTCCTTGTTAATATCCCCTTTTTTCTTAAATGATTGATTTCAAATATCTGAGCTTCTCAACCATTGGAACCGCTACGCCACCAATGGTGACTTCTTCTTATCTACCGCCTTCTACTCCACTAAATCCACATTCTAGGTATTTAGTTTGTGACTAGCTCAATTTAAAATCTTTAGACTCTAATGTCTGTCTCCATCTCTCTAACTTATTGTTAACTCCAATTCTAGTCTCTTCGATAAGAATAATATCATTGACAAATAACATACGCTATGGTATCTCATCTTGAATCTGTTTAGTAAGTTTATCCATAATGATAGTGAAAAGAAACGGGTTTAGAGCTAATCCTTGGTGAAGTCCAATATCGCTAAGAAAAACCTTTGTATATCCTCCCAATGTTGTAAGACTTCTTTTTACTCCCTCATACATGCCTTTTATAAGTCGGATGCACACACCTAACACTTCTTTCCTCTCCAAGAATCTCCATAATACGTCATGCGGAACTCTATCATATGCTTTTTCTAGGTTTATAAACTTCGAGTGAATATCCTTTTTCGAATCCCTATGACTCTCCATGAGCCTTCTTACAATATGAATTGCTTCTATATCGATCTACTTGGAGTAAAGCCTAATTAATTCTTTGAAATTGGTATGTCCTTTCTCCACCTCTCTAAATCACTCTTTCTTATAGTTTCATAGTGTTAATAAGTAATTTTTGTACTTCTATAATTATTACAATTTTGAATGTCACCCTTATTTTTTGTATAATGAGATGGCCATACTGACTCTTTATTCATGGGGCACTTAGCAGTCCTAAAAACAATATTAAATAGCTCTGTCAAGCAATCTAGCCCCTTTTCACCCAAACACATCCATATGACTATGGGGATACCATCTGGACCTACAGGCCTTCCCATCCTCGTTGTCCTTATGGCCTCTTTAATCTCATTTTTACTAATGTAATTTTGCAATTTCCTACAAATGCACACACACATATATATACATATACACACACATACATATATATGTATGTATGTATGTGTATATACACACAGAGCCATGTGTACGAGGACACTAAGTCTCCCAGTTGCATTGGTACAACCCATTGTTTGTCATACTCATTCACTTGGTATAAGAGTTGATTGCTCCAAAACCCTAGCTGTGTCTCTTGTCAGTCTTGGAAGCTATAGCTTGTCAACCAAGTCTTCCTCTCCAGCAGCCCTAGACATCGCGTCCTGCTCAACCTTCATTCTTCCTCCACGAAAACGGTAGCACCACAAGCACCCTAGCGGCCTCTCACTGGTGCATCACAACCACCATGCAACCTTAACCCTTTCAAAAAACAAACGGTAGGCGCCCCTTTTGGTTGTAATACCTAAAGGTACTAAACTGTCAAAACTCATATTTATTTAGTTCTAATTTTCTTAGGCTACAATTTCGGCATTATCTTCTATTTATGTATTGGATGTAACTTGCCACTTTAGACTAAATTTTTTCCAATTAATATAATGCATGTTCTTAGTCTGCTTTCAAATGTGTGATTAGAGGTAGAAATGAATCGAGTCAACATGGTTCGTAAGCTAGCTCCCCAAGAAACACGGAAGGCGCGACTCAAAAGAAGCTCGACTAGGCTCAGACTTAAGCTCGTCATGCAAAATAAATTTCTTTTTTTTTTCTTTTTGTTCTTCTCTCGTCCCCAACGTACTGTTTGGCTATATGTAATCAACATTGCAATATAAACAAGTTTGTAATTGTATTTTCATTACTTTGGTTATATGACAGCATTGCAATAAAATAACCTTTGTGTAATTATGATTACCATAAACTAAGTAATCATAATTGCATTGCAAGCTTGATTGCATTACGTTAGTATTACATTACATCCAACCAAATATCGCATAAGAGTTTCCAATCTTGTGTTGTTATTTTAGCTATGATACAAATTCCTTCTTGGTCCGCTCACATTACATTTGATTTTGACCATTTTAGCATGACAAGCAGTGGAACAACCAAAATATGGGCTCGTTAAGGTCATAAGTCTAAGTGAACAACTCAGCATCGAGCCTAGAATTTAAGGCTCAGCAAGCTTGCAAGTGGCCGCATATTGTGTTTTCTGCTTCTACTTTTTGACAGCTGTTTGCCATTAGGTGTATTAGGGATCTAGATGCTCGACTAGAAGGAATTGGTGGAGAAAGTAACGGACTGCATTGTAAGGTGGTCATTCATAATAAATTGCGATTCATTTCTTGTCACAAATATTTGTTGTAGAATACCAAATCTCAAATTCTCAATGAATTACTATAATTTTTCTACCGCATATGGCATTAAAGTCAAGAACAGAGCCAAGAATTCTCTTTCTTCATCATAAAACCCATGAGTGCTCCTCCTAAATTGTATTTTTGGTCTGATAAAATTTTATTCCCGACTGATTTTATTCCTCCTGAGTTGTCTTTTTGATTCGAATCCAAGTGAAATTCTAGATAATGTTTGTTACTTGGAAATTTTCTTGTCCCTATTTGTTCCAGATCCAAAAATGATCCCTCCCCCAAATTGAATTCTTTCAGGCTGTGATGGGTTGAGCTCACAAAATACTTCCCAAGTCAAGCCTCGAGTCTGCAAAGCTTAGGCTTGACTTGGTTCATTTCCAACCATATGTGTAATCAAGATAAACAAAAATAGAGTACTAATTTCCTTTTTCGAAATCTAATGCTATTTCTTTAGGGCATTAATATGCGTTACATAATCTTTCCTTATTCTTAGTGTGACACTAACAATTAACAATTGGGTCTATGCATGAATCTAGAAGGCTTCCTGACAAATTAATCTCTACTTTATTTCCTTGCACATCAAATTTGAACATGCTTTGATTCTAATTCTAGGAAGAAGGACAGGCTATTTTGAGATGAGAAGGGATCGGCTGGGAAGTCCTTATCTAAGTGTTTCTACTTTAGACACCAACAATATTCCGATGGCTTTGGCTTTTGGGTGATGTGATAGTATGCCATAGTGTCCTTGACCTTTATGTCTACTCATTGTAAACAATCTTTGCTCTACTTCTTCCAATTGTGTGAATGACACTTTCCACGACAAATATATTTGACTAGGGTTTTAAATTAAAGGGATTGAGCATACATAAGCTTTTAGTAGTTAACGAAAATGATAAATATGGGTCAAGCATACTTAAGATTTTGATAAAAACACAAATTTAGTGCATCTTTATTTGATGCTTTTGTTATATATTTATAGTGGAGGTTCTAAATAAAATTAGGATCGAAGATAATTGTCATTTATGAAACTGTCTCTAAACCTTCAATCATCACCTTAAAACTTTGGCTGAGTTGGTTCTTAAATATGACATTAGAACTTTTTGAGCGAGATGTCACGTATTCAAATCTCAGTGACCTTCACATTGAATTATTGTAGGTGAATGGGAGTTATGTAGCTGTCATGCTTTAAGTAAAAGGTCGTTCCTGTGGTTTTTCAATTATAGCTTAAGTTATTGGTTGAGTTCATTTTTAAACATGATGCTAGAGTTTTTCTACATGAGAGATCTAAAAGTTCAAATCTCAACAATTCTTATATTGAATTATTATGTAGAGCAAGGCAGGATTTTGAGTATTCATTGTTCAAGTCTTAATGGCATTCACCTGAGAGAGTTTATTGGAGTATAAAACCATTCTTAAATCTCCAATCATCTATTTAACCCTTTTGTTGAGTTGCTTCCTAACAATAGTTAATAATCTTTCTTTTTTTTCATGTGGTTGTGAAGGAATAGTCTACTAATTACCAATCTTCTATCCCTTTTTATTTTTTTTTGGGGTGCACAAGAGGGGCTAAGTCCCATAAAGAAATATTATTACTTCACGTTTCTAGGCCAAGCGGCCCCTACAAGATTAGAATGTAATATATCCAATATCTCCTTAGGAGGAGAGTCAAAGTATATTACCCTATTTCACTATCTATTCCTAGATTTGCTAGTTTGTCTGCAACCTGATTTGCCTCCTTGTAGCAGTGGGATACCTTGACCTCCTAGTCGTCCCTTGCAATCAATTGTTTGCATTGTGTTATGAGGAGCTTGTGAATAGGATTCTACGATCCGTTCCCTCGTAGCATTCCCACCGCAATCATTGAATCCGCCCTAAACAAATATTTTTCAGCCCCAAGTTTCTCGCCATTTTCAAGCCACGAAGTGTCGCTTTGAGCTTTGCCTCAACAGAAGTACACTTTCGAAAGTTTTCAGTGAAGCTTGTAATAATAATATGTGATTAGTAGATTGTAGACTTAGAAATAACATGGGATTTTTTAAGAATATAACCATAGATATACCATCTTTAATTTATATAATAATTTGTGATAATCATAATTACAAGGTAATGTAATGTGATATTTGGTTGAATGAAACAATAATATGATATTTAGTTGAATGTAATATAATGTAATTATGATTGTCTAACTTGTGGTAATCATAATTACAAGCTAGTTCATATTTACAATTTTCTCTTACTAACAAACAAGATAATAAAAACACAATTGCAAACTTATTCGCATTACAATATTATTTACATTCAGCTAAACATTACCTAATAGTCCTAATATTCATGGAATGCTAAGATAAATGTTTTTTGAACAGAAATGTTGATTTAACTGAAAAACTAAAGTTAAGAGTAAAGTAGTAATTTAATTTAGTCAAAAAATTAATTACTACCTAAAACATTATTATCAAATAGGCCCCATACATAGGAAACAGATGCATCTCTTCCTAGATCCAAATCTCACTCATTTTTTTAAAGCTCCCATATGTACACAACTAATATGAAACTTGAGATATTTTAAACCTTATTTCCATTGACCATTTAGGATCTACACAAATGCATGACACAAGCTAGTATCTTGTGAAAATGCTAAGGCTCTGTTTGGTCCGAGATTTTTTTAGCTCAGACAGAGAAACAATGTCACATATTTTCATACGTTATGCTTTTATTGGGGTATTTTTAAACCTGAAATCACATTCCAAATGAACGGACAAATCCACAACGTATGAGATTTACTAAACCTTTAGGTATTATTTTTAATTTACATCGAATTCATTCACAAGTTAAACGTACCAAACAAGTATAATCAAGAATAAAAAAGCACTCCTATATCTCTTAGAATAATGCCTATTTCATTCAAACAAAATTGAACCGAAAGTCCCTTGAATATCTCGATATATTGTGGTCATAATGACCCAACAAAAGGGAAGAAAGCAACCCTAAAAATAAATCCGATATCCACAATTGTAGAGTAGGGTCATTATCCACAATAATGGAAAGTTCATATGATTTTTCCTCTTCCCAAAATTATTGTGGGTCATGGTTGAGGATTTATCTTATTTTAATTTGGCCATGATAAGATCGAATAGTGTACATTAAACAGCCAACACAGTTAAATTTTTTCTTAAGTTTCTTGGCTCTTTCGATGACTTCTCCCATATCCACCTGTAGTTGTAATGTGATCTTTAAGATTGATTCAATGTTATAGCATCATAAAAGCAATTGCATTCTACTTAAATTTTGTTTATCCTTTCTCAACTTGTGTAGGAGAGGGGTAGTATATATAATTAGCTATGAGTATATGACCATTTCAACTTGGTATTGAGTATATTAAATATTGTGTGAAATGTATCTAAATCAACCTCCATCCGAGCCAGCTTGAGGGCCAAACTAGAATAGATTGTGTAGTTTCTGTGACATTTGTCTTTAAAGCTAGATATCTGTGAACCGAAGGAATTAATATAATGAATTAAGCGTAAACGAGTTACCTTAATCCTGCAGTGGAAGATGAACGAGCTTTAGCCTGAATCACTGGCTGACAAAGGAACTCACAATTTGGAGAATCATCGCAATCCCACCACTTAAGAACCCTAGGGTTTTGTGCAAAACAACTCACTTTAGAGAACCTTCGATGTTTCTCTGATGTATTTCCTCTTAGACTGATCCCTCTTTTATATTAGATGAACAGTCAAGGAACTAGGGTTTCTGAAGTGGCTTAACCCGCTGACATATTAGGCTTATTGGGTTCGCAGTCCTAATGGGTGTATCACGCCCTAAATTTAGAGGTCGCTTATCAACAATTTAACGAGCTAGTCCCTTTAAAGTTCTATATTACCGATAAAAATAAAATTAGAATACAAAGCTAATCTGTTATCAGAAGAGAACAAAACAATTCTAGATATTTCAATGGTGAATTAGAAACAAAATTTTCAAACCCACCATACTTTGAATTTGATAACAATGGTAAGCTATATTAACAAAAAGAAATTGAAAAGAAATCTTATCCCAAACTTAAAAGACTTTGGGTCATTAGTATTAACCATGTAAGGGTGAATGTGAATGTCATTCAAAACAAGTGATTGGTTGAAGTGAAATTGATAATTTTTAGCCTATCTTTTTGTGTCCCCAACTAGGCAAGCACAATGACACTTAGATGACACCAACACTCTCTCACTCACTCTCTGTGGCCTTACTTTTCAAAGTGATAATTTTTTCACTTTGTTCTTTTTGTCTTTTACCTCACTTTCCCAATGGCCTATTTGTCCCTTTTGGGGAGGATATGATGCCTATGAAAAGAAAGGGAAATTGAGAGATGGATAAAGATATAGATTAGAGGTGGGGGAGCATGACAAACTTTCCAAGGGGCTTCTTCACCAACTATTGTGGGGAACATATTGAGATATATATATATATATATATATATATATATATATATACACACACACACACACACACACACACACACACACACACACACACACACACACACACACATTAGTTTGAAAAAGAAGCACCAAAAATGTCTCCAATGAATGAAGAGTGGATATGTATATTAGCATGTCTTCCATTACAGACAGGTGCTTTATTAGAGGGATAAGAGGAGTAGAAGCCAATTCTTGGTGGACCATGTGATGTAGATGTTGTCTTCCTTTTCATTTTTCCACTATAGAATTTTGTTTTCACTTGTTGGCCACCTAAATGTTAATTTAGACCGTGGTCCAACAATCTAGAATGGTTGTAGTGAAGGAGACACAATGGGTCAGGTAAATGGGTCATTAGATCTAGTATCAACTGGGATCTGGGATCATGTTTGAATCAATAAGATTAAATTTTGTTTTCATTTTCAGGTTGATCATTTTTTATTTGGACTGATTTCATATCTATTGATCGTTGGTTAGGGAAGCACATTTTGCATAAAACAATAATTTTGGTCAAAAATGTTAGTGCTAGATTCGGTCCAATCCAGGTCATTTGAGGTTTCAGGTTCACTTCGCATTAGCTCTCTCGGATGTTGGGTTGAACCTGATTCCGAGTCAGTCAGTTCGGGTCACTTTTGTCAGTTGTTGAACTAGGGCAAGCCTGGGTGAGCTAGGGGTAAAGGTAAAAAGTTAGTTATGCCCCACAAAAGTGCTTCACACCAACTACTTGTACAAACCAAAATTTGACCTTTGGTTTCATTTTTGCTTTTTTTTTTTTACAATGGTAAACGGGCCTAGCCCATCAGACCTCTATCTTAGGGGTACTCAATGGGCCTTAAAAGATCAAGGGGTAAGGGGTACCAAAGTCCAATCAAACTGGCTCAGGGACTCAGCCCAACCGTAAAGCTTTGTGCACAAAGCACAGCAATCGCGTCCCCCCAAGTCAAACCCAGGTGGGGAGCGTGGGGGAAGACAGCAGTGGCCAACCAGGCCAACTGCTCTTTGGTACTTTGGTTTCCTATATGGAGGAATAACACTCTTACCTTTCCACCGCTGTAATAGATATGTGTGCAACTTAGCTAGACACTTTCTAATGAGAGATGGGCACATATAGCAAGAATGTTTCAGAACAATACTTCTTACTTGTATTTATGAAATGAACTTTATTTATGAATTATTCGGAAACAATATTTCTATTTTCAGGGAATCAAATAAAAAGTTATGTACGTGGAAAGGTTACTGAATCACATACTTGTGAGGATCCATATTAAATTATTACGTGTTTCTTGTTCAGAAGATGTTGTCAAACATAAGTTGTCTAGATGGAGAGATGAGGCTCATTTCCCCAATGCATTTGAGGGAGGGGCCAAATTGAATCAAAATGAATATATATGAAGGACATTTTGCTTTGTGCTTTTCTTACTAGTTACTGCTCAGCTTGCTACAACACCACTTTGGAAAGGAGACCTAAGTGTGCATAAAACTGTCTGATTAGTCTTTATAGTTTTGGCCCCTACCTCTTCATCTTTTTTGCCACGTCAAAAGGGGAAGCGGTCATGAATATATGTAAAAATAGTCCAAGAGTGACCCCCACCCCTTTTATCAAAACTCACTCTATTTTTTTGGCAGTACTTCAGGGTCTGTTTTTTTCGTGGGTCAATTTCAAAATATCAACCTTAATGCATTTCAACCTACTTCAATCCAATTTATACTTTTACCCACCCCAATTTACCCACGAAAAGAACAGACCCTGATTAGTTATCTGATTTGAATAACTAACATACTTGATTGGTCTTGAGATATTTGATTACATAACTATCAAGCCACATTTCAAGGTACATCACCGAGTTTGAATTTGGCGTCTCACATTTACATTATTAGGGAGATTGGAGACACTAGTTATGTCATTTGAACAACGTAACCAACATACTTTATTAGTCATGAGATGTTTGATTCTATGACTATCAGGTCACGTTTCAAGATGAAGTTGACGTCTCATACTTTCATTATTAGAGAGATCAGAGATGCAGTAATGGTAATTAGTAAAAACTAAACCCCACTATCAAACAACAAATCCCCTCCTTTCTTGGCTTTAGTCTTGCCCACTTCACGTGATTTACAAAAGCCATAGTTGGACCGTGATAAAATTATTTTACCATGTCATTTTTTAAGCATGTACGTTGAATAAATCTCAAAATCAATGAAGAGCTTGTCTTCAGATGAGCCCATTTCGTATTAAAACTTGTAAGCCAAAAATAAAATGCTGTTCAACTATGTAAAAATCTTTAAAACCAGAGAACCAACCCACCCCCGGCGCAAAAAACTAGATAAACTTATCATAATATTTAGACCTGACAAAACTGACCCGAGACTCGGAATCCAAACCGAACGACCCGGATCCATATCCGAACTGGCACCCGAAATGGGATAAACCAATTTGGACCCGAACACCCGAAGTAAACTAATCCATAACCGAACGAAACCCGCATTGTAGCCTTACCCGAAATTATCCACTCCCAAAATGACCCGACCCAATTCAGACCCTAACCGAAAGTGACCCTAACCGATGTGACCCGAAAGTGGACAACCCGAACCATACCCGTTTTAAAACCGATCTGATTCCTACCCGACTCAATTTTACTCAAATTAAACCCGAACCAGAATATGCCCGATCCGAATATAATCCGAACCGAAACATACTCATAAATCATAACCAGTCAACCCAAAACTACTCCTAATTGCCTAAATTTCATTGTTAAGATCTAGAAGAAAAACTTCTATTGTAATTTAACACAACTTTGATAAACAAACAAATCATAATCTACCTATAACCATAGTACATAATTCATTAAAGCCTTTAACCAGGTAGGTAAAGTGTAATACTTAGAACACAATCGATGGATTGAAAGCTTAATACCGGGGACAAGATATCACAAATGACTCAGCCAATGGAGCCAAGCACAGCCATGTTAAGCAGTCAACTTCTTGAAAGAAGAATTCATGTGTTGAAGCCTGAAGCTGCAACACGGACAAAAGGCCTTGCCAGGTTTCTCCAGGTGCACCCAACAACTGAAAATCTAGGAGCTTGTTTTGCTTCCTGTAATAATCTTCCAATGGTTTGCTCTGACCAAGGCGCAAAAATCTGAGCATGTTAATTACCAAATCAGCAAATTTGGAACTCGCAAAATTTACTGAGAACACAATGACGCAAGAGTAACTACACAACACATTAAAATGAGTTGGATTAGTAGCTATTTGCCCCTTCTGATGCTGGCTCCAATTAAATAAAGTTCCAAGTCTGATTTTTAATTATGGTAAGATCCATAGGCAACTGGCAACCCATTTTCTAACCACCAACTCATCTTTAGTTTTTCCGCACCTGCATTACAAAGTACAAGTCTCAACACTAAGAACATACACAAGCCCCATCAAGGTATAATGCAGGACATATCATTGGTAAACTTGGAAGGAAACCTAGAAGTAATAAAACGAAAGGGCAGCGGTCTCTGGCGTTGGAGTCACACGAAACGCACGAACCAGTAACCGCAGCAGCAGACGAAACACGTGAGAACCGACGGTTGGAGTCGCCGGCGTCAGCAACTGAAGAACTGGCGTTGGAGTCACCGGCGAAGGAAGGAGTGGAAGTCTGGTAGATCTGGATTGGAGAGGGAGGGGGGAAAGCAAGGGGAGGAAATCAGGCCAATCAGCAGAAAACCGATGTAACCCTAAGAGCATTCCCAATGGCATTCCAGTTTTTGGAACTCCAGCATGCCACGTCAGCGAAAGTTCCACAGTTCTGGAACTTGCATTCCTTCATTTTCCCAGCAAATGGAACTCATTTTAGCACAAATGATTTAATATTTGTTGGTGGAGCCCACCAATAAACATATTTCCTTTGTTTTATGTTGGACAATTTATTTTTGCATATTGGGGTTTGTCTAAGTTGGAAAATAATTTTATTTTCCGGATAAAAGAATATGTAATTTATGTTTCCGAAGAATGTATTAATTTATTTTGTAGTATGTAAAAAATGATGAGTTAAGTTTTATTGGTTGAACGATTGAAAGCATACGGAGTAGGACGTACAATGCAATTAATACAAATGCAAATATAAGGATTGACATTGAAGAAAATTACAACCCGAGCGTACAATATTGAAAACAGTAATTTGGATGACGGGGAAAAATATTGTACACTATAATACAAAGAAAATACAGTACAATACAATACAGTACAAAATAAAAAAATATAATACAATAGGAAAATATACAATACAAGTATACGACGGATGACCCTTCCTATCTATGGTTGTGAACTTTGTCGCGCCGTATGTCGATTCCATATTTCCTCGACCAGGTCTGATTGGAGACGTGCATGTAGAGCGGGGTCATGGATCTCAGCTACTCTACGAAGGTAGGCAGTATAGCACGGATGATGGCCGTGTTGGACATTTGGTTGCGGGGTGTTGCCGTCGACATCATCGTAGTCGAAAGCGAGGTCATACGAATCTCGTTCGTCCTCGACGATCATGTTATGGAGTATAACGCATACCTTCATTATCATACCTAACTCACCTTTGTCCATGTTTCGGCCTGGACCGCGAATTATAGCAAACCGGGCTTGTAGAACCCCAAATGCTCTTTCCACGTCCTTCCTAACCGACTCTTGACGTTCGGCGAACAATCTTGCCTTGGGTCCTTGGGGGAGGGAGATAGTTTTCACGAATGTTGCCCATCTTGGATAAATACCGTCGGACAAAAAGTACCCCATATTGTATTGGCGACCGTTGATGACGTACTCACATTTCGGAGTCCGACTCTCATACAACTCTTCGAAAACATCTGACCGGTGAAGAACATTTAAGTCATTCAGGCTTCCCGGGCACCCAAAGAAGGCATGCCATATCCAAAGGTCATATGAAGCAACGGCTTCAAGAATCAAGGTGGGGACTCTGTAAAGCCCTTTTGCGAACATCCTTTTCCATGCCGATGGACAGTTCTTCCATTCCCAATGCATACAATCTATACTCCCTAACATGCCGGGAAAATCACGTGCCTCGGCAACTTGCAACAGTCGATCAACATCAGCTTGTGTTGGTTTTCTCAAATACTCGTCCCCAAACACTTGGAGTACACCGGCTGCAAAGTTTTTCATACACTCCATAGCCGTGCTTTCTCCAATCTTCAGGTACTCGTCAACACAATCAGCCGATACCCCATAGGCGAGCATACGCATCGCTGCGGTGCACTTCGTGAGCGGCGACAACCCACGCCGACCAGTACAATCGTGCCTCAACTGGAAGAACTCAAATCGACTGCTGAGGGCGTCTACAATGCGGAGGAACAGGTGCTTCCGCATCCGAAATCTACGGCGAAAGTGGGTTTCGTTGTAGATGGAATTATCTGCAAAATAGTCTCTGTGCAGGCGATCGTCTGCAGCTTCTCGATCCCTCCGAACGACTTTTTTCTTCTTTCTTGGTCGTCGGGATGATGAAGGTCGTCCCCCTTGTCCATGTTTTATAGCTAACTGAAATGATTCCACGCGAGATTGATTGTTCAATACGGTCTCAAGAATCTCTGAGTCATCACTAGAAGATGATGACTCCAGTACGAATCTGAGATGATCTATTAATTCTGTGCCTGAGTCATCGCTAGAAGAGGATGAGTCACTCATTTTGTTGTACCTGTGAGAAAAGTGTGCAAATGTCAGCGAAAATTTCGTCGGATTCAGCAATCAAATTAAGATAGCATCGTAGTTATAAGTGAAACATTACAATTGCATTGGATGAAATGAAATTGAACATCTTAGCTAGAATACAACATATATTACATCTTTTGGGAATTCCACAACATTACAACATTACAATACGGTCTCATTCAAACACAAGTATTCCCAAGACATTACATTACAACATGAAGGAATTCAATTACAACAAACTATTGGGAAAAGAAAGAACAACAAAAGCTCAAGGTAAACAACATAGTATTCCCAAGACATGAGTCTCAATCTAGAGAAGGACTAGCATCGGACGAAGACGATGTTCGGCGGTATCGACTCCTAATTTCTTCCTGAAGTGGACCATATCGTGCTTGATCCTCCGGACACATCTTACCAATGTCCATTCTCAAGATCTTGTCCTCGTACTTCATCCGTTGAAACTGTTGATGGGAGTCTATTAGTTCAACCGCTCTCTTAGCGGCCTCCGCCTTCACCCTAGCCGCCTCCGCCTTCTTCTCTTGGGCGATGACATATCTTTCGAACATGGTGCTATTCTTCACATTTGTTGTCCCCAAGGTGGATAGCTCCTTGGTCACAACATCAAGGACTGAGTCATGCGCTCTCTCTTTCGCCTTTCTTTTGGCGGCTTTTCTTCCAATTGGGCGAGTAAGTCCACCAACTTGCTCTGTTGCTGCATCTTCACTTGCATCCATTGTTGGTGTCTCGGGGGTGCTTGCTGAGCCGGATGTCTCACTCTCAGAGTACCCGCCCACCTCGTTGATCCTTAGGCGTTTAGTGGCGACATCCACAGATTGATCGCAATTGACCTCCCATTTCGGTTGGTCCTTCAGTAGCACCCACCAATGCATCAAGTCGAACGGTTTGCCCACCATATCAACGTACAGATCTTGGGCTTTCTGCGTAATATCGTCCTCATTCGCCCCACTTGGGTTTGCCCGATAAGCCTGACCCATACAAACGGTCCACTTGGACACCAGTGGAGCTACCCGGTTCCAACGGGCGTTGCAGACTTTCGCTCCTCGCTTTGCAGCTCCATCGGGAGCATGCTGGTTGTACACACTTGCAATCTTCGTCCAGAACCCCGTCTTCTTCTGGTCAGCCCCAACAAGGGGGTTGGTGCTGACGTTGATCCACGATCTGACCAAACGGCAATCTTCTTCCAATGTCCACTTGGAAGTCACGCTGCCACTCTCACTTTGGGTGGGGTTGGGTGGAGGACGGGGTGTTGGCGAGGTCGTATTAGTTGGTGGGGGTAGCTGATAGGGAGGGGGCAAAGAACCGTAGTTGAAACTCGGAATGGGGGAGACATTCTGGCCTTGGCCGGGAAAGTTCGGTGGTAGTTGAGGATATTGCATATGTGGGTATTGTTGAGGGTACTGTGGATGGTATTGCCAATGAGGAGGGTTTGGAACAATATTCATGTTGTTTGGGGCATCCCGTTGTGAGTTATCTCCAGTTAGTAAGTTCATGAAAGACTGTGGGTGATTGGGATCCATTTGATAGTGAACACCTACCAATTTGGATTACAAAAAATTACATTCACACATTTAATTAATATCTCACATATTTTACGAAACGACATAAATATTTTCAATTCCAATTACGAAACATTTCAACTCCAATATCTAAACATGCTAACTTTATTACATTTCTAATGGGCAACAAAATTACATACACATTTGAATCACTCACAAACCATATTACGAAGTGAACATTTGAATCAAGCATTTTGTACATTGTAAGTAACAAATATAATCAAAAATTATAATCAACCATTTAGTAAGTTGTAAATTCTAATGTTAACATTTCAACTCTTCACAATTCCGTATTTGTTTATTTCCTAACATTTGCGTAATTCCGTTTTATAGGTATATTCTATTAGTTACAGTTTGTTTTTCAACCAAATTTTCTCCATTGAAAACTATTTACTAAAAAGCAATCTATTGTACACTAAAGACTAAGTCATTATTTACTAAGAAAATTCTATTATTAACTGAAAACGAACCTATTGTTCACTGAAAAATTTATATACTAAACACTGTTTGTGATCTATTGCTCACCAAAACCCACCTATTCTTCACTAAAAAGTGTTTTAATGATAATAAAAAAGAGTAAGCATGAGTTATAGCTAATGATCTTATTTATTCATTTGTTAACTAAACAATTCGAAAACTTAAACTAAATAGTATTTTAAAATGACATCAAAAGTCAAATGCTAGTTCACTGTTGTATTTTACACCAAATATTGTTCTACTAAACACTATTCTATTATACACTAAATATTGTTCATATTCTATACTAAATTAGACTAAGTAAATTTATTTTAAAGTTCATTAAATCAAAACTAAGTAATTATTGCAAAAAAAAAAATCAAACAATGTCACCTTCAATTGAACTGTATTATTGGCTCTTTGGAAATTTTTTTGGTTAGTATTTCATGTCCTTGAAAAAAAAAAGAAAAACCAAGAGAGAGGGGGATAAAATATTTTAATCGTCATATTTGGTGTTTATAAAGCTACACAAAAATATCCAGATAATCACATGAGGTTTCGTACGTGAAAAATTATAAAAAACAATGTTCTTTTGATCTAAGCTAGGATTTTAACATTATAAAAGAATAAAGTTTTCCTAATATTCGAAATAATATGTGCCTCCAACGGTGTTATTTTGGTTAAATTTTAAAACCTATCAGTTTTCATTTTGGTTAAACAATTTATTTTCACCAATATTTTTTTCTATACAAATTTATTTCAGTCATAAAAATTCACCTCCTTACCCATTAACAAAGAAAGAAGAAAACTTGTATCATTGCCAAAATGCATGAAAACCAAAGGTTGAAAGGCTAAGCATATTATTATATAATTCAATTTCTAACAACATCAAACTTATTTTCTACATTCAACCAATTAATAAATAGTAACGGACAAAAATTGGGGGGAATGTCAATATTCTAATACTAATGTTACGTATTATTACCTTACCTTCACTAAAACAAATCCATTTACGCATTCATTTTCTAACGACAACGAAAATAAATTTCAAACATTTTGTCACTAATACAAATTTCTATTTGTACCTCCTACAAATTTCATATCGTAACAATAACAACAACATTAATTCGTTAAAAAATATATTAAATTTCTCACAAAATAAATTACACTTATAACCATCCAATTCAATTGTAACTAATACAAATTTTATTCCTAACATATTCTTACATACAACTAATAAATTTTCAAACAATTTGAACACAACATTAACGAAAACTTTGAATTACTTACAATTGACTTCACTTCACAATTGTGTCAATGGAGACCTCCAATGTATGTCTACACAAACCAAAAAAAAAAAAATTAGTTCAAATATAAAAAAATAATTATTTAAACAAAATTATAATGAATTACATAACAAATATTAACTTACCCAAACTTGATTTTCTTCCAAATTTAATCAAGCTCAAAATCACTAACACAAGTATAATATATGCTTTGAGAGAGAAAGTGAGAAAATTTGATGAAATTGTCACAATTTTGGCCCCAAAATTCATCCATTTTATAGAAAAATTTGACACAAAAAAAAATAATTCAAAGAGCCGTTGGGCTCTTTCTTCCACCCCCAACGGCCACATTCGGCCCACCCACCCACGCAGAGCACTGTTCATGCGTTTTCCTTTTTTTTCGTCGCCCCACCCCCAAAACGCAGCGTCTCCTTCACAAATCACGCCCGAAACGACGCGTTTTGATGCAGAAAACGACAAAAAAAAATGAAACGCGGGGCACCACGCCAGCCGGGTCTGACACGCGTGCCGGTGCCCCGTTTCGCCTGCTGCCAGCGTCCCCCTGACACGCGTGTGACACGCGGGCCCCACAAACGCCTCGCGTGCCAACTGCTGGGAGTGCTCTAAGTAAAACGCTGACAAGTCTTTACTCTTTACACTTTACTCTTTTGATTTGGAAATTTTATTTTTATTTTTTTTAACAAGAGGGTTGCGGGTTAAAATTATAAAATATTAGTTTTTTTTTAGGTTTTATATGTTGGGGGATAATTTGAAATTTTAAAACTCAATTACTTGAGTTTAGGAGGGAAACAGAAAAATGACTTAAGATTTAAGAGACAAACTATACAAGTTAAATCAAAGAAAATTTAAGAGAAAAAAATAAAATACTTAAGAGTTTTTTATTTTTAATTTGTTAGATATGTAATAAAAATATTAAAACCAATTAGTTGCCCTTAGGAGGGAAAAAGAAAAATGACTTAAGACTTAACATGGAAATTTTACAAATGAAATCAAAGACAATTTAAGAGAAAAAAATAAAATAGTTGATAGTTTTTAATTTTTAATTTGATAGATATGTAATAAAAATATAAGAGATATAATATTTGGTCAAAATATAAATTAAGAACAGACAAGCATAATTGATAAATTGTTAAACTTATTAGGATCTAGCAATATCATTTTACTATTTAATTCACTCAATAACTTAATGCACGTTAGGATTGTAAAGTTATAATATCATTCTGTGACTACCATCATTCATTCGAAAATACCGCATTAGTGCATTACTGATCTACAATCTTAAATTATCTTCATAACATGTTTAAATTTTAATTTTACATAATCATATTTAAGAATATATGTTTGCATATGATCTCATAGTAAAGTGCCTCATTTGAATTTTAGACAACTGAATTCCAAGTCTCGAGTTTCGATAACCAACATTCACAATTATATAAATGTAATGATAATTAACGCATATAGACGTTTAATTTGATATCATTTAAACATCCGTGTAATATATATATATATATATATATATATATATATATATATATATATATATATATATGTACAAACACACACACACACACAAACACACACACACACACACATATATATATATGTATACACACACACACACACACACACACACACACATATATATATATATGTACACACACATATGTGTGTGTGTGTGTATTACACGGATATTTAAACGATTAA
The DNA here is from genome assembly GCA_017589665.1 of Selenicereus undatus. NCBI lineage: Eukaryota > Viridiplantae > Streptophyta > Magnoliopsida > Caryophyllales > Cactaceae > Selenicereus > Selenicereus undatus. Next base: position 96,276,572 of record JACYFF010031959.1, read on the forward strand.
ACGTTAACGTATAAGTGTATGACTTAAAAGAAGAACACATAATAAATGGGCTTAGCTAATTAAACGAATTTTATCTTTTAAATATAATTTAATATTAGAAATGAACTCATTGAAAATATACACTAACTCGAAATTAACCCGAATTAATTTATACCTAACTCGATTTGCACCCGACCTGACATTTACTCGAACATTGAACCAAATGCTACTCGACCCAGATTAGACCCAACCCATACCCAATCCGAATCGGGCTATTGTACACAACCCGAAACATACCCGACCCAAACTCCACCCGAACCGAAACCGAACCCGACCCGGACATGTCTGACCTGAAAGTGACCCAAATCCGAACCCGACCCAAACATGATTGATCCGAAATTGACCCGAACCGAACTACAACCCGACCCGTACCCGATCCGATTGACCCATTTGCCAGGTCTAATAATATCTTTTACGAGCAGAGATGCTTGTAGAAGTAAATTTCCCTGCATCTAAACCTCCCCAAACTTCACGAAAGCAAGACCCACACTTAGAGGTGATGGTGGTCGTGTTGTACGTCCATTATTTTGGGGTGATAATGCCACTTGATCACAGTGATAATGTGTTTAGAAAACAGGGAACCCAAGGGTACAACCATTCCAAAATAATAAACATGGTGTGGCAAAGGAGGAAAAAGAAGTAAACGTTGTAATCAATTGAGGGAGAAATGGATAACATAAAGTCGATTAACATAGGGCCACAAGGTGAGCCCTAGCCATGATGTCGTGAACGAAGAAAAACCAGCCGAAGCTTTTGCAGAAGCCATAGTTGCTTCTAACATCTACTAATAGTAGAAGCAATACATTAATAAACTTCATACCTTAGTATTACGCAAAACAAAACAAAAAAACATCTCTAAAGTATCTAAAAACACTGCAACTCAGCTCCAGATTTTCTGGATCTTCATTCTACAATGTTCCAGCTGATGCTTGAACCCATCTTGAAGTCTCTGGTGCCCGTTTTGAACAGACTTTGGTGCCCATTTTGAAGTCTACGCAAGCTCAGCTAGAAGCACAGCTCCAGAACAGAAGAGAGCCCATTTTGAAGTGCCCATTTTGCCTCCCCAATCATATTTACACAATGAAACCGACAAAGTGAGAAATTCCCGGAGTTTAAAACTTTGAGAGCCACAAACACCCAATGTGGATCATGTTGAGGGAACCGGGGAGATCATACTCACTCAAACACCGAAACATCCCCACTCCAACTACAAGAAGCGATGACGTTAGGAAAGAGAGGATGAAATGCAACATCCACACATGGTTGATCATAAGCCTTAATTTTCTTCAATAGGTTGGAAGATCCAAAACTGTAAAAATAGATATTACCGTCAGAGGAGCCAGAGGCGAGTATTTCTCCATCTGAGCTGAATCCACACCTGATGGGAAAACCAAAGACACCATGTGATTCAAATCGCTTGTATTTATCCAATCTAAATGGATGCTTGGTGGAGAAAATAGCGATATAGTTTCCATTTGATTGAGCCACAAATGACGGTTCAAAGGGGTGGCATCGGACACAGGTACATGTATATGCTTCTGCATAAACCTGTTAACAGAATCCAAAAACTGTTAACATAATAAGGGAAATGTCAACTTAGAAAATAAGTGAATCAAGACGGGCCCCTAGCCCCAATTTGCTGAAGAAAGCTCAGGATTTTCATACAATATAATATTGCAATGCCTGTTCAACCAAAATGCTAGAATGCTTTCACGAGTTTCATGGCGTGAGTTAGCACTAGTTCTGATCAGATATTCTGTGTTATAAGATTGATTCCATAACTTTCATTGAGTACTCCATGCAACTTTCTAGCAATTTTCATTTCCATGAAAATACAATAAATAAACAAAAACCCTCTCCGGATAGAGCTCTTTAGCGTTCAACAAATACTCCTACATCATCAAAATAGAAACGTCACTCCAAATTTTGGTACCACCATGAAACTTCACGGATTGTACAAGGAAATTCCATATATTTCTTTTGCTTTGAGGGTGCAACAACCGACTTTCAAATCCAAGGGCCAATAAAATTGACTCTGCAATTTAGTTATGGCGGACAATTGCACAGCCAGTGGGGGAAAGGATCCAATGCAATATGGGTGATTCACGTATACAATTGCACATCTACATTGGGAGGAATTGTTGTTCTATCCTTTTTTGAAATGAAGAAACAGTATGATTTGTTGGGAACTTGGGATGTGGTCTGATAAACATATGACATTGGAAGACTATAAGAGACACCATGACATAGAATTAACGTTATATTACGCCCATCTATTGCCAATTTGTTTTATGATGTCACAACGATTGGACATGTACGGTTGCATTCTTCAACCTTTTTATTAGCTTGGCCCAAGGCGCATATGGATTTTTACACTATTTCAATCTAAGAGGCTTGTTATACAATCTCAGTCTATGCTCGCTCTCTGACTCTAATACATGTTTCCCACCTCTCTTGTGCCCTTCTTGATACAACACCACCACCTCCCAGTGTGGGTTCCGCTTTCGCGGGGTTTGTGCCCATCTTGATACTGCTAAATTAATATGCCACTTGTAGGAAAAGGAGCAACTAAGTTTAAACGCAACCACATCAGCACATACAGAGATATGGATATACATGCATGACCACTTGAAAAATTTCGATAATATCAGCTTGAAAGCCAATTGCATTCTTAAATGCAAATAAACAAGCTTAACAGGTTTGGAAGGGTCCAAGTTTAAGCAATCAGAATCCTACGATGAATTCCCAGGAAGGTATCTCCAAGAAGAAAACCAGTACCCCAGACTAACGCATAAAGCGAGGTGTAAGGATTAGATATGCACATTATCAATCGAATGATTGCATTGCAAGTGATTCTGGTATAAAATATAGATGGCTAACAGTTGCAGGCTGTCATGAGGTGATCATATGTACAAACATTATCCCTATAATGGAATCGCAAAGATTCTGATATAAAATATGAAGGAAGCATTATAGACAGATAGGCAGCACTACAGCAATAGCATTATGAGTTCATAGAATTATAAAATAACAGCTGCTCGGAAACTATTTTTTTTGGGGGGGGGGGGGGGGCCATAAGATGATGGTGATATGGTGAAAAGTTAGATGTCAATATTTAGATCACATTACAAGGGTTCAAGTAAAATATATATATGCAGTCAAACCACCCACAACCCCTAACCATTGCGCATCATTCACCAACCACTTATGTCAGCAGCTAACCCCAATATGGGGCCGCAAGTAGTCAGTTCAAGAGCTCCTAGACCCCTCTAGAACCTTGCCCGATTCTTTGCTCTCTGCTTTCCCAACTCTCAGATTCTCTCCCCCAACTTGTAGCCTTCCCATGGATGCCCCTAAAAGTAACAGGGTTTAGAGAACATAGAAGGCGCACAATGGGGTCAGGTGAGGTTGCCAATAAGATGGACAGGATGGGATAAGGCCGTAAGAGTAGTCCAGCACATGAGGACGAGGATGGAGGGATGATAGGAGGAGGAGAGGGGGGGGGGTATGCACAGGGAACCATGAACCTGACCTGAAACAAGCACATGCAACATAAGCTACAAGAGATGGGTATTGCAGAAGGGAGGAGGGGGAAGCGGAGCAGGAGGCCTCAACACCAAGAGATCCAATGATCGATACGACCAAAACCCAAGTCTAGCATCAAAATTAGCAATTTCTTGGGTATACGACTATATAAGCCAAAGTTTCTGGCTAAAAATGAAATACAGTTCATGTTTTTGTGGAAGTTTTTTGGGAGGGGGGGGGGGGGG
>JACYFF010031959.1:96280390-96311804 GCA_017589665.1 Selenicereus undatus
ACTAAGATCAACTCTCAAGGCTATAGCCACCATGTCAATGCAAAAAGAAAAGAACTAAGGGCATGTTTGTCTGAGCATATTGGATGATCACATAGCAAATTGACCAGCAGAAAGCAGCTTTAGGCAGGCTGAGGCAGGTTTGACTAGTAATTAGCATATTCAGGCAGTTCAGAAGCGGGTTTGTGAGTGGGTTAGAGCAGGTTGAAGCAGTTTGACGAGCAATTAGCAGGTTTCAAAGGTTGGAGTATATTGCACTAGGTTGGACCTGCTAACAGGTTCAATATGCTCATAACAAACATGCCCTAATCCACCACCAAGAGAATTCTTGGATAAAGATTTCTGGGAGTTTTAGAGAAAAACTGCCCAAACATTTAATTTCTTTTAATATGCATCTCCAAAAGCATAGAAGGGTCACAAGGCAATTTAACACACTAGAACTGATGGGCCCTTCCCCAAGACATTACATAGTTACACTAGCCAATGAGATTACACAGTTTTCTAACCAATGAGGTTAGAGCACTACAAACGCCCAATGAAATGCTAGAAATATGTACAAACAAAATTCTAGAGAAAAGGGGGGACCCTTAGGTAACAAACAATGAGGTGGAAATTTCAATAATTGTCCTTTCTTCAAGGCTTCCTCAACCAACCCCATTGGAGGAATATGTTAATTCTCTAGGGGGGGATAATATTGGGATGTTTAGTAACCACTCATAAAAGATTAGCCCTTAATTCGTTCATTTGATTGCACAAATAAGACCATTATAAAAATAAAAATAAAAAAAAGCGCATAATCAGATCTGCACAGACACTTGCTCAGTTTCCAGCACATTAGAATTTGAAGGTTGTCATTGCCCATTGGAAAATAAACATCCAGAGACTATCCATCCATACCAAATTCACCAAAATTGAAGCCCATTTGCTTGCTCAAAACCAACCTAGAAGATGACTTAAAAATTCTGACCCAAAACTTGAAATGTGACTAAGAACCGGCATTGGAGAAAAATACCTAAGCTCGTTATTTATGACTAACAATTGCACATGGAAATATGCCATACTTCTCTCAATCCTTTCCCCATTTGGGAGAAAATTGTTAACAAAGATGCAATTTTTTTAAAGTTAAACATACAAAGCCACACAAATCCGTGTCACATCCTCTCTCTCTCTCTCTCTCTCTCTCATCTAGTTCTTGATTCTGAGGATATTTACACGCTCAAAATTCCACACGCACAAAGCCACAAAACAGAAAAGAGTTGGGGGGGGGGGGGGGAAGAGAGGTCTATGTTCCTGACAATAATGAGGTCCCCACTCCCCACAGGTTGGTCAAGAATGATTCGTCCCACACTCCTGTCTAGGGTCCACCGGTAGAGAAGAAATTACTGAACCCAGCAGTATTTCCATGGCAAAAGACAAACAGCAAATACTATGACCAAGGAAAGCAATCAGTAGACCAGAACAGTGTCTCGAATTTCAAGTTGGTGAACATTACATAGCAAGGGATCTTCAAGCAGACCACTTAAAACACAATCAATACGATGTGAAAACCAAAATATAAATGTATGCCAGGATGTAGTATTTACTAATCCTGCAAATGCACAAGGTCAATGAGTAGTCCGTACTCCGTACTAACTTGTCTTCTACCAAATGAAGGAAATCCTTACTCAATCCAAATTGGGGCAATAATTCTCTTATCAAACACAGACATAGTAAGTCATGTGAAAAGAGAGAACAAATTTAGCGACCTCGATCAAGGGAAAATCGCTGCAATGACCAAAATAAAGAAAAAATGTGTAAAAATCTTACCTGATTGGACAGTGGCACCTCCCGAGAAACATCCCAGACAATGAGCGAGTTTTCACTAAGATTGCTAGTTGATACATCACTTGAAGAGATAAACTGCTTACCATCAACCATAAATTCAATGTCAAGTATTGGGCCTAATCGTCTTGTATATTGATGAACAACCTTTCCTAATCGGATATCCCACAGTTTAAGAAACCCCTTTGATCCACCAGAAAGAAAGAGACTGGAGTTGTGTGGGTGAAATTTGATAGCTGTGACAGCTTGGTCCTCTAAGAAAACCTGAGTTTCTGAACCCTTCTCAACATCAACCAACCTTGATGAGCAATCATAACCACAAGAAAGTACGAACTGTCCTTCAGGTGACCACTTTACATCTTTGATGGCCGCATTGTGATATGTAAATGCACGTGCCTTCTTTTGCTGTCCATTCCACACATTCCATATGCAAGTGACACTATCCATTCCGGCAGACGCTAAAAGATGGGCTGCACACTAAATATTATGAAAAGATTAAAAAACTAAAAGTGTACTGCTGAGGGGCAGGGGAAGGGTGGAATAGTACGAATCACGAAGAAGAAGAAGAAGAAGAAGAACCATTGACATGAAGAACCACACAGAAGGAACAAGTTCATTCCTTTCTTGCATAGACAAGTACACTATGATTGTAATCCTATATCCTTATTGTCACCGCTTGCAAGGAAAAAATATCCACATAGCATGCATAATCAATCAATCGTACCAAAAACATGTTCATCGCATAATAAATTATGGGAATAAATGGGGATTTTTTTTTAAAAAAATCATACCACCACAAATATTAATTATGCCAAATCACACACCCTAAGAATTTGAAGGATGTCAAATTAAGCCCCTGTACTGATCTGATCAGTCATTGTGACTCATTCTAAGATATCACCACAACAGGAATGAGTTGCTATTCATTTGCTACAATGCAGTAAACATAAACTTACAAGCATGGTAGATTAAGTTCAAGTGCCAGCAACAGAGAATAATACAGAGATGGAGCTTTTTCATCCTCCCCTCCTATTCTCTTAAAAAGATGGGAAAGAGAGAGAGCATGCACAATGAAGGTTTGATAGTTAAAAGGGGGGGGGGATAGTATGGGATCATAGTTATGAACAAATGCGTACAAAAACATCAAGTTTGAGAGGGGAAAAAAGATAATAGATAATTACCTCTATGACACCAAAATAGGGCAAATATTATGGATAATAGTTTATGATGGAATATGGGCTAAGCATTAGCATAGCATGAAAGGATGACAATGCAATTGAATGGAGGAGAGGAAGAGATCCCCTACATTCATGCCCACATCAAATTCTCAAACCAACCCCCTCCCCCCCAAAAAAAATCCATTTTCCACCTCTCCCAAAAATCAAACCACGCCCAAAAAACTTCATCCCTAGTACCACAGTCTTGGGTAGAAAGGAACAATTACATCCAGAAACAAGCCAACACTTCCACAGCACACACACTACACACCTTGCCACCTCCAAGCCACTTCTTCCACTGTACACACATTACCCACCTTGCCACCTCCATTACCCACTTAGCTGTGCCATGATCCTGATAAAACACACAGCAGCAGCAGCACAAAATTGAAATTCTTTACATTAAAGTAAAATCTAATCATCCTATTCAAATCTAAGGGGTTGACATCAAAATTAACAAATGAAAAAACAAGGGAAAGATTTATAAATTGAGTTAATAAACAATTTGAGTAGAGGATGATCCAAGTCGGTAGTTCCACACATGATGGTGGTGAGACTGGAGAGGATAGACAAACCGTGATAACTGATAACCTTAATTGCTTCATTACTTGTGCCAGTTAGCACATTTACCCATCTGGCTCAATCCATATCAGCAACAAATGCGATGAGTATGGGTGGCATTAGCTTTTAACCACTCTGATTCAGATGAAGCCTCAACAACACTTGCCCACTCAAAACACCATTGCCTGTCTGCCTGCTATTTTCAAGAGTAATAGAGAGCTTTGTTTCTTGCAAAACACTCTTGGCTTGCCAAGGTAAGGATGCCTACATCTAGATTCTCCAGTCCCCGCTCATCAGAAGGTGGTTATGATACGAAAATAACACCAGAGTAACATACGCAAGTGATTATTAGTGGAACTCTAGATGGTCAATAGCAGCTTTTCAGCACATAATGCTTTGTGACCTAGATAGTGAGCTGCAGTTGTTGGGCAAAAGGCAACCTGCTGACCTAATAATACTCCCACAGGCCACAGCCACATCACTCAATCACCCCACCTCAACCCTCTCACCAATCACCCCACCTCAACCCTCTCACCAACCCCGACCCCCCCACCCCAAAAAAAAACCCCCAAGATAGGAAGGAGGAAAAAGCATGAATCATGTCTGCCCAAGTGCAAAAAGTTTAAGCAACAAGAATAATGTAAACAGCAAAAACATTAGCATACTACAACCAAAATTTCTAAGTTGCAACTTGCAAACCTAGTTACTCCTCATTTTGGTCAAAGAAAACACAATATCATCACTCTATTGGAAACTTATAGATAGCTAAAATAGTTGGACTGAGAAATGATGTAAGATGCCAAAGAAGTTAGCTAAATAAAAGCATTCAGTTGCACAAGAAGAAAAGACTAATTTCGCTTATCTGTGAAGAAAGAAACTAACCATGACTTTTTGACCACTGCAGAGCATTCACAGATTTTACATGACCATTTAAAGCAATGGACATTTTGCTGGGCAATTTCTTCTTGTCAGGCTGTAAATTTGCTCGCTGTCTTAAGGAAACAAAAACATCATGCCGCACATTTGCATTGGAAATACTCCCTATGACTGCAAAAAATAAAACTGTTTTAGACATTGAGTTATTGTGGAACATTAAGCTATGCAAGAATTGGTAGAAAAGAAAACTGAATATCGATTTGGCAAAGGACCTGAGGAAAGAGGTAGAAATACACAACGAGACAGAGTAGATTGAAAGAGGTGGAAATACACAACGAGACAGAGCAGCTAAAAATAAACAAGTGAAAAGACAAGCCAAAAAGGGATAACACGAACAAATATTTCATTTTGGCCAGGCTTTGGTTTCAAATGGTAAATTGCTTAGAACAATTCTTCTATATGACAACAAATCAAATATTGTTTCTAACAACAGAAACTATTATACTAACATGCAAAACACCCATCAGCATATAATGAACAGGCTCCCCAAAAGTCAGAATGCGATGATGCCATGAAATTTATTCCAAGTTGGAGATTTACAGAAATGTCAGTCAATACAAATGCTATTTGAGTAATAGATGACAATGAAAATATGACAACAGGTTGAAAGGGGTTTGAATACACTAAATGTCCATGGTACTCGATTGAGTGGAAGCATTCTGGATATTTTCAGACATTCTGGATAAACAAGGGGCTTTTTTATATGAGCATAAACAAGGGGCATATTATACCACAATAATGTCAATATCAATGGCGTTATGGGATCACAGCGCTGCCCATGAGGATATTAAGGTCATTGAGATCTTCAGAAGGATATTGAGAATGCCCACCAGTGTCCCTGAGGGTATGAGGTGGATTGGTAAATGGTAACACACAGGACTCCTTGGATTTCCAGAAACTTCTACAAGTTGGCAGACACAAAATTTGGAGGAAGGAAAACCCCATATAACATGAAAAAAAAAAAAAAACGAAAAACCCAGGTCGCACAGCTACACGACAATGGAAGCCCCTCACTCATTCCCCCTCTTTCCGATTTCTACAAAAAACACTCTTCATATGTCAGATCACTATAAAATGAAGTACAATGGCCTATTTCTAGGCACAGGACCTACAACCATTCTACAACTTGGTTATAAGATAAATCATCTTCTAGTATCCTATCCTAATAAAGATACCAATTTCTCATGTGTTTCCATGATATACGAACTCTAGAGACATCAGCAAGAACAAGAATCCTAATCCTGTCAAAATGAACTCTAGAAATCCTTAGATATTCAATTCTAATCCATTCTTGGGTCCTAATTCAAAGATACGAATGTCCTAGGTGTGTCAATGATATAAAGCACTAAAATCATCAGCAAAGAATAAGATTCTTAATCCTTTCAAAGTAAAATCTAGTAGTCCTTATATATATTCTAATCTATTCTAGGGTCCTAATTCACAAGCAAACAATAGTCCCTACAGAACATAATCACAAATTAGATATGCTTTTTCTCTTTTTGCATCTCTCTCTCAAACATTTCAAGCTTCCATAGTCGAACAAATTTAGGTGGGTCCAAGTCCAACCCATATCTTGAGTCCAAATTTATGTTTGATTTTATCGATGCAAGTAAGATAGGCCAACTACCATTTCCAAGTAACACAGGTTATGACCTATGCACCAAGTGATCATTCAAAAATGTATGAAAATGTGTCAAAAGGTGAATATGTGCTCCTAGTGACCTCTTAAAACGATCAATATCTTAGGGCCTTTATGGATTGCTTAAAGGGTATTGTATGCCACCAACATAATGCTTCTTCTGGTGTTCGCCAATCATTCCACAAAATCTACAAGATGCACCCATTTAAGCCATGATGGTCATTACTTTCTGCAGAAAGATGAAAAATGTCATCACAGGTTCCAAGTTTATATACTCAGTGACAACCCCCCCCCCATCCCCCAGGGGGAAAAAAAAAGCTTATTATACAGTCTCAGATTTTTCAGAAAATTGTCCTAAACATTGTTAAACCGTGATTAAACGCCCATTGTCCCCGAAAATGTTTTACAGCATTTTATGACCCTTGTAAATTATTTAAAGTGCATTGCGTACAATCTAAATGTCCTTTTTTGGCTTTTCAGATTATTTTTTTCCAAATCACAACCCACAAGTAGGTGCAAAATGAAACTATCATGCTTATTGATATGATATGAGAGATATTTAGAGTGACTTAGCATATTTTAGTTGGTAGGGTAGTCACCCCCCCCCAACAAACATGAAAACTATTACACACTATACACGATTTTCGGAAAACGTCCAAGGAGTTATCAAATGGGGATTATGTGCTCCTTTTTACTCCTCAAAATATTCTACGGCTTTTTAAAACCAATACAACAACCTAGAATGTCTTGCAATCCACCATAATGCCCACTCTATTGGTGTGTTGGAGTCAACTTCAAATTTTACAAAATGCTGCCAATGAAACTACTGCCCACATTGAGAGTTTTAGGAAGACATTCACAACATCTTAAAAGGTAGAATGGAGAAAGTTATTAGGATTCACGACCCAAAAATGGAGAGTATTATTATACACTCTTCTAGAGGTCCTTTAATGTAGACTTCTTATTGTACATAGTTCTCAAATCATCTGGAAATCATTTGAATAGGTATCAAAATCAAATGGTGACTACATCCTCCCATATCACATTGCCACCGCAAAACATTTTGAGGCACATTACGATCATTTTACAAGGTTCACAATGAATTGTGCACCAGCATAGCAGCCAATTTTGGGCATTGATTCAAGACCTACGAGATGGTGAGTTTGTGACAATGAAGCGGTACATTGATAGAAATGTTTAAAGGTATGTCTTGATCGACCTAGGAAGCTTTGATGGTGAATTGTAGGCTTGGTGAAAAAACTGAAAATCCATCCAACATGATTATCTAAATTTGTCCACCCACAAAAAGCAGGTCAAATAACAAAATTTACATCCGAATTTGAAATTCGACAATCGATCATTTACAGATTAAAATCCAGGTTGAGTTCAGCCGTTCAGGCATGAGCACTCGAAACCAGGTTCTCTGAAGCCAATTCAGGTGCGGATGAATTCCAACAATTGAACAAGTACAACTGAGATCATACATCGGACAAGTAGAAGGTATAATTTTGGTCCAAAATCTCAGGAAGTCCTTATCAAAAATACCGATAACCACACCCAAACAGTGAAAAATCAGATTCGGCTCCAATCACAAATATAATTTCAATCAAAATATCCAAAATCACAAATCCAGATATCGGACATATAGTTTGACTCTAGTCATGGTGTCTGAATTAGCAATTGGAACAGGATTCAGATATAATATTTTTGTCAGAATATCCGATTTGGCAGAACCAGATTGAGCCATACCCAAATTATTACACACCCTAATATAGTGATTAAAGCCTCAACTATGGGACCCACAAACTGAAAGTAGCTATACAAAGTTTTTAGATATTTTTTTAAAAAAAAAATTGTCCAAGAGGGTATTAAATAGAGATTGTGTGCTCCTTCTCAACGCTCAAAAATGTTTCAGGGTGTTTCACGTATCAGCATAGTGTTGCATGTATTATGTATCAGTATAATGACCTGCCCATTTTTTGGTAACCCATGATTCAAAATCAACAATATGGTGTAAAAAAGGCACAATGCTCATCGATTTTTGTTAAGAGGGTTAGAACATCCTACGCACTTTCAAAGGTAGAAGGGCGAGTATCTCTTGGGGTCAACCCAAAGTGAAGGCTATTATACATGGTATTCATGTTTTTAAAAAATAACTAGGTTGTCAAAAGGGAATTATATGTTCCTCTTAAGCAATAAGCACTTAAATATTCTAAAAATCACTTTTTGTCCATTTTTTGTAGTATAAAAGGCATTGCAAGCAGCACAATGCCCATTTTTGTGGCACTTGTGCATCTTCCTAATCTACAAAATGGTGCTAATGAAACCATTATACTAATTGAAATTGTTTACAGGGATATTTAGAACATCTTAAGAGTATTAGAATGTATAGCGATTACAGCCTCTCAAGTGCACCAAATTAAAGGCTATTGTATTTTTTATTTTTAAATAGTGAAGGCTATTCTACATAATTACAAGATCTGTTGAAAATGTCTGATAAATACTAACTAGAGGGTACTTTTGAGCCCTCCACATTTTCTACTTATTTGGGTATTCTGTGCCACCACAGCATCCCCTCTTCATCACATTTTGGGAATTACAATTCAAAAATCAACAAGACAATTGAAACAATAACATAAAAATTGTTGAAATTGTTACGTAGAAGCCTTAGATTAAAAAAGCCCAAGGCACAACAAAAGCGCAAAGGACCCTAGGCCAGAATGCGGGCTTCGACACGAGGGCACGGGCTTTTTGGACGCGATGTACACTTTTACTAAAAATGCTTGAAAATCATTCCCAAACCATATTTTTGACAAAAAAGCTAGATGATGGCATCAAATAAGGGGTTACACTTCATAATAACCACGAAAAGCACCGCATGTAGCCATACTTTCTTCCTGGGTGTAAAGTGTTAAGAGGAGGCCAAACCCGATAGAGTACCATATGGATCCTCCATTCGGACTAATAGGCAACACAAGAATTAAATCACCACAATTTTAACCAAAAACAAAAGTTAAAACAACAAAGTCAAACAATTAGAAGGAGAAAATAAAAAAATAACACAAAGCCAAAACAGAAATAACAGGGATAGAGCTTCTGTTTGACTGTTTCCATCAGCTACAGTCAAAGAAAGCCTAGAGGGACAGAGAGAGGTAGAGAGAAAGGGAGCTCCAGAGCTTCTAGCAAGAATGAAGAAGCAGCCACACTAAAACGAATGGAAAAAAAAAAGAAAAAGAAAGCATCCATGGCTTCGAAAAAACTGAGAAGTTGGAGGAGCAGCAGCAGGAAGGAGGAACGAAGAAGGAGGAAGTACGCGCCAGCTGAGCTAGGGTTTCCAGCAACATTACAATTCGAAGAAGCAGCAAGTTCCAGCAACCAGAAGCAAAGAATTCAGGGTTTCTCAGGTGTGAGGAATGTCGACTAAGAGGGTTCAAATAAGGGGGTTTTCAAAAGTTTTACCTCCTGTTTTTTTTTTTACTAAACACTCATTAAGATCCAAAAGCCCACGTTTTGGTCGCCCTACCACCCCACCCTGAAGCGCAACTAAGAGCACGCCTCGCCAGGCTTTTGGAATGGGCTACGCTTGACCACCAACAGGGCGCAACATTGCTCACCTCGGGCTTTTTTGCGCCTGTGTTTAAAAAAGAGCGCAAAGCTCACAAAACCCGAAGCCCAACCTGTTGCGCCTTGCAAGGGGTCAAGCCCAGCCCATCCTTTAAGCCCACAGAAGCCAGCACCTTTTTGTGCTTCACACCGAAGCTCAAAACGACCCAAGCCCGCACTTTATGGAAAAAGATAATGGGACAGAGTGAAAAGGGAACACACACCATGGAAAAACACAAATACCTTTGCATTGACACTTACCTTTGCTATATTATTCAATTTTGGGCAGAATCCCTTATCTAATTGCATGCAATTGATTCGAGTATAGACTAAACTGAAGTCTGAAGAAACCTAACTTAGAAAACCCTAATTTTTGGATTGAGGGTTGGGATGGAGTTGAAGGCTTGTATAATGTTCTAATAAAAAGAGAGTAGACCAATCTTTTCCCATACTTTTCCGGCAACCGATCTACGCCAGTCTCTATAAACGGAAAATATGGTACCACGTATAATATGGAAATAAAGATTAAAGAATGTACTTCCCTTCCATCCTAATATGCTGCCAAATGTTGTTCCCTTCCTTTTTTCCTCTCCTTCCTAATATGCCTTTAGAATTGATAAACCCAATGTAAGATACTTTAGCATGATCAGTTGTGACTTCTAATTACTTGTTTAATTTATTTGTCAAAAAATGGTTTGAAAATTATTTTCAAGCATTTTTAAATAAGAATGTGCCTTATCTGAAAAAAGCCCATGCCCCGGGCCCCAGGTCTCTTAGTGCTTTTGTGCGCCTCACACTTTTTTAATCTAAGTTTTGCGCTTTTTTAAACTAAGGTGGATACACTTCAAGATAATGCAACGAAGCCATTATGCTCATAGAAATTGTTTAAAGATATATTTAGAATGTCATAAGAAGTTACTGAGGTACATCGGCAAAGACTTTTGTGAACCCCTCCCTTCCCCCCCAAAAAAAACAAAGGTTGTCATACATACTGTTCCAGCTTTCTTCAGAAAATAGACCAAAATAGCCAACAAAATCTTCCATCTATCTTGGATATTTAAAGGGTAAATATTTGTCCCGTAAGATTACGGAATTACACCTCAAAATCGACCACTTGGTGTCAATGAAGCCATTATGTGAAGTAAATTTATCTAGGTGAACACTAGAATGTCATAAAGGTTTTGACTATAGAGTACTCAAGAATTCAACCCAAAAAGAGTATTCATCATACTCAATTTCCCATATATTGGGGAAGGGGGGGAGTGGCAGACAAGCAAAAAGTTCCCAAATGGTGATTTTGTAATCCGGTCATTCAACCCCCCCAAATGTTTTAGCACCATTTCAAACAGTTTAAGAACGAATCCATATTACCGTAACTTTTGAAATCACACTTCAAACTCCACAGGATGGTACTAATGATGCCATTACACTCATTCAAAAGCTTGGGGGAATACTTAAAATGCCCATAGATGTGTATATATAATGGACACAGACCATCCAGGACAACCCTGGCCAGCACTCAGCAGAAACTGTTATGCAGAGTTTTTTAATCTGGGACAAATTCCTGACTAGTTGCCAAGCTGTGACTATCTGCGTTTCCCACACCCCCAGAATGTTGGCAATCAGGACCACTCTGGACACTTAAGAGTTTTGCAAATTTTTGGAATTATTGAGAGACATTTAAATTGTCTTCTCATATCTGAGAGGCAGCGTAGGCACACCCTCTCAGGACACCGAAACCAAGGCTAATACCTACGATTTTTACAACTCCGGCAAAAACGTCCAAGAAATTGCAGTGCCAAAGAGTGAGTAAGAGGTGGGGTTGGAAAAAATTAGACAAGCATCAAACTCCAACCAACATGCATCAATAGCCAGCATTCAATAATAAGATCTCCAGTTGCCTTATTTCATACATATCGCTAAACATTGTCCTGGATAAAACATCAATTTATCTAAAAACCAAAGATCACTGCTTTTGTTTTTGGGGGACCAATTTAGCAACATCCAAGCACATAAAATCAATTTCAAAATTGCCCACAAAATATGGAAGAAGATGGGAGAAGGGGGTTACCAGGTGAAGACGGGATCAATGAAGGCGGGTCCGGGTGCCCAGGCGTTACCGACGCGGAACCCATGAGAGCTTTCTCTCTCTTCGAGATGTACCTGCCAGACACAGCCGGAGCTCCAGATTGGGGATTCGGAGCTTTGATGGGAGGGCGATAAGCGAGGTCCGGTTTGGGGTAGGCAAATGGGTAATCGGGTTTAGCCCGCTTCGGTGGCGGACCCAGAGCGAAACGATAAGCTGACCTGGATTTGGGTTCCGGTTCGCGTTCCGATTGGGGCTTGGATTGTTGATCGTCGTCCGAATCATTTGAATCATAGGCTTTACACAACAAATCCATTGCATAGAACCACCTTTTGTATTCGGATTTGAATTTCGCAGTGTGATCAAGTATAGAGGTTGAAGATGCCACAACCCATCTATGTTACTCGCGGTTTCTAGGTTTGCTGTTGTTGTTGTGTCGTGGGGACAAGGGCCTCGTCAATTGCATGGGCTTTCCTCGTGGTCTTCATGCTATGGTAATGGGCCTAGCTCAGAAATGCAACTTTGCCACGTAATTTTATTTTTTATTTTTATTTTTTGGAAGCGTGGGGGAGTTGGTAAGGTGGAGCAATTAAAGATGTTTGTGTGAAGGCCAATGTCAAGGCCAGTGCCAAGGCACTCTAGTTTACTAATACATGTTGGTTCAAGTGATTTGGTACTTATTTTTCTTAAGAAAAGTCTCCGGTTCGAATCTTGTAAATAGAGAACATCTGCGATGAGAGAGCTCTACTCTTTATTGGACCAATAGTAACTCGATTCCAGTAAAATAGAGGATCCAAGACCCACAAAAAATAAAAAAGAGCTCTAGTTTCAGTGATATGCCCGGTATCTTTCGGTCTCGAATTTTTCAGGTTAATTCAAATCTAGAAGAGGCATCTTCATGATAAATAGAGGTGTCTTTATTTCAATAGCCCGTTTGACTTGGCTCTCTTCCCCTCGTTTTGTCCTCCTTTAACGTATTACGACCCTTCTTAGTTCTTAAGTAGATTGATGTAGGGTCCAAGGAGAGGCACTTGTTGTGGGAAATTAGAAGAGCAGTCATTAACATGTTGGAAGTTTTATTATCTTAAATCTATGTCAGAAACTAATGAATCAATTGGTTTAGATCAATTCATCACGATTTATTTGTAATGACAAAATTAGTGGGTGTTAGCAATAAAAACTAGAGAGACAGACCTGTATTAAATATTCCCTTTTTTTAATCTATGAAGAATGTATAATCTTTTTTTTTATAGAGAAGGGGTGAGGGTGATTATATTAGGTTGTCATCAACAAAAGCATACATGTCATCTGAGGCCCGTTTGAGGACATCGTCGGGGACATCAGACTCCCATACTTTGCCCACCAAACAAAGGGGTTGTCTATGGGCAAGATCATGGGCTACCCTGTTTCCACCTCTCTTTACAAAAGACCAAGAAACAAAATCAAACTGTTCGACAAAGGAGAGAATGTCACGAACAAAAAAGCCTATAGAAGTGTCGGGAATCTGTCTAGACTAGAGCATAACCTTTAAGCTTGCATACAATACAGGGAAACTGAACATTGATCCTATATACAATTTAGGAAGGGAAAATCTCAGCGCAAGTGTTTAGACAATAAACATGGAGAGGCAGGGATCAGTTTAGTTGATTCAAGGATTTTTAGATGCCAATAATCTTCCTTTGAGGTTTTAAAATTCAACTTTAAATTTGAGATGTGACATATGTATTGACTTTTAAGAGAATTTATTTTATTTTAATCCCAAAAAAAAAAAAACTGGCAATCAATATATAAGATACTATGACATATGAGATAACCCCTTGAGGTTTTTTGTTTTAGTTTTTACACTTCATAGCGTTTTGTAATATTTTTCATCCTCCCCTATCTTTGCCTTCTTCCTCGATCGCCTCCCCAAAGATGTACTCATGTGTTAGGATTAATAGTCAATTCAATCAGCCACCATAAAAGTGAAAATTATGTAATAATTTCTACCCTATCTACCTTCAAAAAATGTAAAAGTATGTATGTTTTGATAAGTGTGGTGATCCAAGAAGGGCAAAAAAAAAGGAAAATAGAGAGAATAGGCAAGGACATGAATGCCATCAACCTTTTCCTTCAAGCGAAGCAACGAATACATATAAACCATATATATGATTATTCCAATACATAAAAAAACAAAAATCACTAATACACAATCATGAAAGGAATTGCAAGCATAATAATAATGCATTATCTTTTTTTTAAACACGGGTAAATATGTTCACATTCCATTAAGTCCCTATCTCAAGGGTCACCAATGGACCACAACAGGTGGGGAGGAGGGAGGATACCAAAGCCCAGGAACCAAGCCCAACCGTACAGTCACGCAGCACAAAGCACAACATATGCATCTCCCCAGAGTCAAACCTGGGTGGAGAGCGTGGGAAAGGCAACAGTTGTCATGCATCCAGCCAGATGTTCTTCGGTAAGAATGCATTATCATTTACTTGGTGTTGAAATACCAAATCAAAACTTACTAAAAAAAAGTCTAATGCATCTCAATTTGGCTGCTTTAACCAAAATAGCATCCAACAAATAACGTTGTCATGGTAAGTAAATAGAAAAGGGGGTGGTGGGGGGGAAGAAAAAGCAGAAAAGGGAAAAATAATAAAAGGAAAGAGAAGACTTGCTTTCAACACCTCCTTTGGAGAAAAGGCCAAGGATATAAAGACCATTGCAAATTGACTAGTGTCTTTGCTTTGCTGGCCGTGCCTAGAGAACAAAAATCTTGGCCCCTAATGCACTTTTGAAATCCCAAATGCTACTAGTTGCCTTTCATTCAAGATTTCAAGGCCAAAATCAAAGAATATGTACCACAAGTGGCAAGGTTGTTGCATGTATGCGGAGTGCATGCAGTGCATTCAGTCGATCTCTTGAAATTAGTTTGTCTCGGGTTGGATTCTTAAATTAGACCAACAATTTGTATTAAGTTTTTAAATTAAATTCTGTAATCTATGGAAAAATTCATATAAATGTGTAAATATTTTTTTTGTGGGTTGATTTGTTCATATCCTAGGTTAGATTCTTAAATTAGACCAATCTCAAATAAATATCTCAATTGAAGAGGATTCTTAAATTAGAATAATAGTTTTTTGAAAATATTTCTAAATACTTTATCAGAGAAGCTGATATTAATTCATGATCGAGTTTCCATGAACATCTACCTCTATAAGATTATAATACATTTATCCTAAGTATCATCAAAAAAATTTATCTTTTATTGGTAAAATTAACTTTTCTCTCACCTACAGTGTCTTGGGTCATCCCTGACATAAGTACAGACGTATATAATAGACCTGGCAAATTGATCATTCGATTCGGGTATGGGTCGGGTCAAGTTCGGGTTAAGTGATATTTCGGCTCGTTTCGGTTTGGGTCGGGTATAGTTCAGTTCGGGTTGTTTTCGAGCCAACCAATTTTTGATGAAATACGCTCGTCATGCCAAAACAAGCAACTTTGTTGAAAATTTCGGGTCGGGTCAATTCGGGTTTCGGGTCCACTTTCGGGTGAGCATATTTCGGGTGTCGAGTCGGGTATGGGTCCGGATCATTCGGTTCGGGGTTTGGGTCTCGGGTCAGTTTTGCCAGGTTTAATATATAGGCTTGGATAAGACTCATTTAAAGCAACTAAAGTTAGAGCAATCAAACAAAGGAGTATGTATTATTTAACAATTAATAGTTCATATAAACCTCTCATTTTATTTAGAAAAGAAAAAAACCAAAATGATAAGCCTTGACTACCAACCCCACCCCCAAAAAGACGGAGGGGGAGGAAAGGTGGGCCAACTATGCATATAGTATACAAGCCTTCCCATTTGGCCTGGGGTAGACAAGCCTTCTCATTGGTGGAAACACTCTTGAATAATTAACACTTCTTAGAAATCAAGCCAACCTAGCTACCATAGCTAGTCAAATCAGCAGTTGAAATTTTGCTCATAGTTAACCCTGCCTAGTCTCCTACTTGTTTTCTGGTTCTCTGGAGTATAAGTGAAAAAATAGTTAAACCTCTTTGCACTAAGTTAGCTATTTTTCGAAATAATCAAACATTGAGTGATTTGACCTATATATATATGATTTTACCGTAATCACCTTAAGTTAGACTTCGCAAGTCGATTTATGATTTCAAGCAAGCTCCTCATACTAGGCACGTAGCACAAGTTTAGTAGTAACTTCTTAATTAGCTCTTGGCTTTACAAACAACACTATAGATACCTCTATGTTTCTTTATTGTTCTAGTATGCAATTGTTGGCCCTTATCCTTTTCCTCGATGGCGTCATCTTTACTGGTAACTCTTCCTCCTTTCTCTTTCATTTTATTTGACTTCTGTCTATTCAATTCCCTATGAAAAGACTTGGGTGGTTTGTATTGCTTCCTTGGGGTTCAAGTTGTACAAACCACTACTGAATTGCTTCTCTCACGACCCAAGTATATCTCTAACCTTTTCCACAAATTTCATTTTTATACTACTTGAAATCAGTCTCTCTACGGGTATGGATGCCGGTAGAGGTTAGGTTGCCTACATCTGGATCTCCCCAGACCCTGCGAAAGCATGACCCACACTGGGAGGTGGTGGTGTTGTCCATTTTTATACTACCAAATCTATTCACGCACCTTCAAGGACTACATTATAATTGTTAGATGGAGACTTCTTTTCTGATCCTACTGAGTATCGAAGTGGTTGGGGAGCCACAGTATCTAACTTTGATTAGGCTAGACATTGCCTCTGCTATGCATTTTGTAATGCAATTTATGTATGCTTCTCGCACTTCTCACCTTGCATAAAACGTATTATTCGTTATTTGATAGATATTGTCGATCATGGGCTCATGACGAGGAAAGCATATATAGTCCTAGGATCTTATGTTAGCTTAACCTGATGGAGATTGGGTTGACTGTCCTGATTCCTTGAGATCCAACACTAGGTATTCCATTTTTTAGGCCTTAATCTTATTTCTAAAAGTTCTAAGAAATTGCTAAGTGTTTTCACCTCTTCAATTGAGATAGAGTATTGTGTGGTTGGCTACGCTACCGTAAGCCCTCCCCAAGCCACGGACAATTACCAATAATGGCTTCGTTGATCGACAACCGCCCCCCACATCACTACAAGTCTTTTCTAGCACGTTTCGTCCTCGCTTATGCATAATCTAAGAAAACTTCCTAGGATGTCACCTCATCCCAAGACTACTCCACAACAAGCATGTTTAACTATGGAGTTCTCTAGAGTGGACTCTTGAAAAGGAAAGCGTATCTTTAGTGATATAAGTAATTATTTTAATTCTTTTAAGCCATAGCATCTAATTAACCATACTTGGTGTGTTATAATCACCCTCACTTGAAGAGTAACATGACCTCATCTCCCTTCAATGTTGACTTGCTGAACTTGGTATTGTCTTGACTCACCTGGTGAAGGTTTTGTGTGACAACATCAATGTTGCCTACATTGCATCCAATCCTATTCTCCACAGTCGCAACAAGCACACTAAAGTATATTATCATTTTTTTTTGTGAGTGTATAGCTCACGATGATTTGATTGTATGCTATGTAACTAATCAACAATTGCGTGAACGCGGGATGTTTATACACCGGGCTGCCCTTTTGTTGGTTGATAATTTTTTTCCTTAAGGGGACATAACAAACCCTAAAGATAATATATATTGTAATTTTGATATCTCATTATTATTTACCCTAATTCCCACTCGCTACGTTAAAAAACAATATTTGTATTTTAATTCAATCCACTATAACTCAAAATTAGATATTCTCCTAACATGAGTTCTCAAGTATCCATAAAATGCAGAATTATAGAAGCAATTATCTTGTCATCTAATGTTTAGTAGTAAAATCAAAGCTGGAATAATCTCCACCATGGCATGTATACACAGAATTATTCAACACAATAAAGAATGTGTACACCTTGGGATGTTGATGTTCTACATACTAATAATCAACCTAGCTATGAGTATGTATTGGATTATAAAAATAGTGGCCAGTACTTTATTTAGAAAGTATTTTGGCATGTCATAATAATAATAAGAAATAAAAATGGCCACTTCTTTGGCTAATAGCCACTTGTTTAGTGTGTCAATTCAATTGAATCATAATTGCACTAAAAGATTATTATCTCTGTCCTCCTTTCGGAGCCAAAAGCTGCCCACTAATCATGATATGCTTGTCTAGTAGCCAAGTATAGTCTATTCTAGTTCGAAACAATGGAATTCCAATCTGGATTTGCAGGGATAAAATATGGCAGGTGGTGTGGTGGAGCACTGCCTACTACTTGGCAAATCAACTAATATACGTTAAAAATGCAAATCATTTTGTAGGTGTTAAGTAAGAAATGACATCATTTCTAAAGAAAAACTATTAGGGTACGGTTGGACCCTATAACCTTGTTTTTTTCAACATATCACAAGTAACTTAGTGCTGATCATGGAAGTTGATTAGTATTGATAATCAGTAAATAGGACTGAATGTTAATCAGTGTCAATCAATATATCTAAGTGCTGATCAATACTGATCAATATTGAAAAACCTGACATGCATATCAAGTAGCATATAAGACCTTTGTCGCTATCCCCAAAAATCCCTATACAAGACTTGTTGGGTGCCTATATAGGGATCTATGAGTTGGACAGTTTATCAAATCAAAAAATATATATTTTATTCTTATCGTTATTTTTATATTAGGATAAATTTGTCTAACTTTCCCTTCTCCACGAAGGAAAAAGATATTAACTCCTAATAACATGCAACTTTTACTGATGTTATTTACTTAATCGCTGACATCTTTAAAACACGAAGACTAAATTCTTCAATCAAGAGAAAAACCCTAGCATCCATTCCTATGGAGGGCGTTACCATTAACTTTTTTCTCGATTGTAAAGCCTGTTTTAATTGATTTATATATCAATCGGTACTTTAGTATTAGCCTCTATGAATTCAAAGTTTTCCTTTTCAATTCATTTACAAGAGTTTTGTTTTACCTGTTGATGTGGGAATATGAATTTTTCTTCTTACGAGAGTTATATTTAATAGGTATGGTCTATGACATTGGATGAAAATTGAATTTCAAATTGCTATAGTACAAATTATAAGTCTTCCATTACCAGCAAAGATATAGAGTCGTTGAAAATTATTCATAACAAGACTGTCATAATTTTGGAAAAGAACATCGATCAGTAAGATTTGTATTGGCTACTTGAAAGTTGAATTTGATGTCTGTGTTTTAATTATACAGTTATTTATTCAAGATTTTCAATGTAAGAGACATTTGATTTTTTTTTTTCTAAATAAAATCATCACGTTTTTTCTAAAACAAAAAAACAAAGTAATTAAGCCAATCTTCGGGACTTAATGGGAACTAGAATATTAATGATCAAGACTAATTGACCGGAACAAAAGTCAAAGGTAGACCTTGTTTTCCACTATCACTAGAGGATGAGTCAACCTCCAAATTCATGTAAGTTGACTTGTAAATTAAAAATAATCATTATATGTTGACTTGGTGATATTAGCAAATTAAAACACGCTGGAGATCACTTAATAAAAACATCAATCACATCAGAAAACTTAAAGAAATTTTAAAAAAAATAAAATCATCCCAGTCAACAGGCAAGCATGCATATTTGTCCCTTTTTTACTTTTCAATTTGATAACAACCCTTGTGGGTGAAAATTTTTGACTTTATAAAAAATAGAATTTTTGACTTTATAAAAAATAGGAAAAAAACCTAATTTATTGAAAAAGACAGGTCAAATGGACATTAAGTAATGTACAATTGTATATATTGCTTGGAAGTATAAAGCGTTCACACTGGCGGCTCTAAGAAGGTTCATATATATGCAATTTTATCTCTGATCTTTTGCGTGTTTCTTACGGTAATTACATTTATGGTTGACTCTTCAAAAGGTTATTGTTTAGCAAATAATTTTTTACCTTTATATATAAATACATCTTTGTTTGAGGGAAAACTGGTTTAAAAATTAAGTAAATGTGTAAAATAATTCAAAATATAAAATTTGTACGGAATATACCAAACTTTTCAAACATTTACACTGTATGTATCTATTCTCTTACAACTTGAATTATGTCGTTGAAATAATGAATGACTCATATATTGGTACTCGTAGACTTTATCACGAGTATTATACGTGTTATTTTCAATATATTTCGTTTAATTAACATTTTACTTTGGATATCTATTCTCACTTAAAATATCATTTCAAATATGTAATTTTATTTTTACCATATTGACAAGCTTTTTTCTTCACATTTTCTTTAAATATTGGTCTAAAATAAAATTCAATGCTTAAAATTGGACTTATATATATCAATAGTGTCCCATGTCAAAGCTTTTAATAACATACTTTCATCTCTACCAAAAAGAAATATACCATACAAATAGTTTCAAAATTAGATATCTTTAATGCAAATTTCATAGTCTGGATTATTTTGCATATTTCCCCTATAATTTGATTATTTTAAACCAATATTCCTATATATGAGCTGTCCGGCAAATTATTATATGCACCCGCGAGTATGTACTTCCGTATTTAATTTATATATATTTTCTCGGGGTGTACTTATTATATAATCTATTTTTTAATATGTAATTGCTTATATGTTAAATTAGAGTATACACTCTTCAGAGTATGATATAGACTTTGATCAAACGAAACGTACATTCAAAATTTTGATATCATTCTATGAATTTAGACCCAAAGATGAGTGTATACTGTTTGTGAAATCCATAGTTTTTCTAGTCACTCATGGTGTGCCCAAACAGGCTCTAGGAGGTACCTGCCCCCCTTTGCTTGTGTCCTTCACTTTCCCAAGTTAAAGAACATATGATGATGACAAAAACAAAGGCCCTACAAATGACCCTTTTAATTACCTACAGTTTTGAGGGAGATCTAGCAATGGTTTTCCTTTTTTGTCAACTAATTAATGCACCTCATGCTTATCACATCATTGCATCATCCTTCATTTTTTTTCATCTCAGGGTTTTCCAGCATAGTAATATCCAAGATAGTTTGTGATTTTTAAAGATAGTGGTTGAAGTAGTCGATAAGTACGGTTTAAATTTAACTGTTAGTTTATAGATGTTTAAATGAGTGCTTAAAGATATGTTTCTGTTCGGTAAAATTAGTTGTTTGAATAGAGGATAGTGGTTTAGACAGCGGATAGCGTTTCTAATTTAACTGTTAGCAGATAGTTGTTTAGATTAGTGATTGAAACTAATGTGTTCGGTAAATTTAGCTGTTATGCTAGTTGATTAATATTGTAAATTGACATAAAAGGATATAGATAATTTCCAAATATATTTTTTTGCTGAAAAAAAATATGAAATGCTACTTTTAAATGTCAAACGTTAATATTATTAGCTTTTCAAAAACGCTACTTGAAATGCTAGTCAAAACACTAGTTTACCGAACACTAAAAATTAACTAATTAATGTATTGACCTGGTCAAAACACTAAACATTACAAAAACACTGTTGCCAAATACGACCAATATGTTTGATAAATTTAGCTGTTTTTCTTGATACTATTGTAAATAATTGATATAAAAAGATATGAATAATTGCTATGAAAATTAATAAGGGGTATTTTTTGACGCAAAAATGTAAAAAACTACTGTTGAAAGCCGAAAAGCAACTTCGTCAGCTTTTTAAAAATGTTTCTTGAAACAATACTAAATATTATTTCAACGCTCTTACTAAACACGACCTTAGCATCTTGACTTAGTCCAGATAAGAAACACTACTCCAAATATTGTTATCGAGCACAACCTATTATATCCTTAGGTTGTTAAAATTAGAGGCATGATTTTTTTTTCCTTTTTTGTTCTTATTTGTGATAGTCTCATACTAAATAAGGATAATAGGATTTTCTGGTCAAGAAAGCTCGCCGTGGGCACAAATTGACTCCATTTTAACTAGGCAACCATTTCATATATAAATTTTTAAGGGCTTTTTTTTTTGGATGAAACAGTAATAGCTTTTTAAGATGGAGTGGTTATTAAGGGATACACGTTAATGAATTCTACTCTGCTCATCACATGTTCGATGAATTGTTAGAAAGAGTGTTAACTTATTTTTATTCGTGTTTGGGGCAGCGTTGGAAGATGATAACGTACTTTACTTAGTGTGATTTAATTGATGACTAAGATTTTGATATGAAAACAATTATAGTTTTAATTGTGTATCTTGTTGTCTTTTGACTTTTAGTTTCATGAAAATAGGCGACTTTAATTTTAGTATTAATCTTCGACCCTTAAAAGAGAGACGAGATGGGCTTAACTGACAATCTATCAATTCATGATCCACGCTTGGGCAAGTATATTAGCATAATCGTGCTGCTAGCTCTAGCATGAGTGTTTTAGTTATCTAATTCTCATGATGATTTCTCTACCAGTCTCCCTTCATTCAAACCTTAGTGCCCTAGTGGGACGAATTTTTTCTTTTATTTCTGTTTTTTCTTAAAATTAAAAGACAATAGATCGTTGATTGATTTTGATTGTACCTAGTAAAAATTCTGATGGAATTGAATGATTTGAATTCGTATCCGAACTGAATTCTCAATTAATTAATCAAAAATGGATCTCAAAATCAAAATGACTTGAACAAAACCGAACTCAATCCGAACAATTTCCACAGAAGCTATTTTTATTGTAAGATCAACAAACTTATCGGACCAAATTGAGCACAATTAATCAAATATGGGCAACGATAATTGGAAATCGAGCAAATTTCTCTAACACACAGGTAAACAAGGCCCAATACATGCACATAACTAATCAAACAAGGACGGTGACAATTGAAAATCGAGTAACTTGCTCTTATATCGTGTACAAGTATCAACTCAATCAAATGTTTAACTTGATGGTTGACAATTCAGGATTAGGTATTATACTGTAACCATGTATATATATGTCAGAGAATGGACCGTTAGCCATCAGCTTAAACTTTTGGTTGAGTTGGTTACTGAACATGGTATTAGAGTGGATTGTTCGATCAAGAACCAACTCAACCAAAAGTTTAAACTGATGGTTGAAGGTACAAGAATAGATTTATTCTCTAACAATATCAGTTGATTCAAAATCAATCCAAATCAAAAATCACAACAACAAAAAAATCCAACCTTACCCACAGTTAACCAAATCTGAAATCAAAGAGAATGAACCTAATTTTGACAAAAACGTTTGAAAGAAAATGATTAATGAACAAGTGAGAGAGAGAGAGAGAGAATGAGGAAGGGTGAGGGAGGAAGAGTGGAATGTAATGATGAAGAGGACAGAACTAGAAGTCGATGTCTGGCTCTGACTCTGAGAAAAACAAACAAAAGTAAGACTGCAACGGACGAAAGAGAAAGAGAAAGAGACTTGGACTCCTCCCAACGCACGCGTGCGCCGTGTGGACCAGCCTCTCCGCACCCTTCATTCAGTGGTTGACTCATTTCAATCTTACCAACAAATAGAATGGTAGTAATTTACCATTCAATTCAACTCCTCAATTTCACTATTACATTTGTAAGAGTACTACCGTGTAGACGGAACTCACAGTGAAAGATTGTTGTTGTTGTTGTTGTTATACTTGTAGAAGTAGTAGTAAAGCTCAGTCTAATTGATTAATAATACTAATTACAAGGACGGATATGTGACAGTTTTATGAGATCTTTATATAGAAATTGTACTTCATACGAGCAATGCTCAATTAACAGAGTTTGTTATGGGTACATACCATTTGATCTACATATATATATTAGATTGTATGAGACAGTTTGATTAACAATATATTAGACAAATATTCAGAAATTACGTGTTATATCATCGCAAATTTTTCATGCATAGACCAATTATTTCATTTCCTATATTAATACAAATTTATGATTTGTATTTGACAATAGATATTAAAGTAGATGTTAGTGGTTAGTAGCGGTCAAATTGTTATCTACCTTTACTCTTAAGTGTTTGATAAAATAGTGAACGAGGTACTGATTACATGTTTGTATATATAGTGCTTTTAGAAAGCTATTGAAAGCACTTTTTGAGAACCACTATCTACTGGTTACATTTGAAATCCAATTTTTTCCTTTTTATTTCTTAAAAAACCTTCATTCTTTGTGTCTTCTAAATCGTTTTACATAAATCTGCTACTGAACAACTACTTTTACTCACCACATTTTTTTTTTAAGTCACTAGTTTGTACAACTAAAACCTAACTACTAATAGGAGACGGATAATCGTAAACGAAACAGTTAACAGCTAATATAATAACTAATAATTGTTAAAATGGAATTGTTTTTGAAGAAAATAGGATGGATCCGTTTAGTTAATTTGCTGTTTTGGGATTCTTATTCTTTTCTGGCTACTTGCATTATCGATCATGGATAGTACCCCAGAATTTCTCCTTTTATACAGACCAGAACATGCCCAGCATATCCGCCTAATTTTTCTAATTCATTTTTCAAGAACTTTATGGTTAGCTTCTGTCAATGGAAACAACTCAAACAAAAAATAAACCAACTAACTGTTAAATACTGTTAGTATAACCGTGATATCATATAGATATGTTTATTACCAACACATGTTGGTTCAAGTAGTTTAGTACCTGTTCCCCTCAAACAAAGTTTCGGGTTCGATTTTATTCTCTCTATCTGGACACTCTATGTCTTTGTTTTATTCTAGAGAAAAACAATAAAAATATGAACCTGGAGCTGGATGCTCAAAATCAAACTTATATTATCATGGGCCGACAGCAAGGCTACTCATATGTTTTTAAATTGAAAAAAATGGTAGGATCGAATAGCAGAAATATATTACAACATATAAATTATATAAAATTATCTTTTTATCCATAATTTATCACATTTCTAAAATACGCGTATCATATGTACTTGCAGATAGGGTTAATGCATTTAGGGTATCATTTAATATTTTATTAGCGCAGCCGGTGAATATTTAAGGTTAGCAATTCATAATGAAGAGTAATTATTGAAAAATTTCTGTGATTTTAAATCATAAAATATGTTAATTATGATGAGGCAAGACACTTAAGAGTGTCTTACAGCAAGACATATATCACTACCCTATACAATTAATCCTATTTTTAATCATTTTCTTAACAAATATATACAATCCTGTTTTTAAATATAACCACCCTCAAATTTAAATATAATTTTAAACTCATAACAAGATTAAAAATTAACACGATAACATGAAACTTCAAAAATTACAGGAGTACAAAACAATAATGTCGTCTTTCTACAAAATGAATAATTAAAGACCAAAAAGACTAGCCTTGCTGTCGGCCCGTGATTGGATGATGAAGCAAGTGATAGGAAGTCTAAGCTGATAAACAGTCGATTCCACCACTGATTATTAGGAAGAAGAAATTATGAGTCAATTGGCTAACATATATACAAGATGCCATAAAAACATGATTTGCTGTGTCAATGATGATTTTTCAAAGGATGAAGAATTTGATTTCAACATGTCCTTTCCTAAGTCTCACAATCATCCAACACCCCCCCCCTAAAAAAAAAAGGAAAAAAGAAATGTCAGCCATGACTCATTCGAGAAGGGTACAAAGTGGGCAATATAAATATGTGGTCATATGCAGCGAGCCGCTTTCATGATTTTTTTCTCATTTTTATCAAACCCCAAAAAACCAAAGCCTAATATTTCATACCATATATATGGCAGATCAGGACTATTGTGGAGGTGCAAACTGGTGGGATCCTTCATCAGCCAATAGGAACAGGTTTGGTGGCAGTGGCGGTGGCGGCTCCGCATCCTCCACCACCACAACTCGGGGCACTAGTGGAGGTGGAGGTGGAGGTGGAGGTGGGTATGGGTGGCTAGCTGAGGCAGCATCGAGTGTAGTACTAGATATCAACGCCACCAGGTCATCCTTGGATTCCGTGCCAGAAGGCACCCAGGATCCCAAGATGGACCCTGGGTCGTCCTCCGTTCTAGTTGGCCTGGGCCTTTCGTCTCAGGTCTTGGACTGGAGCCAGCAACCCATGCTGTAAGTTGCTAACTTCAGCCACCTGATTATATTATAATAATTTAGACTTGAAATTTGTGGTTACAAATTATTTTAAAAGAAAACGGTTCATCTCAAATACTTGTATTTTGTCCTAGTAGGAACCCAGAGAAGGCTGATAACAACTTCCGGTCTACGCTGCAAGAGGGCATGGGATTAAACCCGAATTTCCACCAGGATTTTGGTTCTCAGCTTCAATGGAGGGACAAGCTGTTTTCGAGCAACGAGGACTCGATGGAGAGCACAGTCACCTGCCAAGGGTTGGCCACCCCCTCGAGGTTCCAGCTCGATTCATCTTCCTCCTCATCAGTATATTGCAGCCCATCTAGCATTTTACAAGGATTTATTGGACCTGATCAGCGACATCAACAACAAGCACAAATAAACTATCACCAAAATTACTTTGATCAGCAGCAGTTGACCTCCTCTTGGGCTAAAGTCCCTCAGTTCCTTAGAGGCTCACCCCCTAAGCAACACCAGCAGCAACAACAACAACAACAAAACCAGTATCATCAGCTTCATTTCACCAACAACGCTCCTTACTGGAACGCGTCTTCACCTGTAAGCAACCCAGATGCCCGTTCCAATCTCTTCTCCTCCGTACAAACCCAGCTGCCCATGCCAACATTCGAAGAAAGACCACAGGTATACACATGTATATGTTCACTTGAAAGTTGTAATGCGAAAAGGAAAAAAAAAAACCCTTAACACGGTAGGGTTTTTGTCAGACAAAATTTCATATGGGTAAATTTTTATTTCTGGTCTGCAGCAGAATGCATTGGAGGTGAAGGCCACCAGCACAACAACAAAGAAGGGGGGTGGTGAGATGAATAACAAAAGAGGGAGGAATGAAGCTGCTACATCAACTCTACCACCATTTAAGGTGCCTATTTATTATATTATCAGATGTGATGATAAAATTAATTCATTTCAATGAAACAATTGATGAAGAGGAGACTATAGAATAATTCATAATGCTACTGATTGATCCTGGGAAAATATTTTTAGCAGGTGAGGAAAGAGAAGATGGGGGACAGAATCACTGCACTCCAACAACTAGTTTCACCTTTTGGAAAGGTAACATAAAATTAAAGGAATTGAATTAGATTGAAGCACAAGCAATTACCCTCCCCCCCCCCCCCCCTGCCCCTAAAAAGAGAAGAAAATCTGTAATAAGATCATATGGTACTGAATTGTCATCCATTGTTCATCCAATTCCAAGGCCAGCTTTAGTTTTTCTTTCACTTTTAACAGGTTGATGATGCATCGTACAACATGTCATTCAATTCTTGTTTCAGAATTCTGGTCACAAAGAAAAGCTTGCTTTTGTGTTCTCTTTTTCTTTCCTTTTGGTTTTTGCCCTTTTCTTTCTTTTCTTTCTTCAATGTACATGAATAGTATTATTGATCCGTCTGTGAATCATGGTTTTTTCATCTGTTTGTTTTTTCAGACGGATACAGCGTCAGTCCTTTCGGAGGCTATCGAGTACATTAAGTTTCTCCATGAACAAGTCAGTGTAAGTTCTTTATAGAATAGGCAACTGGAAAAAAAAAAGAGTGAATTTTTATATGAGACGGTCTCACGAACTGCTTCTACGAGACCAACTCCCCTTTTATCAGGCTACTTGGACACATGGAGGCCCTATGTGTTTCAGATGAGTGTTTTGGGCACCCACTACTGTAACTTTTTCCTCTTTTGGGTGAAAATGCTTTAAACTTTTTCAAATTTCATGAAATTCAAAAGTTGGACGCTCTTATAATTATATGAAATTTCTGGGTCCGTAACTACTTAGATGACTGAACAGCCTTCTCCTTATTATGTTTTCTTCATTGAGTCAGTCTGACCTAAGATCACTTCTCATAACATCGTCAATGCAGAGTAATTATTTTGATTTGATAAGTTTAAGGTTAAAATAAACCAAAAGTTACCATCATTAGGGTCAGAAAAAGAACTGATTAGGATTACAACTGTAGGCTCATTCTGATCTGACAGTTGTATTTTCATGTTATATGTATGACAGGTTTTATGCACCCCATACTTAAAGAGTGGAGCCTCTTATCAACAACAGCAACAGGTTGAAATATACATACACACTCTCCACTTTTTTTTCTAATGCTATTACTTACTTTAGTTTCAGAACAATATAATGTAACCTTGTATGGAGTTACAATATAAGTTGGCATGATATTTTATGTTGCATTTAACCTTAATGTAGAACAACGAGAAGACGAAGATGGATTCAGATGCACCTAAGCAAGATCTAAGAAGTCGAGGGCTGTGCTTGGTGCCGGTTTCTAGCACCTTCCCTGTAGCACATGAGACCACAGTAGATTTTTGGACGCCTGCATTTGGAGGGACTTTTAGATGAAAAGAAGATCAATGAAGATAGGGCTAAGCTAGAATTGATTCTTGATGCCAAGATGCATAAGGAAAACAAGCAAAATAAAAAGAGGAAAGAAATAATGTTCATGTCTTGCCAATAGAATCCTCAAATCCCAAGTTGAATGAGAGCTCGAATCGATTGATATGATCAGTCAAGGAGAAAAAGGAAGGAAAAGAAGGTGCAAAGATGCAAGGAGAATGGCCCCATGCATAGAGCTCTCCAATCGATATCACAAATAGAGAAGGTTGTCGTTCATCAATCAATCTTACTTCAATGGTCCAAACCCTAATATCAACTCGACCCGTATATAATCAAGTTTAAGGGGAATATAACAACAGAGAGGTGAAATGGGAAGAAATTTTGAATACTCCCACCGTCCCAAATTATTTATCCCTCTTAAAAACAAGAGCCTCATTTATAATTAACAAAGACTGAGTGCTTTGTTATAAGAGGGACAAGTAATTTGGGATGGGCAAATTAAAGGAAGGGAAATTTGGACCAAGTTGGGGAGTTATCACAACAACTAGGGAAAAGAATCATGTTGCAATTTTTTTGGCTAAGTTATGGGGGCAATGAGGGAAAGAAAGCAAGAGGAAGTGCTTATCTTTGTAACAATAATTAATTGCATGATTATGATTTTTAATTATGTATCAATTGCTAAAGTTGGCTGCCATTTTACAAACCAGGAATCATTAGGAAAAAAAGTCATAGGAAGATTATCAGCACTATACTTGAGATTGATGAAGATATTACTGCTATGGTTGAGATAGTTTTTAAACATGGTATCAGAACTTTTCTTAGTTATATTGGAGTTTGATCTCAACAAACATTGATTATTGTGTACGGTTAGGAGAGAACTTTAATTGCTGTATCTCAAACAGTATCACGTGAGGAGAATGTTAGAATATAAACCCGTTTATATACTTTCAGTCATTAATTTAATTAAACTTTTGACTGTAATGATTCTTGAACATTTTCTAATTAAAAAAACCCTTAATTGACCTTTACCATCCCTAAAAACTAAAACAACCTAAGTGAACCCTCATTATATGCATAGAACTTGGATTGAATTTGAGAATTTTTCATTTTTTTTTGGAGGGGAGTATGAGTGGGATTAGAAAATCCAACTTCAAGATCTGATTAATTAATTTGTATGTGATGGGGAATATGTCTTAGTGGGAGTCAGAAAGGGGCCCATATCTCCCACTTTTGGGGATTTGTTATCTATGTACAAAATTGTTAATTAATAGCAATATATCTAGACTAATAATAGTAGGAGTATTATTGTCATTATTATTTTGTAGGTGCAAAAATTGGAAGGGGAGCCTTGGAGCAACGGTAATTAAGATTGTCTCCGTGTGATCAAAAGGTCACAGGTTTGAGCAGTGGAATCAGCCACTGATAAAATCAAGTTAGGCTGCCTACAATTCACCCTTTGGGGTGCGGTCCTTTCTCAGATCTTACGTGAACGCAGGATGCTTATATACCGAGTTGCCCTTTAGGTGTAAAAATTGGCGTGATGGGAGAAGAGCATGCTGGGGAGAGAGAGAGAGAGAGAGAGAGAGAGAGAGGAGCCCATTAACTTTGTTTTTTGTGTGCTTTTCATCGAATGGTCACTTTGGAGAGCGTCCATTCGAGGGTTTTAATAATTAATACTTTAAATGAGAATTTTTTTTTCTTCTTTTGTAACCTCCTTGTACGTTTAATAGATAACAAGTACAACTACAAGACCAATGGTACGTGGAAATCTTGTTAATTAGATAATATAATATTATTCATGTTTTGTAACAAATAAGGCATATAATCAATTTGGTTTTCTTTAGAAAAATAAATATTTAAACTGTCTATCGATTATAATCTCATATCTGATGTTTTATAATATGTTTTTTCGTGCATGGATCTTTTTGTTGCAAAATATATGATTTCAAATTTCTCTGGTTCAATCGTTTCGCAATTCTTCTTATGTCTAATCAATTGATTGAATTCATCTAATATTGAAGATACAACGCTCAAATTTTAAAAAAATACCCGTTATAATTAATGTTATTATGTGATTTTATTAGGCCCTTTAACAAGCTAACTTAGGGGCATATATGATAGATAATATTTTAGATAATCTTCTAATGGAGTTCAGAAACTTAGTCATACATGTAAACTTGGAGAACAACAGAAAACTTCATGCCAAAAAGGTGACACCTCTATATAAAGATAAAAGATACTACTTAGATGAATTAAAAAAGATCCCCTAATTTAAAAAAGATTGTCTTCTTTCCAAATTATATTCCAAGGAACCTAATTAATTTAAAAAGGCATAAATGTATATTATTTTTAAAAAATTAGAATGGTGGTAAAAATAATAATATTAAAAGTGTCAAAAAAAATCAAAATGATATTTCAAAACTCCTCTAATAATCGAAGTTAAAAAATTCAACAGTGTAAAGTAAGTGAGGCTGAGATTATGCAAATTAATGGAGAAGAGTGTTCGATCGGTTTGTTTCAATATTTGTACATAGATGACAAATACGACTAAGTATTTAGTTGAAAATCCTCTGTTTACCTATACAATTTACGTATATATATATTAAAAAAGTAACTGTCCCAAACTTTTTTTCTTTTCACTAGGATTTTCAAAGTTCAAACAGAGCCTAACACGAGGCTGCATAACCTTATACATGCTCTAGACCTTTGTTTTCAATGTAGAATAGCATAATTTAAGTCAATGTCTCTAGTTAGTCAAGTAGCAAAGTTAGAATAAATAGGGGAAAGAATAAAAGCAGTCAATTTATCCCCTGAATTATATTTTTTTTCTCACCTTTGTGTCTTCATTGGGGCACCTTGTATATGAGAATAAAACTTACCACCAATGGAAAATTATAATCATATACAATTAGTGGGTTATAGAATATAAGAATAAAAGAGAATAATAAATTTAATATGGTAGAAAAAAGAAAAAGGTTGCCATTGAAGAATCCTTGGGATAAATCACTAATGATTAAAAGGAACATTTTCAAATTTGTTTTATGAGTAAGCAAGAGTTTGATATTATTATTATTATTATTATTATTATTATTATTATTATTATTATTA
>JACYFF010031959.1:96311814-96332857 GCA_017589665.1 Selenicereus undatus
TATTATTATTATTATTATTATTATTATTATTATTATTATTATTATTATTAAATGCAAGCTAATTTATAGATTATTGGCTTGGGCATTGCACAGGATCAACGATATGTGATAACTAATTAAGCATACACTCAAGGGATAAAATTATTTTTGAAGGAAAGGAAAAAAGTATGGGTAAAAGGGTTTGATATAACTGTCAAATTAAAAAACCATTTTAATAAAAGATTAATCCGATCGTTGAAAGTTCTCCGCTCACCAATCAAAGAACTTCAATAAAAAAAAAAAACTTAGGTCCCGTTTGAACCTTGAAAAATCTGATCGAAAGCAAAAAATTTGGGAAAGTAGTTTTTTTTTATATTTGGTTTAGAGAAAATCACAAAGAAAAAAAAATATGGAAGAAAATTAGATGAAAAAATTGTTAGAAACAAGTGATAAAATTTTCCTCATTAATTAAATTGTGAGGAAAGTTTGCGAAAACTTCTCAAGAGAATTCCCGATCTCCTCCAACCTCGCATTGCTCAGATGATATCAACATGATTCAAGTAACTTATCAGTATTCGAATTTGTGATCCAAATTTATTGTATATTTTCCTCAATTTAAACAAGAGGAAAAAAGCTCATTTTATCCCTAATTTTTTTTCCTTCACTTTTTTTCTGTTAATTTTTTTTATCTACCTAATTTTTTAAGGACCAAACAGAGTAGATATTTAACAATATACAAGCAGTACAAAAAGAGGACAAATAGTACGAACTTACAAGTTGTACACGAACAAGAACATTGCCGGAACTAAAAAATAATTTTGATTCTTTATGTACATTAGATTTGATAGCTTTTCTTCAGAAATCGGAATCGATCGTGATCGTACTGCGTGCAGAAAAAGGAAAGCATCTCATATCAAAGATGGTAAAGGTGTCTTGTGACATGTCACAACATAATAGTGTTATAAATGTCGTATCCTACCGTCTGGTACTAGCCGAAATGTATTGTACCGGTCAAAAAACGATACAAGTTATTGTTCGATAATGTACCGATCAATATCGTTCTGTACCGTCAAATACCGGACGGTACAGATGTTTTCAGTCAAAGATCGTCCGGTACGCTAAAATTTCAAATTTTTGTCCTTTAATTTTTTTAAAATTGTTTGAAATTCAGAATTGTACTAGTCGGATGCAACGGTACATAAATCGGGTATGTCTAGCTCCAGTGAAAAAACAGTATGATGACCGGTATGATATTTATGACTTTTGCAACATCCAAATGTTGTTATATTTTACATCTCCCGAACTCTCTCTTACCTTGGTTGCTTCGTCTTATGTTAAAAGAGAGAGAATAAATTTGCTCGACGGTTGAAGTAGTTGCAAAGAGTTGTAAGTATTCGGGAAAAAAAAAGTTTTCATGATAAGATATAAAGAGCTATAAGTAGGTCTAAGCAATTGTAATGAGTTCTAAGCAGTTGTAAAATTATAAATAACGGTAAGGGATTACCAACAGCTGTAGGTTTAAAATTTAAAATTGTTTGCTTGGAACGAAGGCGACCCAATTCAATACATAATGGTATCCGCTAATTGAACATGCATTTATTCTTTGAAAAGACCATAGGAAGCTAACGTCGAGACAAGGGTATTCATCGGTCCAAACCCAGATCGGATCGGACCGGACTGGGTTGGACCCAAGATCGAATAAGGGTTAAAGGGTTGGCCGAGGACAAGACCGAGACCGCACCGAGTAGGACCGAATACGTTGTAATTTCGCTCAAAAAAAAATATTTGTTAAGAACAAATTAGAAAAATGTATTAGAAAAAGAGTTGTGAGGAATCAACAAGCCTATCAATTTTTTTATTTTTTTTTGGTGAAAGTAACAAACCCATTAAATTGGTAAAGAAATTTAAAAATACATCCATCAACATCAACAAGTCACAAATTAGAGGCAAAGGAGCATCAAAAGCTTGAAAAATAAAAGCTAAAAAACCTAAAAATGGTCCAAGTACCTGTGGTTTTTTTTCAATCCATAGTCCGGATCAGATCGGACTAAAGACTGAATAAGACCAATGACCTAGACCAAGGACCGGGCCGAATTCCTTTGATCCAGAATTCGGTCCAATCTGGTTCAATCCGATCTGATCTTGGATCAAATAGTATCCACCCATAGTCGAGTAACCATAAAGTTTTCTAGGTAAGTTTCCAGCTTTTTTTCTCGTCATATACTCGGACTCAACATGACAAGTGAAGCAAGAAAGAATTACAAGATGATGACCTGCGCCTTTAATCTCAATGGAGGTGGGGTTTCAAATGAAATCCACTTTTGCTGTGTTTATACTTGGAAATGCAGGAAGAAGTCATCCAATCTATGTTGGAAAGCTCAACCCATAAACGCCGAGAAGCATATGCGATGCGTCCTCTACAGATGATGGTGAGGAGATTGATAGTTTCACGAACTTGATCATAGATGCTCAACAGAAGGTGCAAAGTGAAGTGTTGCAAGATTCACCTACTGCTGCTGAGATTCCAAAGAGGCTACTGCTTCGGATAAGAAATTGGAGTGATTGTCACAGGATGCCAATACTTTGTACTTGCATGTCTATTCTTCTAATGAATGCATTATACTCGAGGATTTTTGTAAAATAACATCTGTGGACTCTGACATATGGCTGATTCGCCAGCTAGACAATTTTTTATGGGCTGGTCTCAACTTGGGCCTGATCGTAGAGGATACTTGTACACCTCAGTCCTTTCTCTGTCTCCTGCCCTTTGTTTTTTTTGGGCCTAATCGAAGGGGATTCTTCACAAACTGGAGCTTGAATTATTGCCATATGCATAAAGTAGAATGAAGAACTAAGTCTGTTCTCTACGCCTTTATTTTGTCTGAATTTATTTTGAACTGAACTTATTTGAACTTGTTCTGAAGTTATTTGCTGAACTGATTCTGAGCTTATGTAATAACGCGACCCTAACCCATATTTATTTATTTAAATCATCTTTATTTATTTCATTAATCATGTTTATTCATTTACTTTATCATGTTTATTGACCTAATCACTCATGGTTATTTGTTTAACCAAATCATGTTTATTAAATTCAATTACACTCAATTTATTTATTTAACGAATTCCATTATGTTATTTAAATTTTTCACCTTCATTTATCGTATTTAATCATCCCGGGTGGGAGATATTTCATTCTAGGTACCACTTTGCAACTCAAGTTTCATTGATTATTAATTCGAGTTTCGTTGATTGATTAAATGTCGGGTGAACCGATATTAGGCCTCGGTGAGTATAAATTAGTGATTAATTATTTTCTTACCTTCGGTAAACTTTAACCCTGAGCAATCCAAAATTTTATCTTTGCTCAACAGTTCAAATAATTTTTTTTTCCTAGCCGGAACTTAGCTTGTTGGGCCCAAAACAAAAGCCCAAAACTTTGCTAACTTTGTTATTTCATTAATTGCTCATTTTAGCACCTAATTTTAATTAGCAAAAAGTTACTTTTCGGGTGGATAATTTTCAACCACATGTAGCTATTAATTGACAATTTATAACCACAAAAATTCACAAACCCAACTCTCCATTTTCTCTCTCCTCTCCACGGCTCCATGGGCATAAAACAGGGGCAGCTGCATAGCTCCATAGGCATAAAACAGGGGCAGCAGCAGCTGCCCCTTGTGCCGGCAGTTTTGGTGGTTTCTGGCC
The DNA here is from genome assembly GCA_017589665.1 of Selenicereus undatus. NCBI lineage: Eukaryota > Viridiplantae > Streptophyta > Magnoliopsida > Caryophyllales > Cactaceae > Selenicereus > Selenicereus undatus. The sequence continues at coordinate 96,315,502 of JACYFF010031959.1, forward strand.
ACCTCCCGGCTGCCCCAACTTCCCCTTGTTACCAACTATCTTGTCCAATCATCTAAATCACTCAAAACAGCCCCCCCTCCCTCTAATTCAAGCCTAAAGTGAGGTATATCCCAAAACCCTAACTTGTTTTATCGTGAGTTTTATGATTGTTTTATTTATGGGATATATTTGGATGATCAAACTGATAGTTATTGTGCAGTTTTTATTGAGTTTGGAGATGTTTGGAACTATGGGTATTTGATCAAGAGCATGATTTCATGATTTTGTATTTGTTGAATTCCACTGTTGAAAATTCTGGGAATTATGGGATTGTCCAAAAACTCTGAAATTTTTACGGTAGATTCTATATATTATTTGGGATTTTTTGGAAATATTTCATGAATTTTGGAGGTGTAATAAGTGAGTTATGGAATTGTGAAGAAAACAACCCTGTTTTGGATGCGAATGATGTAATTATGTATTAATGAAGTTGTTTAGAGTTTGGATATGTATATGAGGCCTTAAATGATCTTTTTATATCTGATTGTGGTGATTTGAAATGATTTCAAGTGAGCTTTATGTGAAAAAAAGAAGAGAAAGTTAAATCAGTGAAGGGCTGAAATTTCAGGAAATTAGGGTTGACTTTGAGATTAAACTGATAATGAATGGTCCAGCCAAAAATTATGATTTTTGGTGGGTATATATTTTAGTGTGTTAGATTTAAAATGCCTCTTAAATCGCCTCAATCTGAGGTCTGTGAAAAAGGTTATGGTTGTTTTACCAAAACTATGCAGGATGGATCAAAAACTGGCACACTTATGTTTTAGCCCCATTTTGGGAACCCTATTGTGTGAATCATGCTTTGTGTCCTTAATGAAAGTTTTATAAGACTTTGCAATATTTACATATTGGGATTTTAAGTCTCCATTTGAGGTATATGGTGAAAGTTATGAATTGTTGAAGTGAACTGACCTACTTTGGTGCAAATTGAGCTGTTATTGCAATTTCTGTGCAGCGTATACTCGAAGGAAAATTCTAAAAATTTTACTGTAGATTTTTCATATTATTTTTGAATTTACTATAATATTTCATGAACTTTGGTTGAGTAATTGGAATTTGGTGATTTTTGGAAGCATTTTGAATAAATGTGTAAAGAGCATGCACTCATTTCGATCAGGCACTCATTTTGATCATTTTGGTGATTGACTGAGATTGATCATGCACTCATTTTGTGTATTTTGGGCCAAGCATAGAAATTTAAGGGAGAAATAAATATTCATAGACTTTCATGGAGCTTTTAGCTTGATTAATGAGAAAGAAGAAGACAAGTATGCAATTTGGGAGCTTGTTTATGAGCTTTGAATCATTTATGGATTTTACAAAGAAAATACCACATTTAGTGAGCTTAATAGCTTCTATTGAGTTCAATGATTCATTTGGGGTGAAATTCTATATCTAATGGATTTATGAATGAAATAGGAGAAGTGCGAAGAGTTGTGACTCAGAAATCATATTTATCAGACTAAGTTATTGCGGTTTATGCTATTTTGAACCAAGATATATCTCTCTTGGCCTCAAACCTTTATTGCTTACTCACTTCAGAATATATCAATTGTATTTATCAAGCCAATCTAGTGTACTCGCTGTTATCTTGAACCAAGTTATACATCAGCAAACCTTAAACCCGTATCAGTAACCTATTTCAGAAAAAGGCCACAACCACTTTGTCAATTATCACCATCAAGGCCTTTTCCTTTGTAATCTCATTTATCTCATTATGGACTATTTTACTTCTATTTACTTTGTATCAAATTTAATTACTTTCATCAATTCAGTTTTGAAGTTATATTGAAATACCCAAGTTATGTATACCATATAAATTACTCAATTTCTGCTACACCTACTTTTACTTACTTAATTGTGTGAGTAAAGATTATTTACTGACTATACATACTTACAATGACATTTATGAAACAGAGTTGAGGCCTAGTTATCGTTTTTCGTTATGCATAAGTGTTATCAAATTAGAACATATTTATCAAGTCAGATAACATTTATGAAATAGCTGACTTGTATCAAATCAGATGACATTTTTAAAGACTCAACGTACGTCCATTGCCTGTATCTTCATAAAGTAGAACATGTTTATCAAATTACAACTCTTAATGAGTTTATCAATGAATCAGTTTATACAGTGATTTGTCATTTAACTTGTGACCCCGTCAGTTTTCATCTATAAGGTGTCAACCCATTATTTACCCGCGCGGCTTCAGGCCAACTCTTGATCGGATTGACAGGTGTACATCTATGTATAGATCATATCATTGCAAAGGGTTCACATTCAGAAAATAATGAGCAATTCAATTTCATATTACTTTCATTTTCATTGTTATTGCCAACTAAATGAATTGCAAAGACGGGTACCCTTTAACAGTGTTTATACGTTCATTTTACAATATAGGAATGCATGTACTGAGTTTTTGCTCACATTTTCAAATTGTTTTTATGTTTTCTATTTTAGGTGATGAAGTATCACCTGTTTCCCCTTTTCGCAAGCCTTCTTGGAAGTTATCAAATGCTCACAGTGGATTCAGCATAGCATGAATATTGGAAACAATCTCAGGGTCAAGTTGGATCTATATTCAATATACTTGTATAGTGTGGAGTGCAAGTTATCACATGGTATGATTAAGTTAATAGTATTGAAGTTGAACTATTATGTACTTTGGTCTTGAAGTGTTTCAGTTAATAGATTTTGTGATTGTGAATATGAGTTGCAAGATTAAATGATTTCAGTGAATCTTGTCCTTATCAGGACGACGGTAGCGCCTTCTATTATTAAGTCTTTCGCTGCAGATTTTTGTAAATCATGTCATTAGCATTTTGGGGGCGTTACAACTTATTTACTGAACTTATTTTGAACTTATTAAGTACAAATTTATGAACTAATTTGCTGAACTTTTTCTGAACTTATTTGCTAAACTTATTGTCAACTCATTCTAAACTTATTAATAAAACTGATTCTGAATTTATTCTAAAATAAACTTATCTGAATTTATCCTTCTAAAAATAAATTGAAGAGAACAGACCCTAAGCATGGTAGAACACAAACAAGTGAATACAAAAATCAGAAAGAATATATGAGAGCAAGTGTACAACCGAGAAGTGAGATCATTTATACATCATCAAAAGGCAAGCGGAAGGCAGTTATGGTCGACAACTTTCAAAACAAAACCTGTGTAAGACTTTGAAGAATGAGGAGCAGCCAGTGGGTAACAGAGAATTGACCTTTTTTTTTTTTTTTTTGCGTTTAGTTTAGCTTTGCTTGCGTTTTGCCAAGGGTGGCATTATGTCACTTAATTTTGTGTAAGTTCCCAAGCGATCTCCATCAGCTTGGTCTTCGTTTTCAAAGTCGACTCCTTCAAATGACATTCAATAATATTGTACTTAGGCCCTATTTTTTTCGAAATTTAATGGATCCAATTCACTCTTTTTTACTTTTATTAACTTCTTTCCACCCTTTCTCATATCTTCCCACACTTTAACAAAAATACTATTAATTTTCACTCCGGCATAAAACTATTATTTTCTATATTTTAAAAACTTTTATAATTTATGTAATTGTATGTACGAATACTCTTATAACAATTATGAAAAATCTTATTTATTTTTCGGATGTTATGGAAATATTTGTTAGTCATGCCGAAAATTGTAGATGACGTAATTTTTGTTATATATATTGAAGAAATAATAATTTTTTTCTGCTTTGTTAAGCAAATTTTTGTTTTTTTGTGATTGGTAGATATTTTGGGTTTGATTCTGTATATGGAAGAGATACTTAATTTTTTATTTTTTTTTGCGTTGGTTACGAAATATTTGTTATAGGTCACCAAAGCGTTGATGATTGTTGTTGTATGTGTAATAAATTTATTTTTCTTTCATTGTAATTTGGGGCCAAATTTGCATATGTTTTTTTCCGACATAGTGAAAGAATGTATAAATTTTTTTGACGTTGTTTGTAATTCGTGACACAAAGTGCAGATGTATTGTACGTATATTTTGAGCAGATATTTTTTTCCGTATGCGTCAGTAACAAAATATTAGAAATTCTCCACACTACTTGCAGATGATTGTTTACCGTGTACTGAGTGTCTGTTCTTTTCGTTGGGAAATATGAGCTGGTAAATGGGTAAAGTTGATTGAGATTGATAGAAGTAGGTTGATGTTAGTATTTTTTTGTTGAAGTGGGTATTTTTTTGTTGAAGTGGGTTGCAGTTGGTTGAAGTGGGTTGGACTTTTGTTTTTTGTATGATGCGTAGAAGTTGGTTAAAATAGTAGGAAATGCGTAGAAGTTGGTTAAAATAGTAGGAAATGGGTTGAAGTTGATTGAAATAAGCTGAAATTGGTTGAAATTGGTATTTTTTATTGAAGTTCGTGAAGTGAGTTGAAGTTGGTTGAGGTTGGTAAATTTGGATTTACCAACGCAAAGAACAAGGCCTAAACGTATGTGTTTTTTGGTTGTTCATATTTGGATAATATATGGAAAGATATATATCATTAATTTGTTTTACGAATAATAAAAATTGCACTTTTTTAGGGTAACAACGGCCATGAAACAATATTTTGTACCTAAGTCAACACAGAAAAATATTTTTTTTAGTCCAAAAAATTCTTTTGTCATCGGTAATTGCTATCACAACTAAAAGATTACATTAAAAAAACAAAAGACGTAATTTACATCAACTCTCCTACTTCATTCAACTCCTTCTCCCCCTCTTTCGCATACTTAAAAAAAACATCACTCCTACCCACTCCCACCCACTCTTTCCCCCCTTTTCCTACTCCCACCCATCCCACACCTGCAATTTCCCAACGAAAAGAACAGAGCCTTAATTGCGTATTGTAAGAAACTTCTTTTTGGTATGCAGATTCGAAAAAGGTTTGGTTTTAAGTATTATGGCTGAAAATCAGAACTTTTATGAAAGTCGAATGCTTGATATTATTATAGACGAAAATCACTTTTTGTATCCAAATTTTAATTTTATGTTGATTGCTCATATTTGAAGCGTTTCCTTAGTTTCTTTTTTTTTTTAAGAAAGGTAAGCAGTAAAATCTAGGTAACCCTATTATAGACGAAAATCACCTTTTGTATCCAAATTTTAATTTTATGTTGATTGCTCATATTTGAAGCGTCTCTCTAGTTTTGTTTTTTTTTTTTTTTTTAAAGAAAGGTAAGCAGTAAAATCTAAGCAACGCTTTTATCAAGGGTGAAGCATCTCCCTGGTTATGTCCCTATATTGGGATTGGGTTAATGTCTCAATTCCTTCTTAACTCACTTGGTCAAAGCCAAAATAAATATATTCGCCCAAAGAAATACTCATAGCCATTGAGATGATGTTCATGCATGCCACCACTTGACCCTGGCTTTGAGTTCTATTCCCAGCAACATATTTACTGCAAAAACAATCTTACTAAGCCAGTGTGTTCCACGGACGTTCCGTGGTATGTGCCACGTTCCGGGGCATATATGTTGTGTCCATTGGGCTGCTGCTGCTCTATTATTATTATGTAACGGTTTAGGGTGAATGCTAGCTATTACTCTCAAGCATCATAACTGCAAGTTATGGCTTTCTTTATGAGTTTCTATATGGATGTTTCAAGGGCATAAACTCAATATTTATGCATCCTTTTATGAGCCTTTATTGATGAATAATACTTCAGCCTTTGTCTCCCTTCTCCTTTACTATGGGAGTTTTCATTCCAGTCTCTATAAATTGGGCATTTAGTTAAGGCATTTAGTGTAGCAATTGTCCCACTTAGTGTGGGCATTTTAAGGCGTTTTGACATTCGGGAACGCCTTTAGGCATGTCTCTCTCATGACCATTTTATGAGGTGTTCGTGAGTTATTGTAGCCTCTTGTATTCCACATTTTTCTTGAGTGAGAGTTTGAGTTACTGGTTTAAGATATTTATCTATCTTTTGTATCGATCTCTTTTGACTCACTTTTGAGATCGCTTTGTTCTCACTCCTATCGTAGTGGATCTTTGCGCCGTTATTGCCGCCCGTGATTTTCTCCTGATTTTGATTTCCACATACAAATCTTGTGCCTACTATTTATCTTTTTATTCTTGTTTTAATATTCTTGAATGTCCACATGCTTTTCTACGCTTCCACACATGCATTGTTCAAATTTTTATTTAAAATTTCCTAACACGCTAATTTTTTGAGTGTAGGTAGGACCTTTACTACCTTAGCTTCCTAAACAAGTTCATATGCTCTTTTTCCCAATTGAATTTTGAACCTTTTGAATGTGACTTTGTTTCAAATTTTTTATGGTAATAAGCAATTAGATAATTATTCAATCTCTATACAGGTACTGATATCAGTAGAGGTAAGGTTGCATACATCTGAATCTCTCTAGATCCCGTGAAAGCAGAACCCACATTGGGAGTTATTGCTGTTGTTGTTGTTGAAACAATTGGATAATTATCAAATCAAAATATTACTTTTTCCCTTTTTTTAGGGTAAATGTTTTTATTTTTTTATGAGCATCACAAAGTCAAGTTGATTTCAATACAATTTCAAGATAAATTGTCAAAAAAATATCATTTTTTGTCATATTTTATGAACATTAACAACATAAGCATCCTAAACTTTACCACCAAAAAATATTGTATTGATAAATTTTCATATTAATTAGGCCTTAATCAACCGAGTTATGCATATAAGCTTAAATGAAATTTCAATCCAGACCGATGAGTAATGTGTAGTATCTCATAATTTTATATACATACTCAAATACTTTAATTTTATTAATATATAACACCGTCCACTTTCATATTTTTCACACGTATCGTATTAAGAATATCTTTTAAAATACAAAGAAAAAGGTAAAAATTGACAAAAGCATAATAAACCAAATTTATAACAATGATGAACGCATGCGTTAAATCCGGAGTCAGGTGGTCAAAATAGCTGGGAAATGAGTTGGTCAACGAAATGGTTTGCATGGGGCCTGTGGGCCCTACACGTAGCAGCCATGATCATTTACATTCAACATGGCCTGTCTCGAGGAATCTTCAACCACTTAATTTGATTCCATTAATCAAGCTAATAGTCTTTAAAAAAATAATCAATAAAACTAATAACCAACTAATTATTTTTTATAATAAAAAATGTCAGTTGTCAGGCAAATATATCAGCCTCCATTCTTGAAATAATTAATAATAATTTTTTAAAAATATTATAAAATTAAAGATTCTCAATTCTTTTAGTATCATGATGGTTGAAGCTTTGTTCCTGTGTTTGTGTTAAGGATTTGAGTTAATGACTAAGTTCGTTGACCATTTTTTTCACTGGAAATAGATCCAATCGGATTTCGTTTTGAGCCAATTCATCTCATAACAATACTTATAAAGTTTACTCTGATATTCAGTTTTGAAGTTTCATTTTAGACAAAGACCGACTTTTTGGTCTCTAAAATTGGTTTTTAATTTAAATAAGAGACGGAAATAACTTCGCTCTTTAATTCTCGATCTCTAATAACATAGATTTTTATAGTGGAAAGAAGGATCTCTATTGATATTGATCAAATCAATTGAGGGATCTACTTTGAGATCTCTTTGTTTGTTACTAGATTATCAGGGATGAACTCACTAAATGGAGTAAACGTAAGTTGCAGTTATGCATCTTATTCATCGATAATATCATGCAATCCAAAAGAAAAAATCATCAATATTCTAATCCTTGAGGTTAGAGAACGAGTTGAAAACTCAGTGCCCTAAATGAATCGAGCTGGCTCAACTCGGTCAATGTTCAATTTGGACTCATATAGAATAGGTTTCAAGCCTAGGCTTGAAGGTAATTCATTATACTTTTGAGCCGAGATTTAGCTCAGCAAGCCTTTTCTTGGCTCAATCCATATCACTTGGCTTGATTTGTTCTTGTTGGGTACTATTGTTGAATTACCATCATTATCAACAAGACTTTTAATTTGTCACTTTTGCCCTCTATGCTTACTGTGCCTTGAATCCATTATCAAATTTAGAATTTACCTTAGAAATACTGAAGCTTGAATTGCGGACTTATTGCCATAAGTTGAATGAAGTACTCCATAGACAGGCATGGGAGAATACAAACAAGTTGTATCAAAATAGAGTACATCTGGAGCATTTGTTACATAACTGATGACAAACTTAGGTAGAACAAACTGAGAATCTGAAATGAGGAAGAAAAGCAGAAGAAAACTGTAACATGTGTGTCCCAATGACATGAGTATAACAATCACTGTTTATTCGTGATTCCGGGGAATCATTAAGCACCTCCCTTAAGCTTCTTTGTGATGGTGGCAAGGTACTTCCCCTGGTGGAAAGCCTGCTGTAATTCGAGCTCTGTGGGCTGTCTTGAACCGTCCCCTGCGTATGTTCCAGCACCATATGGGCTTCCACCCTTCACGTTCTCCATCTCGAACATGCCAGCCCCGAATGTGTAGCCAATTGGGACAAAGATCATGCCGTGGTGAGTCAGTTGGGTTATGGCGGTCAAACTGTAACAAGTATCAAAGAGAAATGTAAGTTTTTGACACAATTTACCAGTATCATCAAATCCTACCTAGATGCGGAGAGAGAGGGGGGGGGGGGGTTAGTGTATACAATCTCGATCCTTACTGGCAAAGAGGTTATGTGTATCAAAGAGAGCTACTACTTTGGCACCACAGAAACACGTCATGGAGATGTAGTGAACTTACGCTGTGGTCTCCTGGCCACCACCTTGAGACCCTGTGCTATAAAATATCCCAGCAGGCTTGCCTGCAAGCGCCTGTGTTCTCCATAGGCCGCCAGTGGCATCGAGAAAAGCCTTGAATTGAGCAGACATCATTCCGAATCTTGTGGGGAAGCCGAATACAAACCCATCAGCTTCGGATAGCTCAGTTGGGGTAATAATTGGTACATCACTCTTTGGTGGTGCACCCATCTTACCAAGCACCTCCTCTGGCAAAGTCTCCGGGACCTGATTCATATTCTCAGCAACATCAGACTAGCGAAGCACAAATGAGTGTCGCAATGTGTAAATCCAAAAGTTGCTAAAACGAGATAGCCCTGTTCTAGGATTTTTCCCCCAGATGATGAACAGTGTATGTCAGGCAATAGAGCAACTGTAAAGTGCAAAGTCAATGATTTTTCTTCTGTTGGGTTGTAAACAACCAAAACGAACCAATGAGAAAACATTTACAAATTAGGATTCCATACTAAGTTCTTTTGACCAGTGGGGAGAACTTAAGAAGAGTGTGTTTGGTGAAAAGCAACTACATATGGGTCTAATTACCACTTAGCTTTGTCGCGAAATATTCCTACTGTTAACAGCATGCAAGATCATCCATCCACTAACTTGGAATCAGGAAGGTTGGCCCTCACTAAGATCCTATGTTACCTGAAGTGTTATAGTTAATGCAATCTAAAAAAATAAGACTTACCTGCCACAACTTAGCCTCGACACCTTCAACAGATGCAGCTCCTTTCTTAATCTCCTCTGCTAGCTTCTCAACATGTCCATACATGGAGTAGTACCTGCAGTCACATCACAAATATGAATATAGACATATCAAACTCCAACCTTTTTTTTTAAAAAAAAAAAATGTCGACCTGAGGGGACCCCACAAGATACAAAGTGTTTGCCACTTTGGCCAGCCACAATGATTAGCATCATAGTCACAAGTACTCACAATCATAGCTGCTCAATTCCTTCACAACCCCCCCCCCCCAAAAAAAAGAAAAACCCAAAAGCATGCCCTCAAGAATCCAGGATCTTTGACCCTAACCCAATTCCTTTGTGATCCAAAATCCTAATTTGCAAAGCTAACAACTTGACTTCTACTACCATTTTTTCTAGGCTTGCAGGGAGTCAATGTTTGAAGAGACAGGAAGAAAGCAATATGTGCTTAAACCCACATAAATTCCTCAGATATTAGTTGATTGCTTTCTACAATGATGCACATAATTTGGATACAAAGCAAATAGTATGGTCTACTTAAAAAACTAAATTCAAGACGAAATCTTCCAAAATGTGATACACCTTCGATCTGGAATCCAATTCCAGTAGGCTTAATGTCATCCTGAACCCAGATAATCGGGGTTGTGATGAAAAAAATGCAGTGTTTAAAGGAACAAATCGAGATGGGCATAGTCGAAAGCTGCTCAAGATTAATGAGTACAAAAGCATTAGCAACCATTTACTAGAGTCAATATCGTGGGTCTTGAGGAATCAGTCTCTATGCCAGCATTGTCGGACATCTAGATCTCCCGGACCCCCTATGAAGAGAGACCCACACCAAGTGATGATGATGACAATGCTGAAGAGTATCAAGAAAGTTCCACTGGAAAAAGAAACAATCTTTAATTTGACGAAACCAATAGCTGTCCATTTGATCTGACCAAAGCTTTGGCCACAAATTCCCCCCAAAAATTGATACAATCATATTAAATACATCCAATTAATTACTAACAAACGAAGCATCATTTCCAAATTTCATAAGAAAATCAAGCATTTCGAATCGAAGATTTAAACGGCGATCGTTGATGTCGATCAATCAAGGTTTGAACATCGCATCGACATCACGATCACAAGTGAAAAGGGAAAAGAACGAAGACAAAGAGAGAGAGAGGCTTACACGATGTAGAGTTTGGTCGCCATGGGAGTGGATTTGAAGGATTTTTCTCTCTCTTCCTCTGTGTGTGCGATTTAGGGAATTCAGTTGAGTTAATTGCCGTTGAGAGAAGAAAGGGGGGACGACGCGTATTTATAGGGGCGTCTTGAATTAGCAGGGCCTCATTTCGTAATCGGTGATTTAGTTGCCCAATTAGTTGCTAATTACCTACGACGTCGTTTTGGTGATTTGATAATGATGGCATCATGTTGTCACGCTTATCTTCTGCATCATGTCCTTCACCGTCACTTCCTTCCCAAGCTATAAATTCACGTTATTATTACTTTTTTTTGGTTTTTTGGGAGGCTATGTACTTCATTTAGAGTTCGTAAAAAATTATTCAATTCGAATATCCGAATCTGTTTGACTCAAAAAAATAGGTACAGTTATAAGTTTTTTGTCCGAATTTTGAATCAGGACATAATAACTTTAATATTTCTATTATTCAAATCCGATTTTGATCCAAATTCAGCCATATCGGAATTGTCCGATCTAAAAAAATCAGCTATTGCACATTAATTTCTTATCCAAATTTCAACATTGTCCAATTTATCCAACCTTAATTCTACCGAATCCGAATTTTTATTAGCACTAACTTCCTCTTTCTAAAGTATTTTCTTATTGGATAATGTAAATTGGAAGACAATATCTTTTCAAAGATACTTAGGGACTTTCTCCCTGTTTTTACACCAAAATAATAAATATAATTTTTTTGAAGGGGAAGGGGGCTAAGCAACTCATATAATACAATGATAAAGTTCATCCTAAAAAATACTCTGAAACAATTTTATTCAAAATTATTGAAATTTTACTAAAAAATGAAAATCACACTTTAAAATTATTTTCAACACAAATCAAAATTTATAAGTCACATTGAAGTGTTTTCTAAGATACATGTAATATTTGGATTAACCCTTTCAATTGCACACATATTTTTTTAGAAAATATAATACTTGTAGTTTATATTTCATCATAAAGGAGACAACTTCTGAACCCTTGCGTGAACGCAGGATGCTTGTGTACCGGACTGTCTTTTTTTTTTTTAAATAAAGGAGACAACTATACCCCCCAAAAAAAGGTATTGGATCTACAAATATTTGAAGAGACATCATGTGAAACTTGGAAGGCTTAATTACACGTTGGCTTTTTTTGCATTTATCTTGCTTGCTTTTGTTTTTTTTTTCTTTTTTTTTCTTTTTTTTTTCCTTGCTTGCTTTTTGTTGCCTTTGTTAATACACAAGATGTTATCCATCAAATGTCAAGTGAAATAAAAGCTTTGAAATTGTGCAACAGGTAACCAAGTCAACAGGTATATATAGCCAAGGCCTTTTCTTTTTTCTTTTTCCTTTTTTTTTGTGGTGGGATGGTTGTGAAACCAAGGATAAGTTATTCCCATTACGAACATTTTTTCAACCCAATGTGCTTTGTACATTTTTATGAGACAAAAGGCACGTCTATTCTGCTAAATTTCAAAGAATTTAGGTTGAATATATCTCAATCTTATTATAATATCAAAATTTTGGGTTATTGGACGCAAATAATCTGAATTTTGAGGGTATTAGAAGGGAATAATCCGAACTTTAAAAATAGGTCTCAGTATTCCGAACTTTACGGATATTTATTTCGAGTAGTCTGAGATCATTTTAAATTGTATTTTTCAGGCACTTACAAACTATATTTCCCCTAAAACAACACATAGATATGACATTAAAACTACCTACATTCATTTTGAAGTTCAAACTGCCTAAAATATATATAATTCAAAAGATTCTAGACTTTTGAAAAATAAATATCTTTGCCAATGATAATTATTTACCTTTTCCCAAAAAATAAATATCTCAAGGCGTTGAAAATTATTCTTAAATTTCAGATTATTTCCGTCTAATACCCTCAAAGTTTAGATTATTTATGTCCAATAACCTTAAAATTTTTAATTTTCATATTTGGGAATTTTAATTTCGATTTTGAAAGTTTTTAACTTTTTCAAAAATCATAATCACGCAAGCAAGTTCAAGTTGTATTTCTTGCCACTCGTTGACCTACATCATGTGGATCGAAGTTCAACTCACCTTCAATTTTTTTAGAAAGTTACTGGAATGGCTAACTAGCCAGCCAATGAATCTAGGCCTAATTACGTCTCTCTTGGAGCTTAAATGCCACATGTCATGTCTTTTCTAAATAGATATTCAATAATAATTGAATAACTTACCATTCACCAATGTGAACTAAAAAAAAGGTTAGAATAAAATGTGATCAAACTTTTCACAACACATTTAGGGTTTGTCCTTTTCGTTCGAAAATATGGATTGAAAAATGGGTGAAATTGACTGAAATAAGTTGAAGTGGCTTGAAGTGGATATATTTTTTATATGAATGGGAGAAATTGGTTAAAATAGTGGGTTCAAGTAGGTTAAAATTAATTGAAGTGGGTTGACATTGATATATTTTTTATTGAAGTACGTGAAATGGGTTGAACTGGGTAGATTGAGATTTACCAACAAAAACTCAAAAAGAACAGGACCTCAATGCGCATAATTTCCATTGCATAAGAAGGAAACGAACTGAAAAAAAAAAACAAGGGAAAAAAGGTCAGATAATAATGGATACTCAAAGCCTATAATGTATACCTAGAAGTATATATATACCTCCATAAGTCACGTCAACCCCACATATTAATAATTATTTGCACGACAAATACACGTTGAAAAAATATATATATTTAGCAAATGAGAGTGCACACTCTTAGATGCATGGTATGTCATTACCGTGGATACTGTCGATTTACAGCTGTCAATACTAACTTCATGCAATAGTGGAAAGAATATGAACTGGCTAGTACAAGAGAACAGAAGATTGACTTATTTGCGTGCAATTCAGCGTTGATTGCGTTTTGCTACGGGTGGCATTATGTCACTTAAATTGGTATAAGTTTCCCATTAGCTTGGTTTACGTTTTCAAATTCCACCCCTTGAAAATTGAAACCAATTCAATATTTTTGTTTAAATCCAAACCAGCCATTACAAGCCGTGGTCCGTACGACTTGTCTTGTCTTCAAGTCATTCTAAATTGGGATGTAGTTTTTTGGAATAGAGTTTGATTCTAAGTATGTTGGCTTGTTTGTCAAAGAAGGGAAGTCAACCTTTTTCATTTTCTTTTTTCTTGTTCCAATTAAAATTGTGATTCATAGAATTAGCATAACATTATTGCATGTGACATCACCTTAATACGGGTAGACTCGTACAAGAAGAGAGGGATAGGTCTTAAATAGTACTAATAAATATAGCAAGTACGGACCAGCACAGGTTGGTTCAAGTGGTTTGTCACTAGTTTTCTTTAAATAAGGTCTGGGATTCGAGTTTTATGAATGAAGAAAATTTATAATGGAGGAGCTCTATCTTGTATTAGACCAACAGTAGCTCGACTCCATTAAAATAAAAGATCCGAGATCGAAAAAAAAGGAAAAAATAGCTATTGAAAGCCACTGCTAAACGAATATTGTCTTTTCTCTTTCAATTGATTGATATTAGATAGACTTTCTCATTTCTTTTTTAAGAACTAATATCCCATGATTGCCTTTAATTTACTGTATAATTAAACTTTCAGCAACCCATAAAATGCATGCATAATTTCTTTTTCTACCTGGAAAGTTTTGTATCTTTCATTGGTCCAGCCAAAAATTTAAAATGAGTAGTGATATCTGTCTTGCTGTAAGACACTTTTAAATATCTTGTCTGACCATAAATTAACATGTTTTATGATTTAAAACCATAAACTTTTCAATGATTATACTTAATTATGAATTGCTAACCTTAAATATTCGTCGACTACCCCAACAAATTATTAAATGATACCCTAATTGCATTAACTTTATCCGTGAGTATATATGATATGAGTATTTTAAAAATGTGGCAAATTATGCATAAAAAGATGATTTTATACAATTTATAAGTTGTAATATACTTTCATAATTTGATCCTGCTATTTTTTCAATTTAAAAACATAATAGTATGATTTTTTAGTCAAAACAAGACACTTATGAAGTATCTTGCAGCAAGACACTTATGAAGTGTCTTATCATTTTGCAATTTAAAATAGAATTTAAATATATGTGTGTGCGTGTCATGCCTAGTTTAATTTTTCTACATGCAAATCATGAATGAGATTAATTAATCACTGCTAATATAAGTTGATTCACGTAACTTAACACTTATTAATCACTGCTCAAAAAAGCTCTTTTTAACTAAAAAGCTCTTCAAAAAACTCTTTTCCAAACAGAACCATTATATTTTACTTATAATAATAAAGTATTAGATTCAGGTCTCATAAACGAAAAACCCATGTTGGAAGAATTATATTTTTATGGTTGACAATAACTGGATTCCGATTAATTAATAAAGGATCAAAAATAAAGGAAAGATAAAATTCACTCAATTCCGTAAACAAATTAAAGGAAAGTGATGTAGAAATTTTTAAAGGTCGACATTGGCCCTGTTAGGCAAAATTGGCGGTTCAAGTAACGGATAGCAGTTCAGGTAGCGGATCGCGTTTTTAATTTAGCTGTTAGCGTATAGCTTTTTAGATGAGCAGTTAAAATAAATGTGTCGGGTAAATTTAGCAATTGGGTTAGCTGATTAATGTAAATTGGCATAAAATTATATAGATAATTTCTAAATATAAAATTTCCAAAGGATATTTTTTGGCAAAAAAATATGAAACGTTACTTTTGAATGCAAAACGTTAATACTGTTAGCTTTTCAAAAACGCTGCTTGAAACGCTAAACGCTACTTAAAATGCTAGTCAAAATACTCTGTTACGGAGCACTAAAAATTACCTGATACGTGTATTGACTTAGTCAAAACGCTAAATGCTACCAAAAACGCTATTGTCAAACACGCCCATTATGCATGTATTACTGTACCCCCTTTTACACCCCAAAAAATTTAAAAAAAATTACCATATTGCTTAAATAGAAATCTTCGACAGTTATTTATGGTACTGAATTACTGCTGGCAGTCTGGCAGCAGATAATTATCTGATGGACAAAGCTTGGCCTATGATCGTTAATATGTGGGACATGTAATTATTCTTGAAGCGAAAAATTTAGACATGTAATGATCTGTTCTTGTGCTTTACGTGCCACAATGCCTGAAATTGTTCCCACCCTCATGACATATAAATAGAACAAAGTAAAACATATGAGAGTCATTATTATAATTTAATCAAAGCCTGTTTTGATTAATTAGAGCATTTGTTTCCTCATGCTAAGATAGGAAGGTTTGTTTTTCATGTAGTATTTATATATATTATGATCCCTGGCCTATGGTGCTATATGTATAGAGTTGAAAAAGTTTGATCTGACACGATAATACGATCTGAACTCAACCTGAAGTTATTGAGAGAAATATGAACCGACACTAACTGAGCCGATTTTGATCAGCTCGAAGTCGACATGATTTGACTGTTTAGTTTGAAAACATGTTGTTTTTCAATTTTGAGTAAATAGGAACTATTTTCAAAGCTAACATAAAAATTAACCCGTTTATTAATTGAGTTGACCCAAATCGACCTGTTATCTAACTTTTGCTATGTAATGTAGGCCAGGATTCTAGTGGGGTGAGCCAAAAAAAAAAAACCGAAAGTGGAAATCCGAAAAATCAAACCCAAAAACCGGTTAATCGGTTTGATTTTTCTAAAAAATTTAGTTTGGTTAACCGAACCGAAAAAATTTTGCATTTTTGGTTTCAATTTCGGTTCCGCTATTTGAGATTCAATTAACTGCATGGTTAACCGACAGTTAACCAAAAACAAAACTTACACTTTTATTTTTAAAAAAACTAAATTTCATTTGCTCAAGTGTAGATTTTATAATTATTAAAGACAAGACTAAACATACAATAACGTGTAAATTAATATTTGGTATCTCAACTTGTTAAATTAATTAAAAAAGAGTGAAAATTGAAAATTAACAATTTAAATTAACGGTTAACCGTTATCTGAACTGAAAATCCCGTTAACCGAACCAAAAATTCAGTTAATCGAGTTTTTCGGTTCAATTATGGTTCACATTTTTTGCCAAACTGAAAAATCCGGTTAACTGATTTTCAGTTAACTGAAGGTTTTGATTCGGTGTACAATGCTTGCGAACTGACTTTCCGGTTAACTGATTTTCTTTTAACCGAATTTCCGGTTAACTAGTTTTGATTACTCCTCATTCTACTACAGTAAGTGTTTTATAAATTATTTAATTAAATAAACACCTGTAGTGTTTATATCGTCATCCCCAACCTATGATGCTATGCAGGCCTCTTTATTCCTCTGTTACCATATTGGACAATGCAATCTTTTCCTTTTTATTTAAGACCTCTACAAAATCTCTGTTAAATTAAGTAAAGTCTAATTTTGGCATTGGAATAAAATAGTATGTTACATTTATAGAAGCAAGAAAAGCGCAGGAAAAGAAGTTTTCTTTTTTAGTTGAAAATTTTTTATATAAATTGTTACGCTTTCATTGTAATTGATATCTCATTTTTAACAACAACAATACCTCCTAGTGTGGGTTCCGCTTTCGCGGAGTCTGGGGAGATCTAGCTGTAGGCAACCTTACCTCTATCGACATTCCTACCTGTAGAGAGTAACTTAGAGAGAAAATATTGTTTCTCCTATTATTGTTCTTA